>CAJINU010000072.1:214570-612733 GCA_905178165.1 Amoebophrya sp. A25
GCAAGAAGCGGGAAGGGGTCAGAAGTGGGCGCTTTGAGGCCTTCCCCCCCGGCAGCCCCTCGACAGGCCTGGCCAATAAGGTGGCAAGGCTGGACCCCTCTGGCGTGGTCCACCCCAGATCCATCCACAGGGGGGGGGGGGGCCTCCCTCCCTGGTACATATATACATAGTTTTGTAGTTGGAACCATGCGGTTGTATTGGTGATTCTTCGCGCTTCTATCGATCCTAGATTTGACCTTCTAACTCCCCATCCTCCTCCTCCGCCCAACCAAGTGACCAGCCCCTTGCCAAGACCACGAGTCGCACAGCCAACCGCTCCGAAGCCCTAGTAGCTGCCGAAAGAGAACTCTTGCGTGGAGCATGTGCCTGTATCGGCACTTTAGAGTACGTGGACGCGATGTTGCCACAACTCTGCGACGTCGTCAAGGACAATATCTCTGAGGATTATCACCATAGACTGGACTTCGACGCAGAACAAGAGCAGCTGGGGACTATCACGGCAGCGATATACTTGGATGTGCTAGTCAAAGTTGCTGCGGTGAAAATGGAGCCAGCGATAGCGCAAGTTAGCAAAGTGAATGCTGGTATTCCTTCTAGAAACTAGCGGCTTCCTTGTGCACTGATGAAGATGAATGCAGTGCCGTAGGAGTCCTGTGGCGTATTCATTGGACGATGTATCATCTCGTGTAAGATAAGATTTTTGACTATCTAAGGATCACAAGATCATTGGAGGACGTTTCATGTAGTATATTTATAACTATAAGTATTTTTACAGACCTGCTCGTCTAAGAGTAAGAACTCATCTCGCCATAGTACACAACGATTCCACTCCCAGATCCAACCGGTCCTGACGGCTTGCCAGAACAAGCGCTAGTGGAGCACGGAGGTTCCGCAGCGTCTCCATTCACTGGTGAAATCCACGAGACACTACTGGAGCACAGTCAACAAGTCGCGTGTTACCTGTCGAAACTGCACTACCGCTTCTTCTGTGACAAACAGGCGCAGTGGTTCGTACCACGCTACATCCAGGAAGTTTATCGCTGTAGGCGGGTGTCGAAGAAGCACGCACAGCAACTTCTGTTGGACACCGGATGTGTGAAGAGCTCTCTACTGGAGGCTCCACTCGCTGCGACGGAAGGCAAATGTCCCTTGCCCCCTGCCTATTCGAACTACGTCTTGCGGGAGCTTGCGAGGATCGAGTTTTTGTTCCAGGTTCTAGCCGAAGAAGAAGCTGCTGTAGGGAGACTGAATACGGATCCGAGCATCGGACAGAAGGAGATCGAAAGAATACTCTCTTTGAAGGACCTACATCCTGCGACAGATGGTCTAGTAAATGGAGTTGACGGAGGCTCTGATGGACAAGCAGGAGTGTACAATTTTTCTTCTGAAACATCAGGACCTGCAGCTTCCGGCAGTAGCTCATCAACGTCCTTCTTCGGAGCAGCTGCAGGTGCTTTTAGGACCAACGGAGGAGGTGGCATAGGTGCTGGAATGGGAGCAGCCGCTAATAAGAATGGAGCATCAGGGGTGAACGTTCCAGCACCGTTGAAGGACATGATGACCAGTGTGGGAAACATCCAACTAGGAAAACAGGCCGACCAGATGAAGCAAATGGCTGCAGATGCAAGGAAAAAGTTCTTCGGGAACATAAAGTTTTGAAGAGCACTTGAAGATGATAAACAGAAGTACTTATGTCCTCATTCAGCACTTGTTAATCTTCTTAATGCTCTTGAATCTTGATGAAAGATGAACAGACACTTTTTACTCATGCAGCAGACTCAAATCCACATTTCTATTTCAAGGAAATCTGGGTTTTGTGAAAAACATAAAACATTGAGATTTGCTACTTTCACTTTGTTCAGAGCTGGTCGGTCCTACGAGTAAGCAGAGGACGACGAGCATGCACTGACTCAAAATCTTATCAATAGTATCAATCTATTTATCTATATTATAGATTATGGTGATGTCTGTTGCATCTAGTGATCTGACGAAGTCGTCCGTAATTGTTCATCGGTACGATCTTTTGCACGGTTCTCTCCGCTTCAAAGCTTGTTCATCGGTACACCTCGTCTGTCGAAACACAACCTAAGTATCTTCAACCGCAAATCGTTCTGTAGTTCCTCGCAGCTTCCTCCGTTTGAGTGATCATGGCAGCGATTCTTAGCAACAGTACTAGCGCTTCAGCAGCGTGTTACCTGCGGTGCGACCGTTATATAATATAATATCAAATAATATCAAACATCAAACGTACCGAAGTGTCCGCTCCGTGATATCGCGCCATCAATTCGTCTTGCCAGTGATTTCTATATGGTCATGATTAGAGACGAAGTAGAATGGAGCTCGATCTGCAGCTATTGCGAAGAGGAAGAAACTGAAACTGAGTCTTCGCACAGGTTATCAAATGCAAGTGAACAAGGTCTGAGCGGAAAGCGAAAGATGGGAACACGGGGAGACCGATCAGATGGAGAGACGAAGTCCGGCACAGGCTCTCTTCAGGAAAATCATAGTCTTTTGGAGGTTCTACTTCTGGAACAAAAATCTTAGCAAGCGTTAACCGCTGAATCCGACTAGGATCATTTCAGGAACAACACTGGCAAAGTTAAAAAAGTTCTAAGAGAGGTTAGGCGCCGACTGGCTGGAACATAACAGGAAAAATCTAAGAGGAGTAGACGATGCTTGCGAACGGAAGATGATACAGAAGTTTCTGCTTCGCAATATCGTGTCTCAGGAACAGCTATGGTTGCCAAACGTCAATCTTCCTTGGGCAGATTTCGCGGTGGTAAGTGGCTGCCCTATCGGATGGCGATGGGATAGACGTGCACGTGGACACTTTTTACATGATACTTTAGATTTAGAAAACTCACTCCTATTGAATGATGCCCACCTCCACGTGCTAAATAATTAACGAAGTGGGTACTCAACAAAAGGTGTAGGTGTGTAGGTGGAGTTCGCCATGTCTAAAATTGGTCTTCAAGAAGATTGACTTCCTCACTCGTGCAGAGATTGTGACGTCCTTCAAGAAGGATGAGGGTATGAAAGATGACAAAGAAAAACTACACCACACCCACAAGTCTCAAAAAAAGTCCAAGTATGAACTTGGACTAGAAGATCACAGCTCTACAGACATTGCATGTACGTCTACTTCTGAGAGGCATGATCGCAGGTTCTTGTCGTGCAGCTGCTTTCTGGAAAAAATCTCTGACTCAATCTTTCGTTTTGTCGTGTCTGTCCTCTTGCAGCGCTCCTCATTTTCCACACGATGTGCCTTACTTGCCTTCAGCAAGGGCAGCACTGAAATAATCATTATCAAACCGAAGATGCACGACAGCGCTGGCGCTTATTTAGTAGTAGGTAAGTACCTGCCTGACTTTTCTTTTTTCGGTTTTTGTTTTTTCTACTTAGGTATGCTCCACCAACATTATCAAACCGAAAATGCATATCAAGCATTCATATTAGGTCAATCGAGAAGCACTAGCAAGTGCATTTCTCCTCTAGTGTGCGGATCGCGGGTGTGGCTACTTCAACATACAACTCATATTTCTTTATGCAGCAGCAGAGAAGGTGTCTTCTAAAAAAAGGTGAAAATTATCAATCTGTTTTTTCATTTGATGTGCCACTTCTTGTTTTTGCCGACACTCAGACAAGAAGAACATCAAGGAGTATGAGACCCTCAGAGCAACTAACTTCTTCCTTCTGTAGAACATCTAGATCGGCGATATAGTCGCCAACATCACATCATTTACATTTGTACTTCTCTGAGGGTAGAAGTCTTCTAAACCCGCCAGCGCCATAGAGTTTAAGAATTGTATAGGTACAAGTATCTACTTATTTAAGTAGAACTTAGAATCCAGATAGAAGGGAATTGTCCATCTCCTCCGTTCTGTCTTACACCGTTTCATCATGGAAAGGAACAAGAAGATGTCCTTCACTTCCAGAAACATGCACTCGTCATCTCAAAGAGGGAGACGAGGGCGATTCCAGAAGGTGCTGCGTTCTTTCGTCGGGATGTCTGCCTTGGTTCTGGGTGTATCTGCAAGCTCGGCCATCTTCGGCCGCACCCTGACCTTCCCGCAATCGAACAGGGTCGTTGCATCTGTCCCCGTCCCAGGACATCGCGACACATCGAACAGAGCAGATGCCGAACCGTGCGCCCCCGTCCCAGGACATCGCGCAACATCGAACAGAGAAAATGCCGAACAGTGCGCGAGCAAGACCCCTGCAGTACGTGGCGTCGCACCAGCCACTCGTCAAGCTACAACAGGGAACCCTGCGTCTAGCAGAGATGCCGCACCTCCAGGCAAGGCCGCTCCATCTTCGGGCAAGGCCGGTGCCTACACTTGTAGTATACCACCTCCGAGCAAAGGAACTGCAATTTCAAGCAGAAACACCGCACCAAGCAGAGGCTCCGCTTCAAGTAGCAGTGGGCTCGTTAGACCTTCGAATAACCAGGTCGCATCGGGCACGAGCTCGGGAACACTAAGCACTTTGCAACTGTTACTCGAGATGTGCACCGATGTTGATGGGGGACTGGCTATCTACGATAGGGAGCAGGCGATGGGCGTGGCCAAAAAACTCCTAGCTCGTGTCCCCGAGTTGCAACCAAATCGAGTCCCGGTAATCCGAAAAGCATATCAGATGATCCTCCATCATTTAAGGCGGCAACTCTAAACTTGTACTAGAAGGAGCACGACGAGCAAGGGTCTAGGAAGTAGTTGATCTACCTCATATATTATACATATCAACACTATCATGTTGTACTTATAAAATATAAATCTTGTTCTTCTAATATCTTGGTACGACATTAGGCGTGGAAAGCTCGGCGCATCCACCGCGGACGCTGGTAGGGCTGCCAGGCACTTTTTAGAGAAGAATATTCTGGCGCTTCAAAAAATTGCGAACGAGCTGCCCGACTTTCTTGTGAATGAGCTCCGGGAATTTTATCTGGATCCTTCTACTCACAATCTCGGACCTGCAAATGCCGAGCAACGGTTAAGGCCTGTCATAATTCATCTCGCGCAATCCATATCTCAGATATTAGGCTTTTCAAGGGGAAAAGAGGTGGTCCTCCACCCAGGACGAATGAGTGGAAACTTCTATCTTGATGAGATTGAAGAGATTCTCAGGATCAACCTTCTAGAGGCAGAGGCTGGAGGCTCTCAGGATGATCTTGTTCAGGATGGATTATGCTATGAGCAGCTCTAATACGGGCCGTGGAGGAGGTGATGTACGTTGTGTCGAAGATCTTGAAGGAGGAGAAGGCTCCCCATCTCGTACACCTGCTTGAGCGACGTCCTCTGGAATTGTATCATGTAGAAGATCATTCTTTTCTCCAGATGACACCCTTTCATCTCGATGGTGCGAAGGTCCGCTACCAGATATTTAAGAAGCTTAAGGAAAGCTTTTATCAGGACCCGGCGCGGATGGCCTTGTCGGACAGTGAAGCGCGAAGGAGGGCGTCCAAGCTTCTCTTGGCGCATCCCCACATGAGGATGAGCGAAGTGGACGACCGCATCCGTGCCTTCGATACTTGGAAAACCGAATACTTTGGGCACCCTGACTATGTGGCACTTGAGGAACGGGAAGCCAGACAAGAAACTCAGAATTTCTACAAAAGAGTGGAACTGAAATTAAGACATGAAGATGACTTCTTTCTTTTTCTTCAGGATAGCTTTTTCTTGTATCAACATGTTCCTTGATCATGATGTGTGGCCATCTTGAGATATTAGATATAGACTTTTCACCTCACCTCAAACAGCGAAAGAAATCTGATCGCGTCAGCCTCCTGGAGTCATTTTCCACCTCGACGCCTGAAAAATATGTAGAAGAAAATAATCACGATCGTAGGAGGATGAGTTCTCGCGCGCGCATCGACGTGGTCTAATAAAACAGATTGTTGAGGTCAACCGTTATTCGAGAAAACAAGTTAAGAAAATGGTGGACTGATTCACGTGGAGAAGACGAGAGTACGTAGTACTGATTCTCAGAATAAAGACTCTAACATCAATTTTCTGTCACTGTTTTTTCAGGAAATAATCGTATGTAAGTTTTGATTGTGTTTGTGTTGACAAATTTACGGATATTTCTGTTCTTACATCGATCAGTAGAAAAGATGTGGAGGTGTGTGGTGAAATCCTGAACCTACTTGTAAGATGTGGTTTGCAAAATTCATTGTTTGAGAAGATATGATGCACTTTGGTATTCCTCATCATTGATTGTACTTAGATGAATAGATCGAAGACCCCTTCATCTAAGAAATAGCAAGCGCTGCAACTGTGCACGACCCCCACAACGCCACCAGAGCAGAATGGTCGCGCTTCCTCTGGCGGTTCTTCCTCTTCCTCGTCTGACGGTGCTTCATCTCCGGGAGGATCTTTTCCGCTTCCCGGCGTTTCTTCCCCGGTCGTCCCTTGTGTATTAAATGAGTCACCTGGACGAGATTGTCGCGTAGTTACGGTCCATGTACTTAGATTGTCCTTCATCTAATATTTCACAGGAGAATCCTCCTCTCAGGAAGTTGTTCTTTTCAGACTCAGAAGCTTCCTCTTGATTGAAATAGATTGGATTTTCAACGGGGAAGCTGTACACGGACTTAGAATAGACATATCAGGTCAACATGCAGCATTATCGCGAGCTCCTGCTCTAATTGCGGCCCTGAAGACGAGGCATGGATTACGCCGTCCCGTGACTTCGATAATCCGGAACTAGAAAAGAAACTCACTTTCAACACAGGAGACCTTCTAAGGGAGTACCAGAATTCATTTTCTCAAAAAAGCACACTGAGTCGACATTTAACACGCAGAGCGATCATGAGTTATGCTCCATTTAGAAGAAGTTCTGTATTTCTGCTTCTTCTCTCTTAGATTTCTTACTCCTGGATCTTTCTTGTTATTCCCCACAGCTCTCTCTAAATCTTAAGCCATGCTGTAGGAAATAAGTATCAATATCATGATGGCGTCATCACACTTACTACCTTCGTGATTCTTTCATGGACTGCTTTTCCTGAGTAAGTGACTTACATCAAAAACTTCATCTTCTAATACCATGAGGTTGCCGAGTTTTGGGAATGGCATCACATAGCCCCGCAAGATTAAGGCAAAGCAATTATTGACTCGAACTTATATTCCAGACTCATCAAACTATGTTAACTTTAATAGCGTTATTGTGCAGCTTTATTCTTGTGCAGCTAGGTAGCTAGCTTTCTAAAATCTATCTTTGCCACTCCAAATGCCACCGCAGAGGTTTTATATCGCTATTGATGCCATGGCGACTACATGGAAGGCTCGTCTTACAACATGATCAGGCTATTCATTGAGCCTGTCGTGATAAAGTCTGAAGCTCAACTACTCCTAGTTTATGAGTCCTAGACGTGCTAGACCGACATTATTATAAAAAATATATAGCCATCATCTAACCTGCAAATCAGCCTAGAGAGGTCTTCGAAAACGTCTCAGAGCTGCCGCTTCCAGACCGCTCGCGCTCTCGTTCTCGTTCGCCAAGACGACGCGAATCTTTACTACAGCGCGATAGTGTTGGGAATGGCGCCGAGCCAGGTACTTCTAGTATTTCTTTTCATTTTTTTTCGTGCTGAAATCGTTTGATCAGGTGCAAGAAGCACCGGCCGCCGGAACAAAGATGCCAACGCGAAGGTCTGGCGCGTGGAATCTCCTACCGTACATGCCGACCATCGCGCCCAACATTACATGGCTGGAGTGTGAGGGGTGCCACATGGAAGGGAGCGAGCGGAGGGCCAGCCCGGCCAAAGTCCGGAAAAAGGACCCCCGGGACCGACTCGGCGCGCACCCCACTCCGATGGCGAAAGCGCGCGCGCGGTTTCCCTCAGAACCTGGCGCCAACGGTGGCGACGGCTCTGCTTGGGCTCATACATCACTGCCGCCTGGTATGAGAGGCGCCGCGCGCCCCTCCTTGTTGTGTTGCCTTGCCCCAGCCAGAGGAAGGCAGGCTTCGCAGTGGCATGGTGTGCCAGGAGGCTGCGGCAGCAGCGCCGGCAGGAGCCTACTAGAACTGAGCGCATCGCGGAGCGTGTCGACTATTTTCGGAAGGCCTTGCTCGACGTGACTGCTCTCCCGGCTTGGAGTTTCCTTACTGGGTGTCAATTAGCGGCCTCGGGGGTTCATGGGTACGCTCGAAATCACGCCGGAGGCGGCGGCTGTGCGGGCGTATGCGCTACCAGGTGGGAAGGCTGTCGCGCTGGGTTGTCTTGTTGGCTTCTTCGGAGGTGCGCCACACCTCTCAGGCGCAGGCCTGTGCCTCCCGGGGGCTCGACGTCTCGGGGGCAGGAGTGAGGTGCTCGCCCATTCACCTCGGCCAAGTTTCTGAGTTCAGCCTATCAAAATGCCAGCTCATTCTCACAGCCACAGCCACGGGCATTCCTGTCTGGAGATTGCCAAGGGGTGCAAACGTGGAAAGAGATTCAGCACGCAAATGCGAGACGGTGAAACACAAACAATGCGCAACAGCGGCCACCCAGTGACTCGATCGCTAGAAGGTCCAACGGTGGACATGGGTGAAGCGCTAAGAATGACAGCGAACCAAGAAGGGCAGCCTTCCAGATTTCGCGACAGAATTGCGCACGCTTGCGAAGGGCGCAAACTAAGCGCGCGGCGGCGTGTGTCAGTCATGGGCGGGCAAGCATGTGCAAAAAGCGGCGCGGCACTGGCAGCGCCGACGTTGGTGTGGCGCTGGTGGTGGAGGTATTTGCTGCAGCTGGCCGCTATTGCCCGGCAGGTTGGTGAGAAGAATGAAGGGCGGCGGCGCTCCGCGGCCCTCCGCCTTCGGGTGTTCGATCGTGCACGGGCTGCGTGAAGGGTGCGCCATAAGAGAGAGAGAGCGCGGGAGCAGGCGCAGGGCGGGAGCGCCGTGGACACATCTGCAGAAGCCGAGAGTTTGGGGGTGTCGCTTGCTCTTGGTTTCCTTCCCGCCTCGGTCGCGCGCTATGTGCTCTTGATAATTGTTACTTGGCTGACGCTGAGGATCTGATGGGGTGAGGGCGCGCCTGTTCTGGTGTACTAGGTGGCAGGGGGCGGGTGAGTCTTTTGGTGTGGCTTGCACTACAAGAGCCAGCGTGAAGACACAGGCGGAGCTAGTCTTTGCCTGCTCAGTCATGGCATGCCCTTGCGCCCTGGCTTTCCCCGTGTTCCCTTGTTGGCGGCTCACATAGCGGAGCTTCTTTCTCGCCAGAATAAAGTTATTGGAAAAGTTCTCCACTGGTGGACGTGGAAAGTATTCACTTCTTTTTTCTCTCCGGAAACGAGAAATGGACGAACCAACCCGCAGCCCCTATGTAAGTAGTCTAACTATGTGCGCCATCGTCTTTCTCTTTCTCCTCTCGGTCTTGTTCCCCAGTGGCAGTGAGCTGAGTGTGCGCGTCTTGATAGATTACCTAAAATTGCCTATATATAATGTCTTCTTAATCCTAAGTAATGCAGGAGTAGCCTACCTATATATTCTGTAGATTGATTACCATCTAAACCTAAAGCACTCACTTGTTCCCTCACTGACTCTGTCAACAGGTACTACTACTAGTCGCGCTGCTGCTTCTGGCTCTGACGATCTGTGTGTTGTATTTATGGCTTCTCAGGAACAGGACTTCAACATCGCCAATTTGGATTATTCACGCATCCTAAAAAAGGTCCTCGTCGATAATATGTTGATAAGTAGAAAAAGAACAAGAAGTTAAAAGCTATTAATCGTGGAGTTGAAAATAAAATCACTGGCGCTTCAACTAAAAAAAATAAGAGAAATCTCAACATCCCAACATCTCAGCTAAAATGAGAGGAGTCTCAACTTTATCTCAACCCATAACCTCTAATTCACGCTTCGACAAGAAGAAAAGCCATCTTTTCTTGCCGTGCGGTCATTTCGGATGGTGTAAGGGATGCGCAGAGAGGGTCCTCTGCGACGAAGACACCTCCTACGAAAGCAAGTGCTACGTTTGCAAAGCCCACGTCGAGGACATCGCACTAGTGAGGCCTGTCTAGGAGAACAAGATCCGTCGTCTTCTATGCTGTAGGTTCAACATAGATCATAATACATAGTAGTACGTAGAAGTACAAGAAGAGGCAGCAAGAAGAAGTACGAGTATGTACAAGAAAAAGAACTATCACGCTGTAGGGGGAAGAAGAAGATGTGGTAGTGGTAGTCCCCTCTAGGGGAAGAACAAGACGAAGAAGTTCTACCACAACAAGAAGAAGTTCTACCACAACAAGAAGAAGTTCTACCACAACAAGAAGAGGAGCAAGAAGAAGAAGCAACAAGAAGAGTTCCACTAGGGGAAGAACAAGAAAAAGAACTACCACGCTGGGTAGAAGAAGTACGCCATAATCACACCTAGTACATGTACAACATGAGTTGTAGATGATGTACTTCAGGTTCAGGACATAGTGCTACTTCTCAGGAAAAACGTTCTACTCCTACCTAGTACAGTACTAAGGAGAAGTACAACATGGTGCTGATGGTGCTACCCGCCTACGTCGTAGCGCAGTAAGAGTTACTAGTGCAGCAACATCAACGTCTTGTTCAGGAAAACACGCATGCAAGAAGCGACGTAGATTGTATGCTGTTTGTAATCCGACGAGGAGTCGATAAAAAAATCGAATACTTGTATCGATAAATTTGTCTTCAATGAAAGACCACGTTTTGACACGATAACCAACTATTTAGTTCTTGCTCTCCGCATGATCATGTATGATCTCGACGCTTGTTACCTATTTCTATGATGCTATTCAAATTCATCTGCTGAATCTACGAATTCACTTCATCTACGTCGGTCCATGTAAAAACTGCACTGTAGTTTTCTTGTATTTATATCAAATTTTTTGATTTGAGCATAGCCATACAACTTAGAACAACAAGTGTACTACTTACTAGTTAATACTTGGTACTTACTACATAAATGAAATCGGTAGCGCAGCTCAACACGAACACATAAGCATAGTAGGCATGAGCCTTCGAGTATATTTTCTAGCCAAAATGGTAGCCTTCAGGCGGGAGGAGGAGCATAAAGGTTTGAAATAGTGACCTTGTGCAGCAGCTGAAGAAAGGGATTGATACTAGAGTACTTGTCTCGAAAGCTAGCCTACATAGATACTAGAACACTAGGGACGAGAAATAGGAGCAAAATGCTACTAGTGTGATCCTTATGTTGTTCATGTTCTTGTAGGTGAAGTAACAAATAATTTTTTTCCAAAAAGATCATGGACGCAGATCAACGAAGGCAGGCCTCTTTATTCGGTTCATGCAAAAAGTTGTTGGTGTAGGATCTAAGATCTTTATCATGTCATCAAAGAAGATCCCGACAGGAACTTTTACCTCATGATGAATATTGCTATAAGATCCCGACAGTTGCTATTATTACCTCATGACATTGCTATTGTTTTTTGACCCAGGATAACGAAATAATAACTTCTCAACATCAACGAACACTTCGTACAAAATAAATTGCATTCATGATCTAGTACTTCAACCATTCATGGTGAATGATCATACATAAACTACAACAAAATGTTGTGCTGCATCAACTGAGCTAAAATAAAAGCACTGAAAAACTTATAGATTTGAATCTCGTCACGAGAAACAGCAAATAAGAGTGCTACGAACAAGCTCCTCAAAAAATCAGCAATGCTTCAAAAAATGAGCAATTGATTTTTTTGAAATCTAAGAATGGATCATCATGACATGAGAGGTCTAGCTCTGCATGTGTTCCAAGCCGAAGAATTTTGCCACAATATATTGACTGATGTTATACTTGAAAGTTCACAAGTTGTACCCTTCTATCTGAAGGCTCACTTCAACGAGCACGCGTTGTGACCGTGAATGTTGTTAACGTCTTATTCTTAACCTTCTGCGTCATCAGGGAGCACATTCTGTTCCTTGATGCTACTACGTTAGAAGATACCGCACTCTTTCATCCAGTTTCAAAAAATTGGAAAATCAAGCTGCACCAGGCACTTTTTGTTTTAGAACGAACCCTTTATTTGTCTTTGACATGACTACTATCCAAAATTATTCATATGAGTAGCGTTTGTTGGTGTAGCATAATTATGATAATTCACGCAAGGAGCATGTCAACCCCTCGCATGTACAAGATCCACTAAATTTAAAGTTCTTACGTTCGTCATGTTTGAAATTCAAAGGAATAGGGTGTAATATAAAAGCATTGAGTTTTTCTGTGTGTCGCAGCACGACTTTTAAACCTGTATGTTGTGCTTATGAACATCGTAATTACCCTTGACCACCACGCGAATTCGCACCCAATGAATGATAGATTTTCCTTCTCGTCTTCAGTCTAGGATCATTCAATCCCTTCGTCCCTACATCAAATAATTCATGAGTGATTTTTTTGGAATATTTTTTCAATTGCGTTTGAGATAATTCACCGCAATATGGGAGCTTCTGAGGAACTTACGATGAAGTCTTTCCTGGACAATCTAGAAGTAGACTAGTACTAAAAGCAGGTGCAGGAGCAAGAAGGGATGGAGAGAAGCCCTCAATCATCATCGGCTTCACCAGCCGCACACTCCTCCTCTTCGGGTTCTATAATGGGCAGGAAAAACAGTGAGTGCCGTAGTAGACCAGAGGGTGCAGAGTACACTCCTCATGATGATCCATCAAGAGAGCAACTCTACGGAGATGAACAAGAAGATGGAGCATCCACATTTTCCAACACGGGATCTTCCTTCACGTCTAGTATGATCGACGATGAACGGCAGCAACCTTGGCACAAAGATGTAGGTCCGTTTTTACGAGGAGTTCTCAATTTCTACGATGCCATAGCGTATCGATGCGTCCTCAGTGCTCTAGTGTCAGACGTCGACCTTGACCCTGATTGGAGTCGCGATCATCCAAAATTGCACGACGAAATCGAACAAGATGAAGGTGCTTTGTCCACTGCTGCTCAGGAGGAGGCTGGTCGTGGGGCGGCTACTGGTGTGTCTATGGAAGATGGAGGTGTAGTTCCTGAGGATGGTGTACACGAAGAGGAAAGTCCTCTGGTGAGTCGTGGAGAACAATTATGGTTAGCTTTTATCCATCTTTCTCCGCATGATCTTGGTACCCTTTTTTCCTTGTATTCTCATAAAATACAGGGCACAACAAGGGGTCAAGATGAGGGGGCGGAGATGGAGCCAAGCTGAGTCTAAAACAAGGACGTCATGACGATGCTGGTGTGGGTGAGGCTTCCAGCCCTGCCCCAGACGGAAGAAAACGCACCAGAGAGGACCACTGGAGGACAGACGAAACAAGTCCCAGCGGCTTGTCTACAAGGGAGCAGCCCTCGCCTCGATCTCAACATCTTTGGTGGAACAACCACAATGGGGACGAAGAAGAACCACGTCTTGGCGAAGAAACGCCACGAGGACGACAGCGAAGCGCATCAGCTGATGCGAGATTCTTGTGGAACTCCTCCTGTCCCTCCCATGGCAGCACTCCGAGTTTTCGTCCTCGAGGCCTTGTATCTCCCCCGTCACCGGATGGAACATCAACATCAAAAGGAAGTACTGTTAGTAGAAGTCGCGCTGCCTCGCTTCCTCCTACATTCGGACAGGTAATGGGTGAACGAATTCGGCGCTCACGACGTCCCTCTCTTTACAACCAACAGGAAGATAGGGAAGAGCTACGACATCTTCTAGTACAACAAGTTGAAGTCTCATCAAAGAAGGAAAGTCTGTACGGGCAATTCGCTGCGATCTCTTCATGGAGAGAAGAGGAACACGAAGAAGAAGAGGATCACAACGAAGAAGATAAGCCACCTGAAGAGTTGACGCTGAAGATGAATCAAACCACAACACCGGAACAAGATTCGACATCCCAAGCTACTGCCAGTCCCCAGAATGTGACGCCCTACAGCATGGATGAGCTTTTTCCTTCCCCTTTTGCGAAGAAAAACATGAGGAGAGAAGTGAAAAACGTGAACAGATCAGCGCCCTCGCATGCGAATAGAAGGAAGAAAACAGCAACTTCTTCTGGTGGAAAAAAAGAGCGACATGGTGGAGGCGGACGATTTTTTCCGGAGGATGCACTTCTAGAGGAGCAAGTTTATCCAGGTCGTGGTGAGACTGCCGCAGCAGTGGGCTCAAAGAAGAATCATGAGAAGGTGGAAGTGATGAACTATGTCCCTAAGAATGAAGAAGATCGCACAATCAGCAAGAGTTGTAGACAAGGAGGAAAACCCACGAAAAATACTAGCAAAGGAAATGACAATGAAGCCACTTCCCACGCAGCAGAGAAAGAACAATCTGGATCTTCTCTAGTCGCTGCTACGGAAACAACCTGCGCCGCAACTTGTACAACAGTTCTTTCGTCCTATCTCCCAACACAAGTGACCTCCCCTTTTTCAGCTGTTGTGAATGTCTTTTCGTCAATGGCGCGAGCTGTGGTCGGAACCATCGCCGCGCCCATCGTCTATGGATATCAAGCAGTGATGAGACGAAGCTGCGACTTCTTTTTACCCCTGAGACATCGGCCCCTGCAGGATCGATTGCCGGTCTTCGTATGCTCAAGCCTGCTGGCGATTATACAGACCGCCGCACAGGCAGGGCTGTTTGGACCGATTACGATTGCCTTTCACACCGTGTACGCACTCACCTGCGTCAGCTATTATCAAGGTACTACTTTATTTATTGATAAATTATGTACAGGTGTAGTTGTCAAAATTAATATATGACAAATGGTGCAAAAGCAAATCCTAGTATTAGACATAAATACTTGTTGATGTTGTACCGGTCCATACTCAATTACCTAAGTAACCTCATCGCTATTAATCTCAAAATAACAGCCGTAACGACCGCCCCTGGCTTCATCCCCCACTCCTGGCGTGTTTCGCCGGGCGTAACATTCGAACGTAAACGCAAGACCGGAATGTACCGATTGTGCTATTCTGAGGGCGTTTACAAACCCGATCGTTCGCATTTCTGTAGGACACAACAACGCAACGTCCTCCGCATGGATCACTACTGCGGCTTCATGAATAACACGATTGGGTACGACAACCATAAAAACTTTCTTCTGTTTCTGCTATACGGAAGTGGTATCAGCACATGGGCAGCATTTGCAGCGACGACTGGAGGAGGCGCAAGCGTTCCGGTTGCGTCTGGTGGTGCAGCAACAGCAATGGCTGTTGGAGCTGGCGCAATATCTCCTGTCGTTATGAGTGTAGGAAGTGCATCTCCACAGTCATCTGGGGAAAGAAAATAAGAAGGAAAACGGACCCAGATGATCTGTGAGATGCATTTTTCCCGGTAGTACCTCTAATGTCGGTCTTGCCTTAGTCCACACAACCGTTGGTATCGCGGGTCTCGTCAGTGTGGCCACCCTTCCCTTTGCTGGCTTCACCATGTACTTGGGAGCGACGAACCGCACCACCATCGAATTCGTGGAGGGTGCCGCGATGCTGACGCAGAGCGTCGCAGTGCGCTTAGTGCCGAGAGAGCGCGCAAGAGACCCGGATTATCATCATGCTATGGTCAAAAATGGTGTCCAAGTGGTGGTGGAAAAAGAGAAGGGCTTCTTTGGCATGATGAATTCAGATGGCGCAGGTGTGGACATGATGTCCTATCATATGCTATCGAATTACACGAATAAAATGGATACTAGATTAAGGCTCAACTTTCAATGGTCATTGGGGTTGGTCACTGAGATCGAAGAGGCGACCTTCCCTTGAGGAAAGACGGGGGGAAAACGAAGGGAAAGAAGGGGGTCTCTTCCGTTCAGCATCAGTGACCATTGAGTGCTGAGCTTTAACTAGAACCATTACCAAACGAGAACAAGTAGAAGAACATCAAAACGATCAAGAAGAAGAAAAACTGATACAGACAACGAATAGTTCGAACACCTCAACAGCGAGTTGTTCTAGATTCATGTGTAACCCAGCTGGGGCTGCATCGTCTCTGATGAAGAACATAACAGGAGGAGCCAGTGGTTGCACGATGTCCGGCGGTTCAACTTCAAGAGGTGCTCTTAATACACAAAAAAACCCGGAGAGGAGAACAAGACACGGCAGTGAGGATGACTTTGATTCTTATGAAGTGGAGAGCCCATTGGGAGACATCATAGCTGAGGATGACATCATAGCCCAGCACACATCAGACTACAGATTTCAGCTCCCGCCGGGAGCAATCAGACTTCGTCAAGGTCAAGAACATGTTGTGGCAACTAGTCCTGAACAAGATCAACATGATGAAGAAGATTACTACGCGCATCAGGATGAGGTGGATGATGAAAGCCTTGGTGTTGAACAAGAAGGTGGATCATGGTTAGTAAGACAAAATGTAGGACACGAAATGGAGACGACCAAGCCAAGAGCTCCTCTTTCCTCAACACTACTAGAAGGCACACCTGGCGCAGCACAAAGACAGCATAGTCGCGGAACTGAGAAGTCGACAACCGCTCGCGCAACAAAGACACACGACTCCTGCTCTAGCAACGAAGGTCACGCCCGTCTCGCAGCACTAGATGAAGATCATTTTCATCAAGAACGAGAACTCGATTTTTTGGGAAGTAGAATGAGAAACCATGACGACCAGCAACAAGAGGATGAAGATCATGTGAAACGCGAAGCTCCTTTTGCTTCAACTTCTTCACTATTCCCTTGGAGAAGCTGCCATTACATGCTAGCATACGCTGTTGCTGCGGCTTTCCATGCTAGGAGCAGCATTGAGAGTGCGGGAGCAGCAACCGCAAATATGCTACAAAACTGTTTTTGGGGGCGAACCCTGCAAGAAGGTTCCTCCAAGAATAACGAGGCCACCAAGCGCAAGAAGCCTGAAAATGCTTCGAGAAGTACCTCTTCAGAACTGGTAGAATTTTTGCGTCTCCCACAATCAGAACTTATCGAAGCCGTAGTCCTCTGCGAACCGAAGGCTGGGTCTCCGAATTACGCCACTTATCACATGCACCTACACGGTGGTGGCATGGCAAACAACATTCATCAACAAGTAGGAACACTCAACATGGGAATTGGTAATATGGGTGCGACCGCAATGACTGGGACTGCTCCACCTCCGTTAGCAACCCGTTCAAGCGCGAATATTTATAGCATTAGTACGTTTGAGAATTTGCGTGTGGTATTTGGAGATGCCGTATGGGAATGGCCTTTGCCCACATCAGCAAAACGGTTTGGCATGCGACACAGTGACGCGGAGAGTGGCACATACTTTCCTTTGAATCCGGACTTGTTTCGCCGTGAATATCACAGACATCAACTCGACATCGACTCTGGTGTAGTTGGTCATGGAGCGATTCCGATGTTGAATATCGCGGCTTCTAAAGCAGGAGCTGGAGCTCATCAAGATTATGATGCGAGGAATCAACATGATACGAGGACGTGGATGAGAAACGATAACGTCGAGCAGGACGAACAGGTTGCATTTACTCCTGGGGAGGGCGAGCACGACAGCGGTGTGGATCATCACGCGACATCTTTTAGAGCAGAGCTGACACAAGAGGTGGACGATGCGCAGTATGATATCGGTCCATCTGATGAGGAGATGAATTTCGAAGGTCATCGAAACCAGCATCACAACTACGTCGATAATAGTCGTTCTTTTGAAGACCATGATCTTGATCGAGACGACGAAGAAACAGACGAGTCTGATATTGATTACGATGAAGATGTCGCACGATGGCGAGCAGCGCGATACCGCAGACTTTCAGACGACACTAGCAGACTGCGCAGTGCTAGTCACTAAACGAGACAAGAGAAACAAGACTGATCATTGAGTATTCGTGTGGATGTGGGGACGATCTTTTTTTTTCGGGATTTTTCTAATAAGGAGTTGGGGTAGGACACAGCGTTTCTAAATGTGTCTTCACATGATGGGTGCATCATCCATCATGCAGCTTGTTTTAGTTCAATATGGTTCAATCATCAGAAAGCCTCAGGTCCTCCTGAATGTACCATGTCGGTCCTACTCGTTCCGCGCATGAGCTGCAGCAGTACAGCTAATCGCACTTTTTCATTTTACCAAAGAGAATCGTTTCTTAAATTCTAAGGCCAATGAGATCATTAGAAAGCCTCAGGTCCTCCTGGATGTACTTACTAAGATGGCCCTGTCTAATCCCATAGTTGTAAAGACAAAACGGCCAACGAGGATATTTCTAGCAGCAATTTGTTATGGTGATTTGTACTGTGTTCCTCTTTCTGGCGGTATCCGTTTCGATGTATCATCTACCTCACTGGCGGTGTCTAGCGAGGATGTCTTTCGGGCCGTCCCCTCTGGTTGGCCGACCACAGGACGCAGGCTCGATATGAGGCAGACTCAGCATTTTCTAGGACGCCTTTTGTAGATGAGTTTAGGGTTGTTTCTTGTTTAGGACACTACCATTCGCATGATACAGTTAGAACACAAAGTCGCGGAAGGGCGCGCTGGTGTCGGGCAATCGCTTCTTAAGGAGTGGCGTCATGTTGTCATACAAATTGGAAATACAAATAGAGAGGCTCTCGACGCATACATGATAGGGTGTCGCCGTCATTGAAAAATGCCATTCTAAGTGTCATGGCTAGTTGCTGTACTTTTTAGTTGTACTAAAAAGCGAAGCAAGATCAATGCCAAGATGAAAAAACATATTCGGTGGTACTTCTGGTAAAAAACATAATAACGACTCGACTGACATGTGATCAGCGCTACTGCCACACGAGAGGATATCTGTACTGTCCAGAGAAGAAAATCACTTTGTCGAATGAGACGTAGGGGGTCGCGAAACTCAAACTACGAGAATCTATGATGTTCATGAACTATCACTGAAGATGACAACTACTTGCTACGAAATTTAACTAGTATTCTAGTGAACAATGTTCTCCTCAATCTTCGGAATCAAACGCAATTTTATATCAATCATGACTACATCGTTACTTTTACAGGAAGCTATGCGCTCATCTGCCCTCCGTTTCTACGGGCCTTGCGAAACGCAACTCCTTGTTGAAGAAACAAGTTATATTTTTTTATCTCAAGAACCAACAACAAGATCATATTGATTGAATCGACCATCTCTCTAACTTTAGACGGAAGGTTCTTGTTGTATTCTAGTCAAACTACTGTGGACGGTGAATCAAATCCTATCCTATCCTATTCTAGTTTTTCTACCTTGAACCATAATAAACAGGTATTCGTCCAGTAGGATTATAGCTCCGTAACGGTAACCGCACTTTTAGAAGAGACAAGGTGGCAGAACTGATGATTTTCTCCACCTGGAGCTAGAAATGTACCCATGATTTTTATAATTGTTAGAACAAAGGAGTCCCTGAGAGTTGGCTTGGGCTGGCACATCTTCATCGAAGTAGAGGATGGCCATTCTTTCATAGAAGATCTCGGTGTTCTTTGAAGACGTGCGGGTCTGATCCAATGTTGACACGTATATTACGATCACTTGGCTTGTTTCCTGACAAAAAGCAGTGCATAGAAGGCGGCGCGATGGTGGGTCTTTGTCAAAGATGATGAGCGTTTTTTGTTGCAACTCGCCATGCGTTCCTTTGTCGTGCTGTCTATATGTTGGTTTGATCCTGGTCCTCTTGATCTTGAAGTTTGTTGTCTCTGGTCCTTCCCTCGTCCGATATCGATGATGACGATTTTGGTTCTGCGAGAAGCAGAGGCACTGAAGAAGATGTCGGTTGCAGTCTTTCTCTTCTTTTCGCAGAAGTTCATCTTTACCGTTCTTGTAATGCTCCTTGCAGTTTGCGTCAATCTTCAATGTGCTTGTACGTAGCTCAAATCATCCTTCTTCAATGCTCAAGCCATTCTTTGAAACATCCATCAATCAGGCGGCCGCAAGGAAGAAAGAAGCATTTTCGTGTCGATGTCGTATTTCTGCAATTTTTTTGATAAGTACAAGATCAACAAGATGAAGCAACAAGTAAGACCACTCTCAAGAACAAGAGGTTAGCGAAGGGCTTACTTAACCAGTACTGGGGTGGGGGACTGCCTGGTGGAAGCCCGTCGAGTTCGTCGGTCGCCTCTGGCTATTGATGAAATTAGCAGACGCGCTGCTTTTCCGAGCCTGAGATGAATATCTACGCAAACCGTCGAGCTTAGACTTACTTTCTTTACAGTTGGAGCCTCTTGTTAAGAAAATGCTTGCGCCACCTGCAGGTGAGGTGGCACCCAGTGGGAACTCTTCGTCCACTCACACAAAGGATGAAAACGAAAAGTCGTCCCCGGACGCAAGCCGCACACGTTTTGAAAAGACTTATGAGAATCAAGCTAGAAGTACTCCTGCGGGGTCCAGCAGTGGCGGGCACTTCTCAGCTATCGACGAGGACCTGGGTCGAATGGGGGAGCCTGCAATGCACTTCGTGGATACGCACTGCCATTTAGAAATCGCTGCATGCTGTGAGGAGAGAGATCTATTAATGTTATGACAGACCGGGTAAGAGTAGCCATTAACTCATGTGAGACGCGTCAGACCGCGCACTGGCATCGAGTGGAGTCATCTCCAGGACTTGAAGCTGTAGAACTTTCTTGCTCTTTCTAATTACCGATGGTTTGCTCCCATGGTCTGCTTTGTCCGATGAGAAGCGGCTGGCTTGGCGCAAAATCGGTTGGACAAGGGAGAAGTTTCGTCGGATCTTAAACCGCGAGCTGCTCTATTATCCCTATGATCATGCCGGTACTTTTCCGATCCTACATCGCACCTGGCAGCAGCTTACGACTTTGCAAAAGCAAGCTGCAGGTCGTGTCCTAGGTTGGTCTAATGCGAAAAGATGGGGACAACGCGATATGGGCCGACTCAGCGACTTCGAAAAATGGGGCCTCGCTTCTGTGGGGTATTGGAAGCTTCTCACGCACGCGGAGCGTTCCGATTTCCGCGTCTTGGGCGTGACAGCAGAAAACTGGGGGGAATTCATATGCGAGCCGTGGCACGTCAATGCGATCTTGCGTGCTCGACATCTCGACCTCTGTGGAGGACAAAAGCAAATGGGAGACTTCTTCCAGGAAGGCATGAGTGGTCGGGCTCATGAACCAACGCCAGAAGAGGGCTCTCTTCTATCAGCTGACGAAAATGGGCATGATTATACAAGTAGTTGTAATGCCTATATTAGCGAAGATCATGCTAAAAATAAGAACGATTATAGCTACAACACGAGCGCAACGATGTTGAACTCGCACGAGGACACTAGTAGGGGGACGAATGAACAAAGTGAAGGAGAAGAGGCCAATGACGATGAAGATAATATGTTTGATCCTGAGTTTTCTGTTTTGGTTCGTCATCTGCGGATCCCATGGGATTCATGCGCTCGAAGAAAAAAGCAGTGGACTCCAGACGAGTGGCAAGCATGGAAAAACGATCAGAGGAAGAAAAAACATCTGCTGTTGACGCAAACGACGGCTTGGTCGTGGCAGAACTCACCCAGTACTACTGATGACGAGTATAATAAGATGAACAAAAGTCCACAGGACACGACAACCCAAGATGAAAGGCACACCACAGAGAACGATAGAAAGCTTATGGAACAAGCGAATCGCACGAGGCGAGTAGCGCCGCGCTCTTTGACGAGAGAAAAGACTATTATTGCAGATGCGGCGGATTCTGAGAATTCAGAGCAGGAAAAAAGGGCTGACTATAATAGTCGTCATATTACATTTAGCACACCTCCGCCAGGAGCGCCGTCTTCACATTTCAAGTCTTACTCGTCTCCTGTTCAGTGGTCGCCGCACCAGAATACACCAAACCCCACCTCCTGGCACAACAGGAATTACAACAACAATCATTCATCCGCAATGACATCAACGTCACCAAATCGAAGTGTCGCTCCCAACTCTCCCTTTCCGCTAGGCACTTCTTCGTCACCACCAGCGAGCACAACAGGTTCATCCCCCTCTTCCACGGCCATTAAATCAACTCGGCCGTGGTGGGAATTGTGCGGCCAAAATATGTGGGTGTTATCTGATTTGCGTGAGGAAATTTACGGCCCACCTCCGTGGATTCTCTACAGGAACACTCCAATTTTCGACTGTCCAGAAATACTCAGTGACGAAGCTCTACAGCTCTTCTACAAACGAGTCGCACGCCATGAAATCCGTCGACACGAACTGCCAGACGCTAAGTCCATGGCTGAGGAACTGTTTGATCCGATCAATGATCTCTGCTCATGGAAAACGCGACATATCTACATTGATAAGTGGCCTTCATCTACTTCAAAAAATGAAGAAGAAACGATTCAGACGGATGCTGCTGGACGAGGCATTGTTGTTGTCCGAAGCACGACCTCTTCGAGTTTTCATCCTAGTGAAGTAGATCAAGAGCAGGAGCACCTACATCAACATCAGATTGTCACGACGAGTCCATTATCATCCGCGATAGATGACCAGGTCTACGCTTTGTCGAGTCTTGGAATTCGCTACGATAGACGGACTGGCTTTTGGTATGTGCCCTATTGGCTAAGGAACTTGCCACTCGACTTTGAAGATGGAGAGGATGAAGATAAGCCAGGAGGCAATTGCAGTGGAGCAGGTGAGAGTGGTGGATCAAAGAACCTAGAAGATGTTGCTCCATCACCCCAAATAGATCAATCCGAAGGAGAGCAAACAACTCTGCTGACTAGCAGGCGTCTACCTGTTTATCAGAACAAAAACGTAAACGACGCGTCTAGTAGTTGTAGTTCTTACGATCAAGAAAAGCAATCGCCTCACTACAAGTACGATCAGCCACAGAAGTCTTGGCAAGCTGAGCAGGGGCAGTCGTGGTCGTGGCCTGCAGAATCTAGTACAAGAACTTTCAGGTCAGCATATTCATCAAACTCTTCGACGCCAGAGTTTCCAAGCAAGCACCCACTTCACAGTAACAAAGTCCCCTTTTCTTCTCCAAGCGAGGTGAAGCGCTTGCTCAGAATGTTAGGCGTCGATACCAATCGGAAGTACCAGTTCTGGCAAGCGTATGTGGACGTGACGCACACCGACACCATGCATCCTAGGCGTAACGATGACGGAGCTGAGATCTCGAACATCGATAAGATAAGATCTGAGCAGCTGGAAGATTTGTGGGACGCCCTGCTTAGAGGTGCGACCTTTAAAATCCCTTACGGGTACCACGACAAGTATAACGAATCTCTTAAGCGACGTGGCGGCTGGTCATACAATAGTGCCTACGCAATGCAGAAGGGACGCAGTCTGTTAAGGCTAGTACGCAGGTGCGAAATAGAGAGTTTTCTTGCGATGTCATTGTCGCAAGAAGAAAAACAAAACGGACTTTTCCTGAGTTCTGTCTAAGTTTATTGTTCTTGGTGTTCTTGATGAAACAAAGAATATTAACAAAATTGAACCTACTCGTCTAAGCCTCGACGACGAAACGAGCGGAGGCATAGTCAATCTCAACGCCGTAGGCATATACAATCAACCACCACGAGACGCATTCGGTACTAGGTTCTTCGATGCCTACACTTACGATGCTAACCTGGAGTACTACTACGAAAATTTTGTCATGAGAGACAGCACAGGCCTCATCAGCAAGCCGCTTGGAGTCCCCGGCTCAGATTTGATGCTTAGCGGGAGCTCCCAGAGCGTGGAGGAGACGGCGCGTAGGCGAGAGACTGGGAAAAAAGTCGACGAAACCGGTGCAGCATTTTCTTCACGGCCAGCGCCAGGACTCTTCGCCCTTCGACAAGAGGAAGATGGTAATGTGGTGGCGACTTTTATTCCTGAAGCCAAGGCTCCTGAGGTGGATTTGAGCGTGGAAGCGGACAGCAACAATAACTCGACTACATCTACAACAGTGTCGAAATCAATGTCAGCCATCATGTCAAAATTATCACACACGGCAACTCCTAGTTCATCTACGTGCTCAACTACCTCTGCGAATTCAAGTGCTGGCTCGTCTCCAGTAGACGATGGCGAGATGTCATTCGACGCTCCTCCTGCTCAACAAATACAACAGCAACTGGGTCTGAATTCTTCGCGGGCCGCACAAGATGAAGGGAAAACCAAAAGTGCCCAGCAGGAACAAATGAAGCAGGCGGAATCGATCAAGAATGAAGGTAATGCTGAAATAAGAACTCAAGAAAAACACAACGTTCACGTCGACGACACTAAAAACAACAAGGAAAGTATCACCGCTAGCAATACTACTTCCTCTCCAGTCTGCGACTATGTGATTACATCGATCTGCGACGAAATGGGTCTAGAACCAAGTTTGACCGTCGTCAAAGCTTTTCCAAAGACGGTGCGTTTAGCCATCGGCGTTCATCCTAAAAGTATTGGCTTTTGGGGGTCGGAACAAGAGTACTCCACACATCCCGGATTCTTGGGATACATGGAGCGTCTAGAACGAGATGTCCTGAATAATCCGGAATTTGAGTTAAGGCCGCTACATTCATATAAAAATATGATATTGTTTCTTGTCGGTTTTTTTTGTTCCAACGCCCTAAAGCTTGCCGTTGACTGTCTGGCTTTTCTCTTGGTCAACATCAATATGATAATTTAATTTGTAGTTTAAGGGCCATCGCCTCCAACGAACTAAGCACTTACAACACGCTTCCTCCACTTCTAACTTGCGGCAAAATTGTCGCGTGGGGCGAGATTGGCTTAGACTACTCGCATCGAGTAATGACCAGTAGTCTAGGGGATAATATCCGTCGTGCGGAACGGTCCGCGTTCATCCATTTCATCAAGCTTGGCGTTGAAAAATACAAATTGCCGCTACAAGTACACAGCCGGTGCGCGGAGGAAGGTACTTGTCTTTTGTCTTAGACTTACAGATTTTAGATTCAACCATGTTCATGTGATGACTCATGTGATGATTTGTTTTTGTTGTCTTGATTGTGCTTTGTTTCTTACGTTGATATTGATTAGTCTAATAGATTTAGATGAATCAGAGCTAGTCGAACTACGGAAAAGAAGCAGCTAAGTACATCATGCGTCCCCATCCGTTCATATTCACTTCCGGATCATAAAATCTCTCCAACTGCATCAGATACTGTCGAGATCATGCTCGAGCATATACCCCGTGATTGGCCAATCCATGTCCACGGCTGCTTCAACGGCGACGGCTTCCTCCGCAAACTACTAAGCCACTTTACCCGCGTTTACATTGGCATCACCTGCGCGGTCGAAAATCATAGCAACATCCTCTATTACTCGCGCCCAAAGGATCGATACGTTTACTCAGAGGAAGCGGATGAGCTGGCAGACAAGGATCGATACGTTTATTCAGAGGAAGCGGATGAGCTGGCAGACCTCCCACTGTGCGAAGCCGCTGAGGAGGAGAACGCTAAACCGAGTTTCTCTTTCTCCAGTGAAAACATGGAGATAAGAACGACCAAGAACTTCGGAACTACTTCTACGACCGCTCCTAGTGGAACAAAAACAACAACTACAGAGCTCCAAAATGATGCAGATGAACGTGTTCAAGATGGGATTGATGTTGAGGCGAACCATTCCTCATCCACATCCACTCATCTTGACTCAACACACACCGAAATCCCATCCTCTCCAGCTGCAACAACGTCTGCACCCGATTCTTTCAGTTTGGAAACAAAATTAATGCGTCAAATCCGCACCATTATTCCTCTCAACCGGCTGCTAGTTGAAACGGACGCTCCCTACCTTCCACCGATGTCCGGACGCCGCCCTTACAGTTTCCCGGCGCTGCTTCCACGGGTCATTCGCGTTATTGCGAGCATCAAGGCGCTGCCCACTGAGACTGTGGCAAATCAGATACGCCAAAATACCAGAGATGTGTATGGAATTTGAAGTCATCCGGTGAATTTTTCATGTAGTGATTATGTTTAAGGCTGAAGGCAGATATACCGTCTTTAACGTTGACGTCTTTCTGTGCTAAAAAAAATTTAGTAGATTATTAGAAGTACCTTGTTTCTTCTTCTACCCTACTTAGATATACATAGGAGATAATGAAAATCGAAGTCGGAAGCCATTCACCTTCGATCTATGAGTGTCATGACTGACACAACTCCAATCTTTGATCGATTCGTATCCATTCTCAATCACATATGTTTATTGCTCTACCCTCCTCTTGTCTGCTTTTACCGCCATTGCCACGACCGTCTTGAAAAGAGACAGCAATGGGAGGTACCCGTAAATAAATACTGGTTATATAATCATCATCATCATGATCATCAATTGTATTTCACTTACTTAACAAACTATCCAACTGACCAACCCTGTCGTTTAGTTTTGAAAACCAATATATTATACTATTTATTACAACTGACTACTTTTATAGTTGTCAAAGGATTGAAATTTTTTACTGATCATGATCCCGCCATTCATTCATCACTAACACAAACGATGAACTTCTTATAATAAGACGCTTCAGACCCAAGCGCAAATTATGCATTTTCGTAATCTTCCCAATTACAACTTGACCCATTTTTTTTCCATTTGATTTTACTCCGAATGCGATTTACTACTCACTCTTTTATGAAACTAACTGGCGAAGCAAGAAGAAGACCAAGCGCAACTAAGGGAAGCAGGTCACGACCGTCAGTCGTGCCACAAGAAGATCGTTGGGAGTACTTACATACTAGAGTTTCAAATTGTATAAGAAGATCAATTAGTCGTTCCTCTGGAAGAATCAAAATACTTCGGCTTATTGATTCTCGATATCGGTTCTCACTTTCTCTCGATCAGGACCATCCTTGCAGGTCTCGTCAAAATGGAAGATGATGACGATCTTCAAGAACGGTAAGAAGCTGCAATAGCCGGATCAAGCTGCAATCAAAGTGGCAGAGAGAATCAGGTTCCTGATAGTTTCCGAATCATCTTGGCTCCACCTACCCTTTTATTGTACATAAATACAAATATTACCAATTATTATATCATACAAACATGACGTCTTCCTGAAATTTATCAAGAAATAAATCTTCTGCAGGACAAGATTATGATCTAAGTGATGGATGGGATTTTATGTTCATCTTGGTCCATGTAGTTGTTGAAAAGTCCTCACGACGACTGTCCATCATATACATATTTACTTAGTGCATTGTGGTCATGACGATCATCTATGTGAGGACGATAGCCTAGTTGTAGAGGATGGAATAGGATTTTTCAGTAATGCTTCCTTCGTGTTGTAGTATCGCGAGGAGCACTAGGTATGCAAGACAACGAAAAGGACAATCAAAATGGCATCCCCCTTCTCATCTTCGAGCCATGTTCGTGGCGCATCCACTGCGGAAGCTGATCCTTCTCAACAAAGACCGAGTTCCAAGAGGACCAGGGCACAACGGAGGCTATTGACCAGCACGGACGGTCCTGTGCCAGCATTCATTACTGTTGGTGATTTCGTTGGCCAACGTTGGGCAGCGGTCAATCATTTATTGAAAAAAACTGCTCAGAATCAAAAACAGGAGAAGGGCGCTACCGCTTCGTCGACGAACAATAAACTCAAGGAGGATGCTCTACCGGAACAAGAAAATGGAGGCGAGGACTACAAGCTTAGACGGCGGCTTCGAAGACGCGCGCGGAACTTCAATCCGCGTATACTGCCACGACAGCTAGATTCTGAGACAGTAAAGAATCCAAAATTCAGCAATGCCTCTGTACGGGAGAGATTGGGACTCCTGGGAGTATCCCAGACTGGGTTCGATGAGACCGACAAGAAGGGCGCGAGATCGACAGCTGTAGTCCCGGTTCCTGAGGAGGAGAACCCAGATGACCTCGCAAATATCCGGTTCTCGACGCTTTTGGGTCTTCAATCTGATAATGAGGATTCAAAAATATCTCGCAAAGCCAGTCTTAAAAGAGCAGCTGCGAAGGTGGTCGCACAAACAGAAGCTGAAGTAGAAGTAGACGGGAAGAATGGTCATCAACAAGGCAAGAGGACCACGTCGACTAATGCAGCAAACAGCGACCTAAAGCCATTGCTTCGATGTCACCGCCGTAGACCTGCTGTTTTTTCGCACTTGTTGGACTCTCGGTCTAAATCCAAGAATCTTGGCCTTCCAGTGCCAGAACAGGATGGTCGCGTTGGTCATCATTCCATTCAAAAATGGACTGCTCTGTCAACACACACGTGGCACGCAAGGAGATTCCATATGGAAAACGTTTGGGGGTGGCGATTACCAAAAAATTCCTGCGAAATCGGAGCCCGCGCTGTCGCTCGGCGCGCATCCGAGAAAAACGAGGGCCTGTTATTGCACGATCGGTCGTATATGCGTGTGCTGCGCGTTTCAGGAAGTACGAAAATGGAGATTGTGGATTGTGTGGTTGGTGCTTTTAGTACCTGCAATGGAGAGGGAGCTGGCGCGGAGAGAAACCTAGGAGCGACTCAAACTCATCTACGAGACCGGCTTCTTACAGCATCGTGTGCTGAGGCAAATCGTGGTAGTCCTGGAAAGCAAAGTCGAGGACTCCTGGACTTGCCAGATGCAAAGCGGTTAGGGTCATTTATCGCCAGAGACGTGCCATTTCTGTGGACGACCTCTTCGACAGCACCTTCTGGAAAAAGTGAAGTTGTAACTGGTGGCTCGGCTTCGGATGCAACAAGTAGAGTCTTGGGAGTCTCCTCGTCCTCACCAACTTCACTCCTGCTATGGCTGCACGCTTCTTGTGCGGAAGAAATTCATGCGCAGCTGACGCAGAATAGAACGCAAGTCGATAAGAAGAAGATCGACATGTGTTGGTGTCCCAATATTTACACATGGGAGTTTACTGGTACCCGCATTGACACTGATGTATTCAAG
This sequence comes from Amoebophrya sp. A25, assembly GCA_905178165.1. NCBI lineage: Eukaryota > Dinophyceae > Syndiniales > Amoebophryaceae > Amoebophrya > Amoebophrya sp. A25. Next base: position 243,213 of record CAJINU010000072.1, read on the forward strand.
CGCATTTGTACGAGAAAGACTACAACTACTCTTCGTACAGCAGAGCAAGAACCAGAACAACTACATCAGAGTACTCCTAGTAGATGTCCTCCATCGTCCAAGACCACTTGTCGTGGTCGATTTGTCTCTGGCTCGCTTTACTATAACCTACGTTCTCCGCTTGAGGAGGAGCCCGAGTCTGAGGATGCCACCAAAAGCGAAGTACTCTGGGTAGACACATCGACAACGAGTTTGGGCTACTGTGGCAGTACTTCTCGACGCAGTGGCCATCAACCTATTCAAAAATCATCTACAACTTCCTGCGGAGATGATGAAGATGAAGGTGAATTTTCACGAGCTGCAAGTAGAGAGACAGCATCTTGGGCAACTGCTTCTGCATCCTTAGTCACAAACAGTAGAACTTCAAGGCCTAAGAAAGCGACTTTGCGTTCTGGTGAGCTTATTTTCTATGAGCCTGACACAGCCAAAGTGCGCAAACTTTGGCTTCATTTTGTTTTTGCTGCTCGTGCAGAAGTTATCGGGTACCAAGATCGACGCATTCTCCGGAACGAATACTTGTTACCCGATTTTCCCTTCGACTATCCTGAGACCCCAGCTGGTCAAGAATGGCGTCTCCGTGCTGAGCGTGAGGAAGTCTCGAGTTTCATCCTGAAGCCAAGAGCTAAGAGGACTAATTTTGCCTTATTTCGAATTCACTCGCCGTTTTTTGGCTTCTGGTACGACAAGCAGAGTCGGGAGAAGTTACTGGAGCAAGATGTAGACTTTTGGAGACACTACAATAACCGGCGAGAGACGCTGGTGGATAAGAAGGATGACAGCGGAACACAGCGCGACCTCCGCAAAAGCCTGCCATCTATACCTTTTCCTTCTGCTTTTCTACGACAAACCACCGCCACAGCCTCTACACCATCTGCTTCTACAAAAAGTGCTCCTCGTCTTCGCACAAGTGTACCAACTCACACAGTAGTTTCAAGGCCATGCAACAGAGGGAACTATAATCAGAACCTTGCTGTTGCCCATCATCCAGCTGAACAGGAAAAATTGCGACACGTCCTTTCCTGTCGAGTCTTCCCGCTCTCTTCCGCCATTCCTGAGCCAAGAACACACCTGTACTTGCCATCCGCGGAGGACATAGAAAAGTTCAGAACAGCCGCTTCTGAAGCACGTGATCAGCAACAAGCGCCTGACTTCGTACTAGAGGAGAAAATCAAGGTCGCGAATGCCAAGATGAGTGGCAAGACCAAAGTTCAGTCAACAGCTGATGTTTCATGCTTGCAATCGGAAGAGCCACTTCGACAGCTTTGTGGCTTTGTTGTTGCTGGAGGCTATTCACATGCATTCGGAAGGGGGTGTGGTATTGGTTGTGTCGAGCTTTCTGCCGATGTCTTCAGTAAAGAAGCTTCATCTGGGAAAGGAAAACTGTTGCTGTGGATGCGCCATGTGAATTCTCTGAAATACTACCCCTGTTGGATAGAGCCCGAAACCCAGCGACACATCATAGGCTAAGAATGGTCATTTTATATGTCAGTTTTTTCCTCCACATGACGATAACGTAGGAGCCCGTGGTGATCACATCAGTACTTCTAGTTCTAGTAGTGCTAAAGGTCGCCGTGAATTTACTTCGATCATGGTCTTGTGCAGTGTTCTGTTAGTAGCAAACGTCATCGGCGGGTTCATTTTGTCAATTGCGTATCGGTCGGCCTCTTCTCATGTTCGTGTCGTGAAATCTACTTCGAGCGTATGCGAATGCGCTCGTCAGGACATATTATAGTAAGTCAGTTCTTGGTCTCGGTTGTCATCATCTAGTATCGCAACAATCTGCTGATATCGTTACCCGTTTACTGTCCTCGATATGAAGAGAGAACAAGGTAAAATATCCCGAAAGAGAGACAAACTCCTGATGCCTCCCTCCCTGCCACTTTCGTCTTGCCTCCGCCTCCCTACCACCACCCAGTCCCTTCTTAACAATGCTTATATCCACGTCTTCAACGTTACAGTTTCTTTTTCTTATTTCTTGTCTTCAGCATTTTGTCTTGTTCAGCGCATTCGCCAGCATAGATAACCTCTCATCAATTTACACCGACAAATAATACAACTTCTAGAAAAAGAGTGAACCAGAGGACGCTAAGCTCGCTACGGTCGATACATGAACAAGAACATGTCCCCTCAATAAGGGGTGATAAGTGAGGGGGAAAGGTGGATAGGACAGCGATAGCCGCTCCTTTTCCGATCAAGGAGAAGAAGAACGAGTCAGTCGTAGAAGAAGCAAGGCAACGAATAAAGTTGTGTTTGTTTTAGATCCTCTTCTGAAACACGGACAAGATGAAGGCGTTAGGAGCAAATCAGCGAACAAATGTTGCCTATGGCAACCCAATAATAGGAGATATAGAGCAGGGGAAGGCGCTCAGAAGGTATAGAAATTTATGACGAAGGAGAATGTGTTGTAGTTTGACCATCACGATAAAGATTAAGACTTGAGACGCACTGATGATGATAAGCATAAGATGAATTTCTCTCCCAAAAAATGGGCGTTCTTTCTCTATAGCATCACATCATGCTCTCTTACTCCTCAACAGGCCCGAGTACACATCTACATGGACAACTAGGACAACTCTAACTCAAACATTATGTTTTAGGAGTAGTTCATCTCAGGAATCAATGGCACCAGATGCAGACCAGATGCAAATCAGGGGTTAGCATCCCATTCAAATTTCAACACCAGGTTAAAGGTTATCCTCAAAGACACAAAGAACACCACTCCAAAACAGGCATCGCGACCAGCTTCGAAAGATGCAATGTAGCATTGATAATAGGCCACCGGCTCCCATGCCACACTTGCAGTTGTTTGGTAGGGATTATTTCGCAAGAAAGAGAGCGACAACAGAAGCAGCCTTTCAAGACCTGAAGATGATTCAGGCAATAGCAAGAACAATGACGAGACCAATAGAAGCGCCGAGGGGATTGCGTACTAAAAATACTGTTATAATTGTCCTCATGTTTATTCGATTTCCTAGTGCAGTGAGTGTAGAAAAATTGTCTCAACCCATCCACAAGAACTTCGTCTTCAACAAATAGAACCTGAACCGTGTTGATTTACTCTTCGAATACCAGATGAAGATGAATGAAGAAACGACCCAACCAATTTCATATCAACTTGTACTCCCACTTCAAGAACAGGGTTAGTTCCTTTCAACCAGAAACCTCCACTCTCAAACAACAGCGTCGGGTTCTATCAAGAGTCTTAACCACAGTGCGAGGAAGAAGGAGCTTTTTAGGATAACGATGGAAAATCACCTTCTTCTGGAACGACTAGAGAGGACCCAACCGGTATTCTTTGAATGAATGATTGACTACGTTTGTCACGACGACCATTTTTTGAACGAATTTTTTTGTTTTTTGGCAAAAACCCGGACGATCAATAAAAACCCAACAGGTAATGAACAATCAAAGGCTCGACGAGGAATCAGCGGCGCGCAGGCTGCACATGATAAATTGCAGTTATAGCGCTAGAAGGGTACTAATTACTAATTTTTATACTAACCTCCATCCTCAGATCATGAAGCCGAAACCATTGAAGTTTTTACAGGCAAATCTACGGTGATTATTTGATTTCTGACGACCACCTCGACCTAAAAGTGATTGTTTCTAATAAATTGAAATTCTAAAAGGCAATAGTTGTACCATCCATTTACAAAACTCCACTCAAACAGAATGGATGGTATGACGACGTCTTGCGACATAGAACCCACAAAGCCAAGCCTCCCATGGGAGCGAGATGTACCTATCGTTTTCAGATTTGATGTCTTTAGTTTTCAGATTTGATGTTCCATGTGATAGATTCTCAGATGACTTGCTCCTGGTTGATGATCAAGACTACTTCATCTTGTTCTTACACTTATTAAGGACTTACATGATATCCATGATACTATATTTTTCGTTTTCGATCCTCTTCATGATGCATCCTAATGTCTGTGCACTACGTACTCCCTCGTCTTCCAAAACACTTGTTCAGCATCTCCAGCGCTACCAGCGATAGAGGAAGCGGAAGGTGGTGGTGGAGCAGACGCAGAGCCTAGGCAAATAGAAGCTGCGAAACCAGACCCAGTACCAACACGAGCCTCTACAGTTAAGGCTATTATCCGTGATATGAATGAGGATGAGCCATTTCTTGGATTTTTTCTTTGTCTGGAGTCAGTGTCTTTTCTACTGGAGTAGTGGGTAGCGTCGTTTCTACCCCTGAAGTGGGCACATTCATTCATTCATTCATTCACTCAGACACTCTTCTTCTATTCCAAAACTGAAAATAACCAAGTTACTGAATCAAATAAGGGAGGTAGCTTAACATCAAGGCTACTCATCATGTTGCAGAATTCTAATCTTCGTCCTGCAGAAGCTGAAGACGAGGAGGTCGCTGACGACCCCCAGTACGAGGAGGAGGCGTTTGAAGACGACGATTAAGAATACGAAGGGAGATTCTAGAGCTACTCGAAAAGTGAAATAAATAAGGCTGCACCTAATACATCTTTGGACATCACATCCTTAATGAAATGTATGGACGAGGACGGAGTATCCTAAGGGGAAAGGGCTCCCCCATACTTTTCAAGGATGCACTTGAAAGATGAATTACGGACAGCTCGAATAGAGCTACCCGAAAAGTGAAAATAAAACCGAGTTGGGCGGTACCTGAAATAAGAGAGCGAGTTTAAGGCTATCCCCCCTTCAGGATTCTCCGTTATTCTAAGTTAGTAGTTACTCGCTTCTACATTGTTATTTCAGTTTTTCGCCGAATCGAGTAGTAAGTTTGCAATTATTCTAGAGCTATCTTCACGGATTCATCTGATAGATGAACAAATAGTAGTACTGTTATACTACGACAACGAACTACAACTACAACAAGTTCTATCACAATATCACAATTACGATAACGATAACGACTATCAATTTAAGATTACGCAACTCTGTTCTTGTCATCGAAGGATTTTACTCGCAAGTACCACAACATCCTGCTGATGTTGACAGGTCGTGCTCGTGACCTATTATAGCATAAAATGACAGAGCTAATCGCAACAATATGTTTCCACGTTACTGCCAAATCCGACTCATTTAATGTTATAATTTCATGTACGCTCTAGCCTCAAAATGAACTAATCTCGTAACCTTCAAGCAAATACGAGGAAAGAAATTAACGATCATTACACATATGAATGTACTTATTGCAAAATTTCTCGTCTTCTAGGCATGAAAGTTTTGACTTGGTGTAGAAATTGAAGTGAGGGAGGATTGAAGGCTCCGCCCTTCTTGTCGTACAAGTCTATTATGGAAAATTCTCGTTGGTTTTGCATTGCTTTCACTGAGCAAAGCGCATGGCTGTTTATGGATGAAAAAATATAGAGGAAGAAGATGATCTGTCACACACGACTAGATAAAAAGATAGGCAGTGTGCATGAAGATGGATTTAGAGGAAGAGGATCGATCGAAACAGAGAAACAGCTGGCTTATTTTTTTCCAATCGTGAGCATCGGATGGAAATTCTTTTTGAGATTACAGAGTGTTCTTCGTGAGCATCGGAAAGAAGGTTTTTAGAGCGCCAGAGAGAGAGAGGTACTTTTCTGTGGTGAGAGAGGGAGCGAGTCGCGTGAATCTGAATGTATTAAGGTGAAAGTCTGTGCGAGTAACGAGAGAGGTGCAAAAAATAGAAATTCGTCTCTTTAAGATCGAGAAGTCGGTTCGAGATTCTTTGTTCGAGTTCAAGACCACATTGGTGACGATTGTTCTTTGTTCAAGACGTTTCTTTGTCGAGCAGGTTCTTGAGAGTCGTTTTTTCATTCATGCATATACTTATTCTGTTCGCGAGTGTGAGTGTGGGGAGATCGAGACTTATTGGTTTCATCCCGATTAAACAAGTCAATGAATCGAACGCCAAATTTCTCCATCCATTCTTCACCAAACACGAAATTCTTGTTCAAATCCTCAATCTTCATTTTCATCCATCCTTCACCAATCCAACCCACAAACCACTTAGCAGTGTTATCGCGAGAGAAGTGAGTGGAAGCTCACCTCCCTAATTGATAAAAGATTGAATCTGGCTTGAGCAGTCCTACTAGTGTAGGGCTTACTACTAGGCGGTCAGATTCGTCTTCTACATAAAAGCTTTTTCTTATCCCCCTATCTTCTACTTTTGAACACTATTGATTTCGTTTCTGTTGTACATGTACGTGTTACATCAATCACTTGATTTAACCACTAGAAGTACAGTGATTTATTTGTTCGAGTAGAATTTTTTATCAGCAGAGGTGACTCCTGTGTTTTATCCTATAAAGCAAGAGGCGAAGCTTCCATACAAATTTACTAGAATATCCTTCTAGAATTTCGCAGAAGTGGGTTAAAACAAAATAAGTAAATTCAACATTGCATCTTGGGTCCCCAACTCAACAAGGTGTTTTGGAATCTACACAAATAGAAACTCCTGATTTTTAACAATCATTTTGGGAAGGGAGGGAATTGTAACTATTGTACAGATCATTTAGAACTAAAGGAATAAACAAGGGTGTTATTATTTTTAGAAAGTGATTTAGAGACGACCACAGACTGTCTGACAAGTAGAACTAGCTAGTGTTATCAAAGTAATAGATTCGATTCATTGAGCAAAAAGTACTAAGAGCCTAGACAACACTAGCATTACACATTTTGGGTTTTTATCTAGCGAAAAGCCCCCAAAATAAAGAGAGTAACTAAATAACAACTGAAAACGATTTCTACTTATGATAAAGTAGCACCAACAAACCTCGACGTGATGCTGATGTTGAATCGAGCAACACAACGATTGAGCCGTGGGCTCGGTGGAGCTAAGAGGCAGTTCTCCACAGCTGCAGCGAATGGCGCTCCTGCCTTGAGCAGCGTGACCACGCAGCGCCAGTCGTTTAACAAGGCTGGTGCCTCCTCTTCTAGTGGGGGCACGAAGAACTCCAGTTCGTTCTACATGCCCAACGCCAAGGATGAGGATCCTCGACCTCTCGACGTCAAGTACTGGACCGGCAAGAGCGCCATCGAGTTCGACAAGTTCCGAATTGATTTGTCCAAGTACGACTTGAAGAACATCTTGTCTGCGCGCGACAGCGAAGGCAAGGTCGCCGCGGACCTCGACAAGCGAGACACCATCATGCTCCGCGAGCACATGGAAGATGTCTTCAACCGTGTAGGCGTGGTGCACATGCACAACACGGGAATGGAACAGTTTGAGGAGATGCAGGCAGTGACGCACATCCTGTTTCCGCAGACGACAGACTACGAAGGAGGAGCGAACTTGCGAAAGGAAATTGAGCCGGTATTTTTTCTATTACGTTTTAGAATTTGTTCAGTAAAAATCGGACGTAGAGGAGGATATTCAAGAATATCAAGGTACTATACAACAAAACCTGAATGAATCACTTCTATTTGGTTTGTTTCACATCCACCCAAAAATCAAAATCGATCGACACCATCAACCAATCCCTCACTTTCACCATCCACACACACACACACACACACACACACACAGAACGTCTACGACACCGGTGCTCCTCGTGAAGCCGATTTGCAATACCACCATGAGATGGCGTACATTGATACCTCGGTCAAGTGGGTCGCTTTTGGTGCCTTGCATGCCACTGACAACCCAATGAAGGGTGCTACCTACGTCTCCGAAAACTTGGGTGCTACTGAGCGACTGTTGGATAGCAAGTTTGGCCAGCGTTTGGTCGAAAAGGGGTGCTGCTACATCCGCAAGCTCCCGGACCAGAAGTTTTTCACGGATAATGGACTGGGTATTACTTACTTCTTGCTTGTTCTTTTCATCGGAATAAATGCTTCTCGTCAATACTCTAGTCTTGATCTTGATAGAAGTCCTCTGACTGCTCTCTCAACAAATATTATTCAATACAAAAGTCGAAAAAATACAATTTAAGTAAGTGCTAGCTAGTACTTCTTACTTGTTATTTCCTCCCAACATGGTCTTCAACACAGATTCCCTCTATCGTCTACAACTTGTTCCCCCCACAAACAACACAGATTCCTCTATCGTCTACAACTTTTGGCAAACGTCTACTGGTACTGAGGACATGGACGAGGCCGCGGAAATCATGCGCAAGAAGGGACTCGAAGTGGAATGGGAAGAGAGCCCAATCTTTGGACGATATATGGTAAAAACTTTTTACTTTCTCAATCTTTGGACGATCATTGTATATGGTAATTATTTTTTATTGGATGTTGAAAATGCTAAAATAAATCTTCATAAGTACTGTTATTAGATGAAAATAAGTACGTCTTGCACAATGTGGTTCTTGATTGGCTGTAGTGGATGAAGGGATTCCTCATCATCTTGATGTCGTACTACCAAACCAGCACACCTTCGATAAACTACCCAGGTCACCAAATACTACGTTGACACGTTCGAATACGATCCTTATAACGACAAAAACACTATGTACGCCTCCGTCGCCGATGACTACGCATGGTTCGATTCGTGGCCTGGTACTCAGAATTTGAAGGCACATTTATACATAGATGTGGTTTAATATCTTGATGTTCGAAGATGTGTAGATTCAGATATTCTCGTAGTTCTTAGGCGAAACTACCTTCACCTTCTGGTCATGTTGTTTGAACACACCGACCAAATAATTAATTCTACTGATATTTATGATAATAAATAGTCATCTATTAAACAGGTGTAAGAGACCTTCCCCACTGGGAACGCCCTTTGAAGCTGAACTTCGGAGATGGTGAGGTCATGACCCGTGAGGAGAAGCAGTTCTGGGTCGACTGCTATGACAGTTGCGGCGTACCGGTCGCTTGGGAGAAGGGTGACTTGGCCATCATCTGCAACTATCGCACGGCCCACGGACGACCGAAGTATGACCTGAACGCTGGCGAAAAGCGCGAACTCGGAGTCATTCTGGGTGAGTCCTTCGTTCGCCAGGGCGAAGTCGACGGGAAATGGTAGATGTTCTCAGTAGATCAGATGTTGTATATCAATCTACTAAACTATTTACTTCTTGATACTTCAACGTTATTGCAAGCCAATGGCAAACTACAACGAACGTCTATTCACATTCAGGCGTTGAGAACTAAGCTTGCTATCATGATAAGCACTTTTTCAAAACGAAAAGAAACAAAAAAAAATGAACTAATGCTCTAAGGTATATTAGAGATCAATGAAAAAATCAATGCTCAAAAAAAGCTAGAGACATTGTATCTTTAGAAGTACTAGAAAAACATATCTATCTATGTCTGTCTCTGTGTCGTCGAGCACCGATTTGCCGTTTTGACTTTTTCCATCTTTGACCTCTCATGACTGACTTAGTGCGAAGGCATGGGTAATAGAAAAGATGGTCGAAGGTGTTTTTTACTTCTTCGAATTTGCATTTTTGTTGGAAAAATTAGAGTCTAATAAATATGGTACAAAGAGGATGTTCTTGTACGCGACATAGATTTAGATACTCCTATATGGGTCTACCCTATTGTGCAGCAACATCGAATTCTCCTGTAAGACTATTTCTCAGAACTACAGACAAGATGAGACGAGAAGCATGTTGTGTACAAATGATTTCTGCTATTCACTAATTTCTGCTAGTCATTCTGCGGATCTAACAATTAGAAGAATGGGGGTTGCATTCACTGAAAAAAAGTGCAGAAGAAGCTAAAGACGACGGAGAAGATGAACACTGACGGAGATACAAAAAGGGATAACTTCTATAGGAGAACAATGGATGTTGAATGTAGTTGTTGTACTAGAGCTCATGGTCGAATTACTGATATTACTAGACTACATCTTCACATAGAAAAAACTAAAAAAAAATGAATCTCTATCTAAGTATAGTTCTTTTCATCTGCACAGCACACGAAAATGTCCAATGTCATCAAACTATCAAAAGAAAATGAAGGCAAAGATTAGTTCCGGTTGGTCTCTTTTTCTTGTTGTGTACTAACTACTAGCGCACAATTGATTCTATGATTTACTTTGAGCCCTATTTATCGATTTTCGAAACATTTTTCCGACTCAACAATGAAAAAAAAGGTAGTATGTCTTTTGATGTATTTTTGGTAGTGAGTTTATTTAAATTAGAATTATCATGGAAAAGTCGTGTTGTAATGCTAATTGTATGAGCAGAACTTTCATCATGTTTTAAATGAAATTAAAGATAACCTCATAACGAATAACCGGGTTTCATGATTGTGCCTCTCGTCTAATCGGACTGGGTATCATGTGAACTACCCCTCGTCTTGGGACTGGGTCCACTCATTAGCCTTGTTTTCATTGAATTCAAGAATGATCTCATGATACAGAACAAGAACAGCATCAACTACAGCCTTTTCATCGTCCTCGTTGGAAAATATAGCCAAGTAGAAGCCTACAGCAGTGCGTCTACTCTTGCTCTTGAAAGAACAGTGCGTCTACTCCTACAGTCAAATTCGACAGCGCTTCTTTTATGCGGGAGGGATTTATGGAGCATATGCCGGCAAGCATACTGACTTCATGTCGCACGTCGAGGCTTCGAAACTATTCAGGTCAAGATAAGCCTACAGGTACAACAGTGCGTCTACTCCTGCTCTTCGAAGCTTGTTGTAGAGGCAACTAGAACTACATAAGTTGACTAATATCACAAGGCAGGATGATCCTCTCATTTTTGCATAACCCAGTGTGTCGATGTTGCATCAGCAACAATACAGGTAGGTACTACACCAGTATAGGTAGGTACTACCTAGAACAGTATGTTCTTAATCTTTGGCTTCGTCTCAAATTCCAGGACTAGCATAGAGGAGGAGGAGAAGAACGTGAAAGGTAGTTTCTTGTTATGTATTGTCGTGCATTCGTATTCGTTATCTGTTTCTGTGTATGATTTCTAAGTATCATCGTGTGATGCACTCTTGTGTAGTGTAATAAAAGATAAATATGCAGCTGCAATAACTTCTAAATGCAAAAGTCCTTCCAGAATTCTTTGTCTTCTGTTGTATCACTCGTAGGTAGTCTGATGAATATTTTAGTTGGACGACGAGTGTGCAGCATCAAGAACAAAGAAATGTGACAGACTTCCTAGTATCCTGGATAATTCTTTTCCATATACAACAAGAGGTATTGGCATTAATGGGAAGGATTTGTTTTTCAATCAGTAACTGGAACTAGACAAGGCAGATGAAGGTGGATGTGTACTTCTTGACAAATCATCTTCATGAGACGGCTACTAGTTTCATCGATGTCGGAACAAGGAAGTGATGTAGCTGTACTAGCTAATTAAGAATTGCAGTTGTTGTAACGACAGGCTAGACCTGGTGGAATTTGATGGACCTTCACCAGAAGCTCGAAGATGGATATCGTGCTGAGTAAAACATTGATAAAGACGATGGAGACGGTTGACATCAATCACAGGATGTTAACAAAGGTCCATTCTAGACAAACTTTAGGATTGAAACTGAATGATGTCTGCATAAAGATGTAATTAAGAAATAAGTCTTGAAAAAAACCTAACGAAATCCATCATGATGGATGACTTCTAGAAAACGTCTTGGTAGGCGAATGACAACGAAGAAGTGTTCGTCATGGATTTGGATATCTGTGGCGTCGTCCGATCGAGATATAAGTACTTGTGCTGCATGTAGGGGGAGCTACCGGCCAGCGAGTCTGCGGCGAGACTCAATCATAACTTCTGCTGATCCGGTGCTTGATGCGCAGGGCTGAGGCGGGCCCCCCTTTAAATCTAAATCTAAATGGCAGCAGCTAACCACGTGCGTAGTAGGTAAAAATTTCGAGAGTGGTCTTCAAGTTGAAGCGGCGTCATCCTCGGATCTTTAATAGCTCTTTCATCCTATCAAATATAAACGCCGTGTTATGATCACCAGAATATTATAATTTTTCGAGAAGAGCGAAAAAAATTTCTTACCGTAGTTGAACCTATTCAGACGTAGAAGAAGAACGAACCTGCAATGAAGACAGGTCATCTAGTTGAAAAATGACACGGCCGCAAGCCTTTAGCAACAAAAGGTAATAAGTAAAACTAGAGGACACAAAAACGCACCCACGATGAAACACATGGCACACACCCTCCTGACGAACAGGCATAGTACACAAAACACGGCTACATACACCATTAAGTGTTTATTTCAAATGCTTTCACGACTGGCCGCTTACTTCCGGATAAGATGACGCGACCCCATATCACATAAAACTTTTCCATTTACTTCGAACCTCTTTATTCCACTACTGAATAATCATAACCCATTACTTGGCCATGAGTGATGCACCTAATTATGATTCTTGTGCTACTGACAATGTAATTATCAACATAGCGGATCAAGAAGATCATACTTTGAATACAACAAATGAAGATAGGACGACAGCGACAGTTCCTTCTGACTCTAGCAACGGCCCCTCACTGCGCGATGAGGGGCCCCCATATGCAGGGAGCGACAACAACAACGAGCTGACCAACGGCACGATACGTGGTTCATCTTCTTCTACGGGTGGCAGTGCAGCAAACAAGGCGAAGGGTCCAGATATCGCACCAGCAGGTGACGGCACAAACTCCCCAAGTCGTGCTTCTAGTACTACACCTTCTGCGCGAGGAACAGGAAATAGTTCAGGATCAGAAGCTGTGAAACAAGAACAGCAGACCGGTCCTCCCATTCGCAAAAGTAAACTAACACTCAATCCCAAGAATCCTCGTCGTGAAACAGAACTACAACTACAATTAAGGCTTCTGCTCCTATTCCATTTCCGGAAGCATCTTGGAGACGTTTTCAAGGGGAAAATGGATTCAGGATGCGTCTCAGGGTGGATAAGGGTGAGCTCCAATACAACTCCAAACAGCACCGTCCCCTTCTCACCGTACTTGCGTAGATACCAAGCTCTGTCGCGCCATCCAGAGAGGCCTCGACCTTTTCTATCAACGTTTGTTAGCACCGATATTTCGGTCTGTGCTGTGCTCGTCCTGCGTGTCTCGCACTCCTTGTCTTGCTGATAAGGTGGATCGTTGGGAACAAGGTGGAAGAGTCCGAGTACTCGTTAAAAAAGACGGAAACAAGATGAACAACATTAAGGTTTGGACGTCGTTGACCTCTCTATGTTCTTGAGCATATAATCTGCGGCCTCTTAAGGGAGGAAGGGGATAGATATGCGAGATAGTAGATCCGCCAACTCCCAACCTCTAACAACACAGGTGGAGAAACCCCGCTGCCCGCAGAGGGTGGTCTCTTGCCTTTTCGAGTGCGGATACAGAACAACTCGCGTTACACTTTTCAGTGGGATGGAGAGTATTTCAAAAATGGGAAACTAATTCATCCTGTAGTCGGAGGAACAGGCGGTTTTACTGGTGGTACAACTCCAACTAGTACGACAATAGGACGAGGTTTGCCACCTCCTGCTCCGGCAACTACAACCTGTAATACAGGCATCACACCAAATAATACTAGCGTAACACTTTCAGCTCCAACAGCGTCTTCAGCCTCATCTTCGAAGAAAACATCTATGGACCCTAGTACTGGAAAAGTGTCTACTAGTTCTTCATCTGGAGGGGAAGAGAAAAAGCCAGTAGAAGATACTGATCAACTGATAGCGATTCAAAACCCTCTATCCATGAAGCATGAAGCGGTAGTAGTACCAGGTCATGGGGCAACCACAGACCTCGTTTTTTCGACTCGCAACTGTGCCGGCATAATTTGGCTTGTGGCGTTGTTGCCTGATGAAGATGTGGGGAGCGGGAGTCCTAAATCGCCCACAGGAAGCCAAAGCCCTCCGAGTTACGGGAAAATGAACTATCACTCTTTTTAGATGGATCTTCTTTGATGCTGGAATCTCGTTTTTATCTATAATATCTTGACCTTTACTTCTAGATGAAAGTATCATTATGTACCTCCTCCTACGAAGAAGTAGTTCTCGTAATGCCCACTGATTGTGATGCCTCTGCCTCTAATAACCCAGACCCACATCCCCAACGAGCGCAGCCAAAGCGCAAGTCAAAAAATTCAAGGCTGTGTACTTATCACTCGCTTTTTGCGCGAGCCGCTACTCCCAAGTCTGGCTCGGCCGCGTCCCCTACGAGCTTTTACGGGAAATCGACACTCTGAAAAAGGTCAATGACGCTGTCAATTAAGGGTAGGTTAAAGGTGCTTTTCTTACCGCTTTTTATGCCTCTCCTAAGGGAGAAAGGCATAACAAGCGGGGTAAGCGAGCACCAAAAACCTACCTCTAAGTCAAGTATCTCACTCCAGACGGTTGTGGTTCGTTTGAACTCGCGGATAACGGCAGGTCTCTCTATTTGTCCATCTACGACTTTGACGGAGTCGCAGCAATCTCTTCCGTCCCAGAAACGAGCGCAACCGCCAATCTTTTTTCGATACCGGAGAAGAATCCGAGTCCTCCTCGGAATGGCGTAAACTGGGGTCCTGGGTTTGACGCTGAAGAGAGGAAATCGCTGGGAAACATTTCTGCTGGATCTTCAACAAATGCTAGTTGTACCGGAGATGGTACATCAATGGCTGTAACAGGTACAGGAGGTCGTACATCAACTGATAGAAGAAGTGGTCTTGTTGCAGGCGGAGCAGGAGCAGGTCCAACTCCTGATTCCTCCACAGCTGGTCCTCCTAAGGTTGTAAGCAAGCAAATGCGCATCACGAAGCTCAACAACGGCTCTTCCACCTCTACTTTCGTTATGGAACAGGAGGAAGGTGGAACTACAGCATCGGGAACCTCTACTTTCGTTATGGCGCAGCATCAGATCCCTTTACAACTCCTGTCGATGGATGGAGTGGAGTATCTAGGACTTTCTGCTGACATACCACTCGCGAGAGCAGACGGAAACCTTGTCAGGGCAGAGGAAGTTTCAAGTGCAGAAGTAGTAGATCCAACTGCAACTGGAGGACAACGCAGTGGTCTCGTGATAACAGTAGCTCTGCAGGATCTCGATGGGACAGGTCCGGCAGAAGAAAAAGCGCTCGCCTTGCGTGCAGAGAGGGAAGAAAGCGAGCGACAGGTGAGTGATTTCTTAGCCAAAACACGACCTAAAGATACCTGGAGTGGTCTAAAATCCGGGGTGTCTGCGATAGTAGGGTCAGTAGCTGGCGGAGTCATGGTTTTAGGTGCGGCTACGGTAACTGGAGTCAGGGATGCGAAGCCAGGTGTAGCGAACAAGACATTGGGATTGGTCAAAGGTCTTGGAGTGGGGATTGTCGCGGGAGCTGGTATTTGGATTTCTTGGTAGGCTGGTCATGGTGAGCTCCTGGTATTTGGATTTCTTGGTAGGCTGGTCATGGTGAGCTGGTATTTGGATTTCTTGGTAGGCTGGTCATGGTGAGCTGGTATTTGGATTTCTTGGTAGGCTGGTCATGGTGAGCTGGTATTTGGATTTCTTGGTAGACGGGTCTTGTAGCTCAACTCCTTCATCCTGCTGCACTCTCAAGAAATCGTTGTATGTGTAACACGTCTTTTGGATAATTAGTCTCACGACAACTTTTTAATTTTAGTTTCTTTCGTCCACAAGAACTCTAGTACCTACCGCTACCCCACCACAGCCATGCCCGTTGGCGGCGTCGTGGGCGGTGTAGCTCAGATTGTCAGAGGCGTGCGCGCAGAGGCACGTGGGTTTCAGGCTAGGCGCGAGAACAAGGTGTGGGATCCGGAAACTGGCTCTTGGGTGCATGTGAGGTTGGATATCATGGAAAAGAATGTAGCAGAGATGGCGGCCATCGAGAACGGAGGATCATCTAGTTCCTCTTCTAAAGGAGCGAAAGGAACTGGTGCAGATGGATCCTCTGCGCGTGCCAGTGTCGTAGAAACTGAATATTACGATCTTTTGCAGATTGAGCCTGATGCCAACGAAGCCCAAATTAAAAAAGCCTACTACAAGATGGCTCGAAGCTGTCATCCAGACAAGAATCCGGATGATGCTGAAGCGAAGCGAAAGTTTCAGGAGTTATCGGATGCCTATTCGGTCCTCTCAGTCCCAGATCTGCGTCGGAAATACGACACGCAGGGAAAGGAAGGAGTAAGAGAGGAGAACATCCCGAAAATTCAACCGACAGTATTTTTTTCTTTACTGTTCGGCTCCGAAAAATTCGAGGGCTACACTGGAGACATGAGCATAGCCACATTTGCGGAGTCACTGTTGAAGCACGCAACAGACGAAGATGGCGGAGAAGACGGATCCAAAAAGAAAAGCAAAAAGGGGAAGTCGGGAGTTATGATTTGGGTTTGTGATTCAGTAGGTCATCAGGGTCTAGCTTGATGTTGAATTTTGTTATCTGTGTTTTAACATTTCATTATTTTCAATTGCACCACGACATCACTTCATCGCAGGTACTAAACGATCATGTGTTGGTGTTCGATGTCCAATTCATATTCATTCCACCACTCCGTCTGTTTTTTTTTCTCAACCACGGCTGCTCTATCCTGCTTTCATTCCCTCCTCTTCGTCCTCTGGAGGCTTTGGTGGAAAAGCACCATTAAAAGCGCTTCCAGCACCAGAGCCGGTCGTGCCTACCGATGCTGGTAATATTCCACCAATGGCTGCTGCGCAAAAGAAGAAGGGTTTCATGTCAGGATTCTTGAATAAGAAGAAGGATGCAGGTTCGTCGAGTGGTGGAGCTTCGTCGTCTTTACGGAAGGTTGAATGTCATCACGGAATCGGAATGGATGGATTATAGTTAGATGTCGGGTAGAGTTCGATGTGCGTCCTTGTGTTTCGTGTACATGTCATGTTCATCAATGTTCATCTTTTTGGTCTTCTGTCAGGAATAAATGACTCACTTTTTGTAGCAGGCATGCAAATAGGAGCATTTTTCTAAAACTGGTTCCAGGAACGACGTCAACTGCGGCCGCACCAGCTAGTAGTAGTGCTACTACTTCTAGTACATCACCCGCAGCAAGCGCTCCTTCATCGTCAACTAGTACAAAGCCAGCAGCTATAATTAATCCCAGTGCAAAAGAAAATGAAGATCACGATAAAGACCACGACAATTCTGACGACGATGATGATTACTCACCATTGGGTGGAGTAGGAGATATCAAATTCAAGAAACAGCAGTGGCGACGACAAGTACAGTGCGCGGTTTTTATGCGAGATAAGCTGGATCTCTACGTGAATCAAAGAGAACCGCAGAAGTTCGCAGATATGATCGAGAACGAGGCACGGACCGAACTGGTAACCGCAAGTTTCGGGAAAGAGATGCTGCAAGTTTTAGGTAAATGGAGGAAATATTTTTACCCTGCTTTTTTGAGGGTTTAAATGTGCATTCCTAGTGTTCACAAACGCTTTTTTCTGCCTGCGGTCAGTACGCAGCTACACCAACCTCTCTCTCTACATTAACAGCTACAATAACAACTCTACAACGTGAATCGTTTGATGTCATTCGCATTCAAATCTCAAACATCTACAACTAAAGGTGAACTCTACATTAATCGCGCGATGTTATTTTTGTGCGACGAAGTGAAGAGCCGGTTCGGAGCTGAGTCATTGCTCGCCTCACGCGCAGCTTTTCCTATGACAGTGACGGACTGAGATTGAGAAGTGCATTTGATTGTCGAAAGTAAACGACAACACACACAACTTGAAACTTACTTCTGCACTGAAATTCTACTTCAAGAAGTCATTCTCCAAAATTATTCATACTGTTTCTCGTTGCACAAAACTGCTCTAATTCTCAAAGAAAGTGGGCGAATCGTGCAAACATCGCTAGTACCGGCTACCACGCGCTGAAGCAAGTCCGAAAAGCAGAAAAAACAATGCGCAAAGTAGAGAAAGCACAAGCAGACGAGAGCAAAACCGAGCAAGAACGTCATGAATTCGCAGCCCGTGCAACCGGAGACCTCGAACAGCAGGCCCTTCCTGCTTTTCTGCGTCTTGCATGGGCGATTTGTGTGAAAGATTTAGAAGACACTGTGAAAAACGTGGTGCGGTTTTTGCTGAAAGACGCCTCCGTTCCATGGATTCTACGGATACGAAGAGCACAAGCCCTATTGCTCCTTGGCGAAGTCTTCTTCGAAGTCGGCAGCAAATGTGGCGAGAAAACGTCGGTTGGACGGGAGTTGATTTTAAGGCTTTTGTCCTCAACGCCTTGAATGCTCATTGATGGAGTCTAGTCATGTAAAATATATCCGGCGGACATCTGATTTTTCGAACTACTAACTTGGACAATAAACGATCAGGGACCACGACGGACAACTTATTTCCTTATATAGATGCTTTTGTTGGTTGCTGTAGAGCAAAAAGAGCAATAGCTAGCCTGCAGACCACGTAGTTTCTTCTAGATGTGCAAGCGTTTGCTTGTCTAGATTGCAAAAAACTTAAAACGATCTCTAACATCCGAAACTGCGATGATTGGCGTTCTCACCAAGGAAAGCGCGAAACAGACGGAGCAGGACCAAGGAGGGCCGACTTATCATGGTGATTAGCAATTTGGAGGAGAATACTGATGGTATTTCTTTGACCTTTTTAAATCTGATCAAACTTGTTTCATGCCGCTACTTATACTCAAGTTTATCAACATAAGTACCTCTCACTCTATCATAGGTACAGTTTAAGTTTTCTTTTCCTAAGTATTTCCGCATTGGAAAAACACTGCAGATGTACTATTTTCTTGTAACTCATGTTTATTCCACCTCACGGAAGACGAACAAGTTGTTCATGAATCAGAATCATTCAAGAGACTGTGAAATACAACGACGTTCAGTCGCGTTTATTGTCTAATCATTAAACTAGACAACAACCATGCTGCTCATGGTCATTCAACAAAACAGTTTTACTTCCATCTACTGCAACATG
Organism: Amoebophrya sp. A25; assembly: GCA_905178165.1. Lineage (NCBI taxonomy): Eukaryota > Dinophyceae > Syndiniales > Amoebophryaceae > Amoebophrya > Amoebophrya sp. A25. The sequence goes on from CAJINU010000072.1 coordinate 261,998, forward strand.
AAGACCATGAAGACAAGGAAAATGAAAAATGGAAATCAAACTATAACCGGATGGTTATACACCAATTCTCTCGAACTCTTACTCTTTTACAACACGAACAAGTTGAACAAGTACACGGTCGTGGGAACCCTTCCAATCGTCCAACCCCAAGTACACAGAGCCAGAAAATGTTTCGTTCTCTTGCTATCATTCTGGATTACATGCGCTCATTACTAGTACACTCCTGAGTGTGACACGACATGATATCAGCAAGAATGAAAATACAACCCCATGAGAACAACGTAACAACTTCTCTCCACTGGCTTGTCGTGGTGTCTCCAGACCTCTCAGAGAGCCATCCTTTTCCTCTCAGAGTCTGATTTTCAAGCATATCTTGCAAACTGCACGTGAATTTAAATCCGAATCGACATTCTATCTGTGAAGAAGCAGCGCGGCAGAAGATTTTGTCAATTTGAGCACGGGCCGTGACTAATAGACAGCAAAGGAAGAAGTTGTATCTGCATCTCCATCAACAAATTCTCCTGACTACAGGTGGGTGGCGTGAGAATGTGGTAGCGGGAACCACAGGCACTTCCATGTTGATTGATCGAAAGATGTGAGTCTCTGCTCAGGCTCCTCCTCTCCAAAGATGAACATCGGTGTCAGAGGGTTAGTGAGAGAGAGCTAATCATTTCTGATTTTTTGATAATTATTCTGCCACAACAGGCCCGACTGAGAACATGTCCCGGACAACTAGGACAACTCAAAACTAACCTATATGTTTGCTATTCAACTTTAAGTACTCTGAAAGCGACGACTTCCAGATAGAACTACGAGTAAGCGCTAGGTGACTTACAAATAGAAATAATACAAAATGCCGCTTCGTCTAGACATCAAGAAGCGCCTTTCGGCGCATTCTGATAGGGTGAAATCCGTTGATTTTCACCCTACGGAACCTTGGGTGCTTTCCGCTCTATACTCCGGAAATGTTTACATCTGGGATTACAGCACGCAAACTTTGGTGAAGCAATTCGAAGTGTGCTCCAATCTCCCAGTACGGTGCGCAAAGTTCGTGGCGAGGAAACAATGGATTGTAATTTTTTGAATACATCATACATAGTGTTTGGAACGAAGGACCAGCTTTGAATGAGTTGCTACGTGGTTAGAATGAATAAATGAATGAAGAATGTTGTTGAATTTGTGACGAGAAAACAATGGATCGTATATCATAGAAACTGTTCTTTGGGCTTGGATTGTTTACTTCGTAATATCGTCTACTATTTACACAATGAATCGATCTTCTATCAAATTGAAGGTAACCGCCTCCGACGAGATGCAGATCGGAGTTTACAACTACAACTCCCTGGAACGTTTGAAGAACATCGATGCACATTCGGATTATATTCGCGCCCTCGCAGTCCACCCGACGCAACCGCACTTGCTGTCCGCGTCTGATGATATGACAATAAAACTATGGAATTGGGAGCAGAAGTGGAACTGCGTCGCCTGTTTCGAAGGGCATGCACACTATGTCATGTGTGTACTACTCTACTTTCACTTTGAAGGTTCTTTATTAGCAATTGATTCTTGATAAGCGCATAGACAAGATGATGCGGACCACTATGTTCCTCTCTTTTATAGACTTTGTCCTTCTACATCTACCATCGACTGACCAGGTCCAATGGAATCCAAAGGATACACACATTTTTGCGTCGGGTTCCCTAGACAAAACGATTAAAGTATGGGGAACGTCAGGGAGCATGAGTGCCCACTTTTCCCTTAGCGGTCATCAAAAAGGCATCAACTGTCTTGAGTATAGCCCAACCGGTGATAAACCGTACCTTGTGTCCGGAGGCGATGACAAAACTGTCAGGTATTTGATGACAAGTTTGATATCTGACTGTATTATCTATGAAGTTAGGCTTCAAGTAGTTTTCCATTGACGATGAATTTGAATTCGAATTGCAACCAAATGGATCTATGTATGGAAATGCATTTTTTCTCTCGTGGTACCTACCACGCTTACCTCTCAACGTACATCATGAAACAAAACAGGGTCTGGGACTACCAGACGAAGCAGTGCGTGCAAGTGCTATCAGGGCACCAGAATAATATTTCTACGGTTATGTTCCATCCGCAGCTACCAGTTATCATATCCGGATCCGAGGATGGAACCGCTCGACTATGGCATTCTTCTACCTATAGACTGGAAGCAACGCTCAACTACCTCTTAGAGCGCTGTTGGTGCGTTACTGCGCTGAAAGGTACTTTTTGATTTTAATTTGTCAATGTGAGTGTCTCCTTAATAGACTCGATGACAAATAGGACCAACAACTACTGTCTCACGATCCAACTTCTTCAGCTCTTTCTCCATTCTTTAGCCTGTAGTGGTCCTTGAACACCCAAACGACTTCTTAGCAGGTTCCAACAACGTCGCGGTCGGCTACGATCTTGGGACGATCGTTATTAAACTCGGTGCTGACGAGCCGGTGGTAAGCATGACCTCGAACGGTAAGATCGTGTGGGCGAAGGGCCACGAAATTCAGACCGCGAACTTGAAATTGTGTGAGGAGGCTGCGGATGGTGAAAAGCTGAACTTATCAGTCAAAGACATGGGCTCAGCCGAGATCTTTCCGCAGAGCATCAAGCACAATCCAAACAGTCGCTTGATCGCAGTAGTAGGTGACGGAGAATACGTCGTTTACACGGCACAGGTACTACAGCTTGAAACTTTGTTACTCATAAGAAGTAGTTGCTTTTCGAAACATGACTCCTTTGTTCATTTGACAAGGAAATATATCTACATCGGCAAAAATCAGAATGATCAGAAACACACCAACTACTTTTTCTCACCCTCAAGTCCCTCATCAGGCCCTTCGTAACAAAGCGTTCGGAAGTTGTACGGAATTCGTTTGGTCATGGGACGGTAACGCTTATGCGACCAACGACGCAGTAGGAAAAATTACGGTGTTTCACGACTTCGCAGAGAAGTTCTCCTTCAATCCCCCCTTTCAAGTAGAGGAAATCTTTGGAGGAAGATTACTAGGTACCTACTTTACTAGGTACTTGACAATGATGTTGCAAATCCAAATTGTACCTTCATTCTTGTTCTAGTACATCTACATCTTGAATGGTTCTGGTACTATTTGGTAATCTGAATTTGATCCTAAGGGAAAACAAGAAGAGAACCCTTAGGATCAAATTCAGGTTACCAAATACCAGAACCATACACTAGTACATCTACATTGAATCTACTTCTTCTATATTATTTTCGTTTTCAACAGGTGTGAAATCATCGGAGTACATCTGCTTTTACGACTGGCAGCAATTCAAGCTCATTAGAAGGATAGACATTGGCCCCAAGCACGTCTACTGGAACGAAGCTGGTACCTACGTGGCGCTCCTCTGCCACGACTCCAGCTTCGTCCTCTCGCACAACAAGGACGCATTGACGACGGGAGTTGCGGACGAAGATGGTAAAACCCAAATCACTGTTATCTTTATCAGGTTTCTTATAAGTAGAAAAGTCTGATAATGATAATAGATTTTAGCTTGCTTCATATTTAATATAGGTACGAGATGAGAAGTAGAACTGGTGCTCATTGACGTAGCGAATTTTTGGTTTGTACAACTACAACTTCTAGAATTGTCGAACTCCTTCAATAGGTCCTCATGTCAGTATAAAAGTCAACGTACTTAGTTCTTCGTCATGTCAAATAAACTAAAACTGCTTCCCCGCCAGGCATCGAGTCCGCCTTTGATTTCCATAGCGAAATCGGCGACAAAATTACTAGTGGTCTCTGGATCGGCGAAACTTTTGTTTACGTCAACCAAGCCCAGAGGTTGCAGTTCGTGGTGTCTGGGAAGCAAGAAAACATTGCACATTTAGACAAGGCGTACTTCATGCTTGGCTATCTGGCGGATTCCAGCAAAGTCTTCCTCCTCGATCGAGAGATGAATATAGTCAGCTACAGCATCCCAGCGGCTTTGATACAGTATCAAAAGTGCATATTGGCAAAAGACTTCGAAGCGTCCCATCAGCACTTCTTGCAGTTGCCGGAGACGTATCATACGAAAGTAGCGAGGTTTCTGGAACATCAGGGATATCCAGAGGAGGCGTTGAAGGTACTAAGTGACTCGTAGCTGAAGAGTGTTCACTTGTTTTTGCATGATGAATCTACCTCTTACTTGTCTGATGACGATTTCTTTTCTCGTAGTGAAAACTTATGTATTGATTTACCTCCGATGACCAATTCCCAATCTTGTTTTTATACCAACCTCGACGACAAGTACAACCAAATCCCACTACAACCTCGACTACACCTGCAAGAATACCAACTCATATCTTCGAAACCAGATCTCAAAAGACCGGGATCACCAGTTGGATTTAGCCTTGAGTCTCGGCAAACTCGGCTTCGCGAGAGACGTTATTGCCGCAAGCCAAGAAGAAGGAAGCACAAATCAGACAGCAATCAAAGGCAAGTGGAAGACGCTAGGAGACACAGCTTTGGAGAACGGAGATTTCGACTTAGCAACAGAGTGCTTCAACAAGAGCAAAGATTTGTCTGCGCTGCTGCTGATTCAGACGGCGGCGGGTACTTTACTAGATTACTTATGATTATATCACAAAACCACTTGGTAATGGTAGTTCGGTTTTTTTGTATGTTAAAAACTGATTTTTATGTTCCATGCTTTCATATTATTTATAGGGAAAATCAATAATTCAGATTCATTCCTTTGTTTTTTCCCATCTTCAGGTGACGCAACCGGTTTGCGCAAGACCGCTGATGAAGCGAGGGCCAGCGGCAAAGCCAATATCGCTTTTCTCGCCTATATGCTCTTGCAGGATGTCGAAGCCTGTCTAGACATTTTCCTTGAGACCAACAGGCTTCCAGAAGCCGCTTTTTTCGCTAGAAGCTACTGTGCCTCACGAATCCCAGAAGTCGTCAGACTATGGAGAGAAGACTTGAGGACTGTAAATGAGAAACTGGCAGGAAGCATCGCCCATCCGGAGGAGTGTCCGGACTTGTTCCCAGACTACGAAAGCCAAAAATTAGCGGAAAAAGTATTTGCGAAGACGAGGCTGAGCGTGTTGCCAGCAACGAAATACACATCAGTGAGGGAGAAAACTTATGAGTGTGATTACAACTAGAATGATGTCTCCCGATTTTAGTTCTTGTTGATGAAGGAAAAGCAGATACAACTAGTTACATAGGGACTACTACAAGTACAACTAGGGTCAACATTGATGAGTGAATAACGCTTTTCTCTCTTTTTCAGGTTGAATAGATACTTCTCGTCGAAGTAACTGCTCCACCCTCTTCTAATAAACAAAAGACCTGAACGTGTTGGAACAGATAGCAGCTCAAGGAGGCGCTGCCTTCGAGAAGGCATGGGGGGAAGACCTCGGTCTCGGCGACATCTATGGAGGTACAAAACCAATTACTAGGACTGCACCAGCCGCAGTCGCGCCAGTAGCAGCTGCGACTAGTAGTCCTTCGAATATCCCAAAAACAGGACCAGGAGCTACATCACCTTCAGAAACGCCAGCAGCAGCGCCAACAAGTCCAACAAAGGCACCTAGTGCAGGAGCTGCTTCCCCTGGTGGTGGCGCAGTAAGTAGCACTGCGGGAGTGCCAGTGTCTAGAACATCTCCATCCCTAGGTGGTGGATTAGCAGAAGCAGGTGTAGGAGGAGACAGTAGTATACCACCAGCTGGAGTAGAAGAGGCTTCCTTCAATCCGCCAAGTAGAACAGGTGGCTCTGCGTCAGGCGGAGAAAACTCCGAGCAATCGCCTAGTACTGATTCAAAAGAAGGGTCCTATGAACTCGTACAGGATTCTGGATGAAGTATTTAGATTATTACTTCATATTAATTTGAATAAACGCTCCTGACCTAAAAAACTTTCCTGATGAAGATTGATTGTTCCCTCTACATGTACAACATCTACATGATACCCCATGACAACACATCATCGTCGTTCTCAACACTAAAACTTAAACTTTCAAAAAGACTACGAGGATCTACATTAAAAACATGTGTCGAGGTACGCCACCCCACCTCAAGTACGTGTGAAAGGACGGTACGTATAGGTGGTCTCCCTCAATCACGCCCCCATTTTCCCCCCTTCGGTATCCCAATCTGAAGGACGTCCTGTTCACCTAGACATGGACTCACTCTCACATTGTAGAAAAACTTTTTTGATAATTCCTTTCATGTAAGTAAAAACTAGACAACTACTTCACGTAACTTGATTCCTTAAGAAAGCTCAGTCTTTTGTTTGAAAGAGTGTAAAAGGCTTTGGTCTTCTTCGGTTTCTATCATTATGCTACACGAAGCGCGGCTTTGCGTACCTCAATGCGGCCAGAGTCTCAAAGAATTCAGATGAATGGTAGCTGGCGGATGTATGAAACACCAGAATGAGACAAAGCAATACAACGTTTCGAAGAAGCTGAAGTAACGTGATTCTCCATAAGAAAAAATGGAAGAGGACATCATGTAAAAAAATGCGATGCAAGTGTAAGTGAACTTGCTGGTTGAGTCCGCTTACAAGTTCTAGTTCTCTCCCGAAATCCCAAACCAGCAGTACCATTAGCAACTGTTGTCATGTGCCTTGATCAGGAGGAGAGCATGATAGAGAGAGAAAACAAATCAACACCTTCCATAAGAGTTTTTCACCAAAGGGTCGGTAGATCTAGTAGATGCATGTCCCCATGTTGATGTCTCAGTATCTTCCAATTTTAAAGATCCAAAGATCGGTGCTGCAAAGGTCTCTTCATCACAACAACTGTGAGTGCTGCCATGTAGTTCTTGTGTACTATCCTGTGCTTGAATTTTTGAAGATGAAATTGTCCCTATAGCTAGTAAAAATCATGCCTTCCTCCAGGACGTTGTCTGTGCGAAAATTTTCATCTTCATGTATGAGCTCGAACTCACCTTACAAGCATTACATACATAAAAGCGAATTGAAAATAGCCCAGGTGAGAAGCGGTCGCACTTCATAGGTTGCCTAGTCCTACGCACCCAAAGCCACCACCTTGTTTTCTAGATCTATTTTCATCGACATTACTCCATCGAGTAACAATTGTTTCATTCCTTGTCAACGGCCACATTTATTATTGATTGACTTTTTTTCTACTACTCGTTAATATTCCATTATTCGTCTTTTTAATTGACGTCACCAGTTTGCTCCACCCAGTCGCATCACCAAGACAAAAGAAAATGTCATCTTCGTTCCAACCAGCGAGTCGTACTTTTCCTTCATCTGGAGTCACTGCAACTAGTCCGGGAATAATGGCTAGTAATACAGGAGCAACCTCCAATGGTACAGCCGGGATGGCTCCCACAGCTGCGAGTCCGAATGCAGCCGTCACACCAACCGGAGCCACATCCTCCACGACACCAGCGCAAATGACTTCACCCGTTGCGGCACATAGTCCATCTTCGAGTTCGACTGGGCCTCGTCCTGAAGCCCCAACAAACGAGATAAAAATCGGAAAATCGGAGACGCTGCGACCAGTATTTCTCCGACAGATCATGCGGCAGTTGATAGCTATGATGCTTTTAGACAACTAGTTAGTTGTTGAGAGTGTTTTCCTTAGTTTTGCTAGAGGTAAACAAGATTTATGCACTAGTATTCTTACTCTATGAATATGATCAGAGGGAGTCTACTCATGTGAAAACTCAAGCATTAGTAAGAATGCCAAAGACCCCAAACCCTATGCCAGAGCCAAAGTTCGAACACAGAAACCCTTGTATGTAAACTTCTTTGTTCTCCCCCTGCTCCCTTCATACCAAAAGGCGAGGAAATAGTCCGAATTAGCGGTCTAGCCACGGCTATCCAGGAGACTGTGATCATTCATCAGCTGTTATCGAATATGATAGAAACGCACAGCATCGAGACGCACTTCTTAGGGACGCACAGATCGAAAAAAGACGAGCATCCGCAACTGCGGATTGCATTCAGTACTAAAAATAGTTTTTGATCATGCAGCTTATAAGCTTATTCAGTATCTATCAATACGTTTACGCAGTTATTTACGTAAATAATTGCGTAAACGTACTGATAGATACATACTGAATTGATTAAGCAATTTCGTTAGATCAGTGCCTTACACTCTTTGGCTTTAAAGTTATTTACGTAGAGGCTTTTCTAGAAGATGGCTATTGTTCCGTGCTGTCGTTCAAGTAACATGCAGCGCAGCACCAACGGACGAGGTAAGTAGATTTGTTCGCATTTTAGTGTTCCTCAGTCAACAAGGACTTATACAAATTCGTGAATAGACTATGCAGAAGTCGACTAGGTGGAACAAGTCCGTACGCATAATTGATTCCGTGAGATGATGATCCAACTGAGTTTATTGCACCACGTTCTCGTGCTAATCCCAGTGTCGGAGACTGGATCTATGGTCGGATCAATCCATGTTTCCGTGCAACTCGAACGTGACTTCACGTGATTAGAATTTGGCAGTAAGGATCACGGTCTCCATGACGTTGATACTCAATTGTAACAACAAGCGCAGCGCAGCGTTTGAAATTGTAGCTTATGACATCGGTGGTGGCTACGCAACTAACCCATACAGGAGAGCAAGTCGTTCCTGTCTAATTGTTTAGATTGTTGAGGAATTTTCATGTCCAAGATGAGTATAACTTTTGCAGTGGTGCCTCTACGATTTTATTCTAAAAAAGTAACATAATCCCCAACATCTGTTCCTCAAAATTGTTCATTTTCGTACAAAGCTCCCTATAGCCGACATCATCAAGAAGATGTCATCGTCTCTTCCTACTTCGTCCTGTTGTGGAATGTTGAAAAGAACGAGTTCTCCAGGCCCAGGTGCGGCCAGTGGTTCATCGCCAGGCACTAAGAAGGCACACCTGGTGAGCACAACAGCTGACAATAAAGATGGAGTAACAACCACAACATCTCCACCTTCAGGTCGAACCGAACGCTTGAAGATCCCGCTTTTGTTACGTCCTGATAACGTCATTTTCATGGAGAAACCAAAAGCGTTCACACCCATTTACGACGAATTCCGACATGAGTCAGCCAACGGCAGCATCAAGTCACCACCAAGTTCACCTTCACGAGGCGGCAACGGCGACAAAGGAGGCTGCAAGAAGAAAAAACAAGAATTCGAGCAGCATTTCGGGTCAATGAATGCAGGTTCGGATCAGCTCTTTGTTGGGGGATCAGCCATAAACGCCGCATTTCGTCGTGCGCTTTCGGCTGCAGGCTTCAATTGTGACGCTTTTAAAGCGGTGCATGAAGAGTTGTGGGAAAAAGCGAGCCAAAATTGTGATCGGTAAGCATAATGTTCACTTCTTGGGTCCTCGAGAAAGAGAATCCCACAACTCATTCACATCTAGCACTTTTTAGTATGAAGGATGGAGTACTTTTTAGTATGAAGGGTGGAACTCGTAGAACACAGAAGAGATTCAGGGAAGTCGTAGTTCCAATCCGAACCGACTAACATCGTCATCAGTAGGAAGGATGGAATCATGTAAGTCTAAGCAGTTAACATCCCTATCCAACATCGCTTACTAGACTCTCTACGATTCTCATTGTTACGATTTCAAATTTAGGACAACATTTACGACTTCTTCTTGCCACAAACAACAGGGTCGTCACTGCAGACGAGGCGCAACGGAAACGGCTAGGTGTGAACTATCTCTCATGTCGAGCTTCGCTGTCTGATGTGACAACTTGTGCGTGCTTCATACACATTTTCCCAGTAGGAAAACGACCAATGGGATCTAATCAAAACGCAGCTATGCTGTATCTGATTGGACCACGAGGTACTACTTGTAGGAGTTATTATTGAACAAATAATACAACAGGCGGGATGATCATCTGAAAAATTTTCGTACAAGCTGTAGAATACATGCAAGATCGATTTCAAAAGACGCAACGATTTGCTACAAGTTGTATTCTAGTGCGCATTCGTAAACTTATTCTAGGTTCCGACTGCGCTTCTGCCGCAGACTTTGTTTCAAAACTCCGACTCTGCGGAAAGAATGCTGTCGTCAGTGTCAACCAGTACAACCTGAAGCAGCAGAACAACTACACCGAAGAGCTTCCACGAATTGACCGTGTGCGGGTTTGCCTTGTGTCAGGAGGCATCTACAAGCATCCAGACGTATCCAAGCACGAGATAGCGGAAGCAATCATGCAGGGACTGTTTTTTATGGAGTAAGATGAAGTACTAGAGTCTTCATGATCACTAGAACATACTTTCATTTTTTACTAAGCAAAGGTATAGTATTCGTCATTTCGATCATATTGATATATTGTCACTCTTGTTTACGACGTGGTCTTGGTCACAAGAAAGAGTACTAGTAGCACCCTTTAAACGTAGTAGTAGCACCCTTTAAACACAAGAAAGAGTAGTAGTAGTAGCACCCTTCTAATCCCTTAAACCCAAGTGCTCAGTACGAACATAGTCCGCAATGGGAATTTGCCTACGATGAAGACGTCTTTCGTGAAGCCTTTGCAACGATGTGGACGGAAAAAAGCCTCTTAAAGCATGTCCGTTCGGCGAAGGAAGGAGACATGAGCGTGTTGCTGAGTCAAGAAGATTACTACACCCACATCGACGAGGAACATAATCATGCGTCTGACGCTTTTGATGTTATGACTTGGTTCTTGTTGGTAAAACTGTTTAGCGGAAGAACAAGAATACATGGGAAATGAACAATTTTTGAGAACAATTGAGCCGTCGTTCGTTTAAGTCGTTCATTTAAATTTCTCAGTGTTGAGTAATTTTTGTCTGGGTGTTGTACGTGCTGCCTTCATCGGAAGGCTTCCTCCTATTCAATATAATATATGAACCGACCACCCGCACCCCTCTTTCCCGCTTTTTTCCTTCCTCCCTTCACACCTCTTGACGAGCACCCTGCACATGGAGCAAGAGAGGACGAGCGACACGATGCCAGCAATAATCTCGTCGAGATCTCAGAAGCTGAAATTTTTCGCGCCGAAACAGCTAGAGCCAACACGAACACGATGGATTGAGATGCTGGAATTTTGCTCCCTTCTGAAGATTTGGTGGCTCTGTGAACCGGATGCGGTCGGTTAATATTTACCGAAAGGTTTAAGTAGACCATTTGTTCATTGGGACTGGGAGTCTTCACAATCACAGCTAATGAAATTTCTTGAATATAATGAACTTCTCCATTGCTGATGTCATGTAGTAGGACAAGGCGCGCAGGATGATCATGTTTGATATCGCGATCACACCAACCATTTGACAGGATGAAAAATGAGGTAGCATGACATGACGTGGCATGACATGACATGACATGACATGACATGACATGACATGACATGACGTGGCATGACATGACATGACATGGCATAGCTGTATCTACTCCACCGCCCGTTCCTCGTTATCTCAACATCATAGTATTCAGGTTGAGGCGAGACTACTATTTGAGGCGAGACGATCAACACAACATCCGATGTTGCTGAATGGAAATACTCAAAACTCATTCTTTTCAATTCGCAGTAGTTCGTTGGTTCTTCTTTATTCTTCAAGTGACGCACGCGACTTCGCTGATTTTGTCCTGTGCTCCCCTGGTGTGTTCAACGTGTGGAACATACTCGAGGAAGCTCACTTGCACCAGCAACTACCTTGACTTTGACGGACTCAACAACAACAAGGTCTTGATGTGGAGATCTATCTATCATCTGAATGACAACTACCACTCAACAGGAAGGTGTAGAGGTGTCGCGGGTTTAGGTAGTCTTCGTGGTACATGGCGTTTTGTTCTTGGAGATTCATGGTCTTTGAGCTCGTTTAGTAGGAATCAGTCTCTATAATTTTTTCTATTTCTAGTAGCCTTTTACTTTATTGAGTGGCGTATTCGTTGTCGTAGAGCCGTTGTTGTATGTGTATCCCCTTGATTGTTCTTGTTCTTTGGGGCCATTCATCTAATATACTAATAGTATATCGTATTTCAGTTTTCTCATTAGTAGTTTCACTCTCCTGACTTAAGGCTGCAGCTATATGACCCCTGAGATGTTGAAGTCACCACGGGAAGTGAATCAATTTACATCTGGTTCATTAACGTTGTTCTTGACCTGCTTATTTTTAGAATGAGTTATTACAACAAGAACAACTACAATGACAGCGACTGGGCGACTTCTCACTACTACAACCAGAGTGGCTGGAACTCATCTTGGTACAACCATGGAGCATCACAAAACGCTCACCATGGTAAGCAAAGCGGAGGAGGAAGTAAGAGCTCGAAGGGAAAAGCGGGACACTCAGGGAATATTATGGAAGCAGTGCTGACGTCTGACATTTAGTTCAGGAGAAATGGGTACTTTGGTTTTTCACTATCTTGTAGTCGGCTACTTGTTCGTTTCTTAGGGTCTTGAAGGTGGTTTCGTTTCGAAACAGAGCCAAAGTCTTACCAGTAGTTTTATATCACATTAAGTACATACATCGACAAAAGCAAGTCCCGGGCTACCGCGCTTCGCCCCCTGAATGAATGAATGAAAAGCAGACACGAGTCTGGGTCTGCTAGATGGAGTCTCTCTAAGTTTCAAGGACTGCGTAACAAGACCACGAGCGGCGGCTATGAATCGCACGCACAGCCCCTTTGGCATAATACCTGGGTTGCGCCCACCCTGGCTAAGAATAAGACGCTATCAAATAGTGCCGGGACAAGAACAGGATCAAGCTCCTCATCTTCGTCTGGTGGACCACAATATCATGGCAGATTAACAGCAGGAGGATCTTCTTTGCTTGAACCTAGTAGGCTGGATAAGGCCACTTATGGCCATGCCGTTCATGTTGGAGCTGTTGGAGGTGCGTCTTCGACGGGCCCAGCTGCAGGTGGAGGCACTGCTGCTGGGGTTGTCAAGAGAAGCATCCTCGGAGGAGGAGGAGGAACCTCTGGGGTTGGTGGTGGTGGTGGAGGTATAACACCAAATGCGAGCAGTTCCTTCAATAGGAAGAAGGGTAATGACGAAGACTTCCACCTTCTCCAAGACGCCGACGTCGACTTCGGCTGTGGGCTTAGTGGAAAAGGCAATAAAGGTCGGGTAAACGAGCCAAAGCACTGGGAAAAAAGTTTGAGTATATCATCATGGAACCGCTTACAGCCATATCGCATGCCGTTGCCGACATGGTCCTCTGCTGGTACTGCGGCTCGCGCGGCTTCCGCTTTGAATGCATACCTGCAGCATCTCACTGGAACTTCCCATTCTACCCGAGACATGAACCAAAACCTCCACTTTTCTTTACTTCAACATGGCGATTTGCTTCTCAGTGGGCCGTCATCCGATGCAGCGGAGAAACGACAAGTCAACCGGAAACTTTTGCTTTTGCGGAGTGTGAAGTGGGAACCCAACCAGTTTATCCTCAGGTTCACCTCTACAAAGCATCAACTATCCAGAACCGCCAGACTGGTACATGCCTACAACAACATCAAGCGCGGTCCCGGAGCACTGAAGGCTGCGGCTTTCATTTCGGCGGCTGATGCTAGTATAGGGAGGAACGATACGAGTCCAAAGCGAAGTGCGAGACAGAGAGGTGGAAGCAGAGACCAAGCGACCACACTTGGAGTTGGTAGTGGTCAAGAAGCAAAGGGCGTGTTGGAAGTGAAAAATGGCATCAAAACTAGCACGAGCACGACAGGCCTAGTCAGGTCTTCATCACGACAGCTTCGCCTACCACAAGAAGATGAAGGCATCCAATTGGAGTCACGATGGCCCTCTAACATCCAATTCAATGACTCGAATCTTTTAGTCAGAGAAAGCGCTGCACGAATATCACAGGGCTTTCCTACGGCAACCGTTGCTGCCATACAGGGAAAACGTGCTGACTATGCGCATCGGCTTTTAGCCCAACTAGCGCCACCTCCAAGTAGTATTAGTACCAGAGTGAACAATTCTTGTCTTAGTTCTGGTGGAAGTGGAGGAGGAACTAAGGTCAATTATAGTAGTACTACAACCTCTACCTCCTCCTCCACAACTGCTACATCTTCTTCTAGCAGCGCGACTTCCATGTTGCTACCTGGTAGTTTTCTCACCAACCCTTCGGCGTCCTCTTCCACCTCATCATCGTCAAATTCTGCACTAGAAGCGGTCCTTCTCGCTTCTGCTGGTACCCAACGCACCCCTACGTCTATTGGCGCTGCGCCAGCTAGTGGCGCCTTTTCACCTGTGAATAAGAGTGCTTTTCCCTCGATGACAGAACTCAGAGCCAAACTTGCAGCTGCGAAAGAGAAAAGGGCTGCCGGGATATCAGTTGTTGTCCCTGCTCCTAGTGATCCTACATCTTCGACGTCCACGACAGCCGCGGTACCTCCTGTTGATAACACTATCATGTTCGAAAAAGCGCGGGACGACGAGAGGACAGGAAGCCCAAAGAAGGTTGTACCCGTAGGAGATGACCAAGCAGGGGGTGGAAATAAAGATGATGGTGACGTCTCACCCAACAGAATAAAGAGGCAGGAAAAGGATGCGACATCTCCGAAAAAGAAGGACTCACCGAAAAAGAAAGGCTCACCCCGGAAGAAGGACAAAAAGGCAAAGAGCGAAGATAAGAAAAGGAAACGTTCTAACAAGGTGGATCACGAGAACGAGATAGAGCAAGAGCTGGGTGAAGATGATCAAGACGCTGAAGGCAAAAACAAAACATCATCTAGTAGTTCTAGTACTACTACTGCTTCTGCTCTGAATCTTAGAACTCTAGTTCCACCAGCAGGAGTGGAAAGCGAGCTAAAGACTAGTCGTGGCATGAGCCCGTCCAAATCACTTGTAGTGGCAGCTTGTGACTCGCATGGAACAGAACTACAAACAGGAACTGCAACGACGACTGCTGAAGTGGAACATTTACGAAAGAACAAGTCAAGTCCCTCGAAGAGAAAGAAGGAGAAGAAGATTGTCGTGGATGAGGATGCCAATCTTGTTGGAGATGCAGATGCCCCTTCAAACACTCCTCCAAATACCAATAAGATCCAGGTCATCGCTGCCCCCACGCCTCCTCCAGTTCAAGAGCGAGAAAATGAATCTAAACGCCTTGAGGTGGAGCTGGAGGCATCCGCACCTGATCAAGAAGCAGAAGATGTCCTCTTCGACGACATTGAAGATTCGTTGTCGCTGTCGGCTTCGATAATACTCCCTGCAAAGGACGAGGAAGTTCAGGATGTTGTAGTGGTACCTGCTCCTGCTGATCCTGATAATGTGTCTTCTACAATGAGTATAAGAGTCGTGCCTGCAGGAGAAGGTGCGGCTTCTTCGAGTGGCGAAGTTGCAAAGCAAGCTGATGGGAAAAACACAATAGTTCTACCAGCAGAGGACGAACACGGCAAGAATGGCATTAATTAAGGCTCAGCTTTCAATGGTCATTGGGGTTGGTCACTGAGATCGAAGAGGCGACCCCCTGAGAGGACAGGGGAAAACGAAGGGAAAGGGGAGAGCTTTGAATGGGGTCCCTTCCGTTCAGAGTCAGTGACCATTGAAGGCTGAGCTTTAAATTAAGCAGTACGCGTCGGCAACACCACTAGATAGCACAAATGCTATCGACAATAACGCTGAGGATGTAAAAACGAAACCAGATCATGTTGCCGCAAACACAAACAAGCATAAGCCGAAGAGGTTTCATAAGGGACTTCTCTACACCGCGCACAGGCCGGGAGAAGAAGAGGAGGCGAAAAAATTGAAGGCGTTGATCGAGAACCTCAAAACGAAAAAAGAGAAGGAGAAATCACCTCAGAAGACGGCAGGAGGCGATGCTGCTGCTGCAGTTGATGAACTTCCACCTGCTGCTGCTTCAGATAAGCATAAGCGTCGGGATTTGATAACCGGTACAGAACTAGATCTTCCTAAGGACGCCGACGATGCACCACCTTCAAAACTATATCCTAAAACTACAACTAATAAACCAGTGGATCGACGACGCGACCTTTCTGAGCAGTCTGAAGATGCCCACAGTCTGATGTCATCCCCTAGCTCGCCAAGCAGCTTCTCGAGAAGCCGTTCACGGTCTCGCAGTGATGTGTCACTGACATCTAAGAGATCAGCATCAGCGTCTTCTTCAGAGTCGTCAAAACGAAAAGAAGCTCCCCCTCGGACTGCTCAGAAGAAGAAATCTGAAGATGTTGTTGAGCATGGAAAATTGCGTCTGAGGAAACGATCAGCAGTCGAAGAAGAGGCCAAGACAACCAAAGTTAAGGCTCAAAACAAAAAAAATTCATTTCTACGTACAAGCCGTCTCTCCCTATTTTCTCTTTCCTCCCTCGATTCGCTCTTTCTCAACTACCAGAAGATCAGGGACTTCGACGGACAACTAGTTTACTTTCATTTACGATTGGGAGAAATCAATGTACGCAAGAAATGAAATGTTTAGAGCTCCTCCAACAAAGCTTCTAAAGCTCTCTCCTGTTCCTCTGTGCAACTAAAACCAAACAAAAGACGGCTGATGGAGGAACAGCTGGAGCGGGACAAGGTCCTCATGAGGAAAGCTAAGGAACAACGCGAATTAGATAAAGAGTTGATGCGAGAGAAGCGGAAACTGTTTCTGGAGAAGGAGAAAGAACATCGGAAACGGAAATGGGAGAAGGAAAAACGTAAATGGGCCACCAAAAGCAAAGATAAAGACCTGCGGAAAGACGACGATTCTCCGGCGACGTTGGAAGGTATGATGTGCTTGATGTCGTGGTCATGGAAGTTTGATGTTTTCTAAAAACAGTTTCCGTTTGGAAGTTTCTTTCCTAACAGTTTTTTCTGTTTGATGAAGGCAGGAATAGTATTATACTTCTACAAACATATATTTCGCTGACTCAATCTCCTTGTCATCTGCCATGACAAGGAGATAAACGTATAGCTCTCCTCTTCACTGACTCAATTCACAATACAACTCATGGTTTTTTTTTTTTTTGTAGTGCGAGCGAGTTCCGACGAGTCAAAACCTACCTGCGTATTTTCCGCGTAGCTACCGGCGTAGGGGGGAGCTCTTCATCTCCTTAACAAACTACAAATCCAAAGGAGGTAAGTTTTTCTTTGTTTTTTTGTTCACCAGCGACGAAAATACCTCAGCGACCTCTTCTAATCTCAAGAAAAAGCGACGAAAAGAGGAGAGAAGAAAAGAGCGGAAGAGGCTGCTTTTGGCGTCGATGGGAATCGATACCAAAGGCAGAGCATCTACTGCGTCGGGATCGAACTTGTACTATCGATGCGGATTGTCTTTGTCTTAGTGTTTGTTGATTCTTCATTCATAGTATGAATGAACTCCTTAATCACCAAATGTGGTTCAACATTCAATTATCTGACCTTCACTTCATCCACGACAAACAACAGGAGCAACGACAGCAATATTCACGGCTCACAATTGGTTGAAAGCGATAGGAAAACCAAGAAGCGAAGAAAGGCCAAGCACGTTACTGAAGTCGCTGCAGAGCGAGACGTGCTCCAGGTTCAAGAGGCTCAGACGAAGAATCTTGTTAAGGTTACAACAAAAACTACATCGCTAGATGATGCTTCGAAACTTTATTGAGTATACCTACGTATACGTATACCTATAGAAGATATCCATTTTTCATTGTTGGAATGTAGATGTACTTCTGCAAACGAAGACGAACGTACTATGTATGTGCAAGCTCTAATCTCGAAAGAATTGAGGAAGAAGAGGAGGAGGAGGCATCTCTTGCAGGCGCTGCTGAAGATGACGGTGATGGAGACGTCCGAGTTATAACCAGCGGTGTGAAGCAAGAGCAGGAGGAGCATTTTTCTTCAACAACTTCAGTCGTTGAAAATATCAACGTGGACCATCAAGAACCTCCGCCAGCCAGGCCTATCGCACATGTCTGCATTCCATTAAAACCTGCTACGCCAACGTCAAACACAGGAGCAGTCGTTGCTGCAGACGGGGAAAACAAAGCAACTATCTCACAACCACAAGCACAAGTTGTATCTGCTTCTGCTGTAGTCCTTGGCCCTTCTTCAATCCAGGAAGATGATGATGTCGAACTCGAGATTCTCAGCAAGAAGTCGAAAGCCAGACGCAAGAAGCGCACCAAAGGAACCGACAAGCGCGCAGCGAGTAAAGAAAAGACAAAAGAGTCTGCGACTTCGAAACGAGGTACTAGAACTGGAAAGAAAGAGAAAAAGTCGCGGAGAGGTCAACGTCAGGAGCTCGCTGACGACGATCTCCAGGATATCGAGTCATCGGCTGGCGCAGTATCCTCCGCAGGAGCAGCGCGTGGAGTGTCTGTTTCTTCCAGTGACGGCAGTGACAAGGAAAACAAGCAAGGAGGGAACAAGAATGCTGCTTCATCTAGTGCTTTGAGTCACGACCGTGTAAAACTACTCTTAAATAATGACATGAAGAACCCGCTGTTGAACAACATGCGAGGGGACAACTACATGCACCAAAAGTGTACTAGGTCCACACCTTCGCAGCTTTCTTCGTCGAGTCTTTTACACCAGCCTGTGGGAGGAGCAGCAGGCGCAGTTGGGTCTAGTAGAATACGTCGTCGAGTGTATAATCCGCAAGCGTCATCTGCAGACAAAGATCTGAGACCCCCTAAGATGGATGAACTACGGGACCTCCAGAATCAAACTCTAGCATTAGAAGAGGCCGTTGTTGTGGAGTACGGGGAAAATGGAGAAATAGTGAAGCCTTTTACCAATCCTAGAAGTAGGGAAGAAAGTCGTGGATCATCTTCACAGCGCAGTAGTGGAAGTCCCTCGTTGCAAGAAGAGGAACTGCAACTACTTCATGTAAAAAAGGCTAAAAAGGGAAGGAAAAAGAGTAAGAAAACTGCAGATCGTGGTGATCGGGATCGCAGTAGGAGCAGGAAGGAGACGAGGAGGAACCGAAATAACGGGGATGATCGGAGTGACAGAGGCGAACAAGAAAAGAATAGTACAACCTCCAAAGATCACAAGAAGCGTGATTCGCGAGGACGTTCTCCAGCATCAACAAAAGGAAATCTTCAAGACCAGCGTCCTAGGACCTTCGAGCTCGAGGACAAACGGCAGTCGGACAAAACTAAGCCTACAAGAACTCGCAGTCGCGATGTAGATTACCGAACTGGCTCACCTCCGTCAAAAAACACCTCAGATGCTGAAGGAAAAACACGCGATGCTTCTAATTCTTCTGGTACAGTTGCCCAGCACGGTCAAGGACCAGCACGAGGAGGTAGATATGGAGGTCGCTCACTCCTGGAGACGGTGCAAGATAACCTCTCAAAGTTTAACACGAATAAACCCGCGTCTTTGACGACTTCATACAACAATCAGCATAACGAAGATGCTTCCTCTTCATCATCATCTTACAACACTCGAGGTGGCGATGGTGGCTCTGCTCATCCTCCTGCGACAGGTGCAAATAGTGTAGCCGTACCAAGGATGGGTAGTATGCAAGTGACGTCAAGTACTACATCTTCTACTTCTTCTAGAAGTCGCGGAGCAGGTGGACCAGGACCTGGACAAGCTCCTTCAACATCTGGAGGTGCTTATCATGATTCTTATCGTGCTCCTCGTGGCAACGACTATGATCGACGTCGCGGCACCGACTACGATCGTCGCGGCACTGACTACGATCATCGTAGCGATCACTTTAGAGGTCGCCCTCCTCCCCGTCAGATCCATAAGCCCATAAAGCGTCTAAGAATCGATTATTCCTCAGACGAGGATGATGAAGAAGACGAGACGGTCAAAGCTCTGGGTATCGGTGATTGGACCAGTGGGATTATAACGCCAGGTGGAGGCAAAATCTACCAGAATTACAAAGCGCCTGGGCCGATTACCACAACCAAAGGAGCACTGGCCTCATCGTCAAAAATAGGAGCCCATACAACGTCGACGATCACAGCGATCAGTGCTATGAAGCCTCCTCACAAAAACCAGGGTTCTGTTCTCGAACTTTTGCGGTTGCGGAAAGAGCGCGAGGAATACCAGGAAGCTCTGCGACAGCGTGATGATCAGTTGAGCGATGTGTTGAGTACTGTGATGTCTACACCCGCGACGTCGGTCGATGCCCAGCGAGCAGCACTGTTGGCTAGATATCCGCAAGCAGTCGAGAGCATTTTGTCAGCTCGAAGCGGCCACAGTCACGAAACGACGGGAGAGAATAATAAAGATAAAGACCACGACGTGGAACAAATACAAGGTGATGCAGCTAGTGCCAAGATTTGTTCGACTTCTGCTTTTACAGCCAACAAGGAGAAGGAGAAGGTGTTGGAGGACCTACCGGACGAGGCGATGGCGAGCCAACAAGCTGAACTCAGTGGAGATGTTGATAGCGGAGATTCAAAAATCAAGCCCTTCAAGAATTTGAAGAAAATCGGACGTCGTCCGATGGCCGCCGGCTCTTCTTCTGAATCCTCGTCATCTGTAGTGTCCTCAGATAGTGAGGATCTCAGTCCTGGACAACTAGCGACTATTCATGGCGCAACCTCTTCTTCTTCAAGTAGGGCTAGGGCTCAGAAGATGAACAGTAGCAGATTTGGAGCAAAGGAATCAAGTATGAGCAGCAAATTATCGAAATCTACAACCTTGATGAACAAATCTTCAACAGCGACTTCTTCCTCTTCCACTTGGCGAGCAGGTCCTTATCGTCGTCAACCAGCTAAGCTGCTCGTAGATCCGGGTGGTAGGGAATATGTTCCTGTCGGAGGTGAAAAAGGAGAAGATGATGATGTACAACGAGATAGTAATGCGTTGCTACAAACAAGAGGAGGAAACGAGCAGATAGGAAGTTTTCAACATCCGCAGATGGATTTTGAATTTGCTACTTGTAATGGAGCATTCTCTGGTTCTGGAGAAAATATGCAGCCTCTGTATGCTCCTAGTGGTTCAACCACATATGGGGAGACTGTCGCAAGCACGACGGAAGCTCAACATATACCTGATTCGAATAATGTTGGGGCAGCAAATCGTGTTGACTTTGATACTGCACCAAGTCTTAATCCTGATGCTATATCATCTGTAGCTCCTCAGCACAGCGCAACATCAAGCAACGCCAGCCGAGAGGAGAATGACGGATTTAGAACTCTAACATCTTCATCTGTAATGGAGACCGAGGAGAATCATATTCTGCGGCAAGACGATCAAGTTGAACTTGAAAATGATGCCGCACCACAAGAAGAGTTTCCACCTGCGGCAAAAAGACAGCGAGTCGAACAAGAGGCGGCCTCTGTCTCTGTGGTAAATAAAGCAGATGCGCAGAGCGTATTTGAGCTTCCTACTTGTTTTCCTCGTCCTTCCCTTCCAGCTAACGCTGACGTTCACAACGCATCAGCACAACACGAAGTCCTCTCATCTTCTTCAATACCACAACTGCCTTCGTCCTCATCGTCATCTACTTCTTCATCCACCAGTATAATGGAAGCGCTACCAACAGTGGTTCCTGCCACGAGGCCCACAAGTACAACGGGTTCGGAGATGCCAGTCCCTCCAGTCCCTACTTCAACAAACGATACCTTCAAGCGAAAATCGGTTCCACTCACAGGCTATGGGCGTCCCTCGACAATAGTTGTGAAGAAGACAGCAGTCCCGAAGAGCTCTGCTCTGGCAGCGGTGGAAGTGGTTGAAGATTCCTCTTCGATTCTGTCTGAAGATGTAGAGCAGAAGATGGATGTAGAGAAGATGACCCCATTTGTGGTTGAAGATTCTTCTTCGATTTTTTCATACCAGGACAAGATGATGTTGAATCCATTCAATGAGGCGCCTTCTTTGTTTTCTGATTCCGGACTTGGTGGGAATGGAACAAGAGGGGATCGGGGAGGGGAGTTGAATTCTGCAGTTTCTGAACACGAGCATCAACCACGTCGATTATCTGCAGACGAACCACCAAAAAAAGGATCACCAATCAAGAAAAGTGCTGTTGAGTATCACACTTCCTGTGCAACTGGATCGTCGTCGCCTCTTCTATTTGAAGACGCTTGGGCCGCTCCACCTTCGATAAAAAACATGCTTGGCTTAGAGAACGAACCTCAACGAAGAAAATCACCTAGAAAATCAGCAGGAGAAGCTGGGAAAACAACAACAAGAAAGCAGTTGATAGTCCCAACAAAATTGTTTGCCTCGGCGATGTCTGCTGTTCGCACTTCTGGGAGCAGAAGCGGGACAGCGGCCACTAATGCGTCCTCTAGCTCTCCTCGAATGACAAAACAGCAGACATCCTCCATTACTGCTTCTGTTCACCCATCTTCATCTCCACAACAGCCTGGGGGCGTGACATCAAGGCGTCCGTCGAAGCTGCAACCATTGTTACCGACTGCTTCGCTATCTGCGTCAAAGAAGAATCTTAGTAAGGGAGACCCACAACAACATATGCGAGGAGATATAGATGATTCCTCTTCCTCCTCCATTTCGACATATGAACACAACAGCGGAGTAGCGAGCCCTCTCTTTACTGCTGGTGGGAGTGGTTTCTTGATACGAGAAGAATCACCATCGCCAGAAGAGTTTGACCCTGCGATTGTGGAAAGGATCATGCGCAAGAAATTGGAGGAAAGGAAAACTTTGAAAAGCACAACTACAAGTTATGCGACCTCATCGTCTACGGCAGCCCAAAATCTGGGCGAAGGTCATTATTCCCAATTGGGCCCTTCCGCTACTAGTACTGGTAGATCTTCTGAAGACCCGCCGAAGAAGATGAGCAAGAACCACCCGCCGGCGTCGTCTTCATGTAGTTCACGACCAGCCATAGGGATGATGGAAAAGCAGTTGGACGAACAACCAAAGCAGAAAGTCACCAAAGCAGGACCTCCTCCCGCGAGACCTAAAACTCCGACGGGGATCACAGCTGTTAGCGATCATATTAGGTTTATAAATCAGATCCAGAAGACCAAGACGACTGCTGAGAATGAGATGAAGGCTGCACCGCCTCCTCCATATCTGATTACAGGAGCCCAAAACAAGTCTCCATCGAAATTGATCGAGCACACTCGCGCAAAGCAACTGCCTGGCATAGGGAGAGCACCTAGCAACGGGGGGATCTTCATGAAAAGCACTAGCCCCACGTCAAGAAAGGAACATGAGGACATGAGAAATGGTATTACCACAACAGGCGGAACAACTGTGAACTCTGCAGAGCATCAGATATCTTCACATCCCAAGGCTGCATCTTCAGCAACACGTTCTTTTACACCTGGTATTATAACTGGAAGCTTTACAACCACGAGTACCTCAAGAGAAATGACCATCTTCAGCGAAGGACCTCCATCAGAAATGGTAGTTGTATCTCCACCTTTTTTTTTGCCGAATCCACACAGAGTGACCACGAACTACAGTGCTAAGCCACCTGTGTCAAAACCACTGCCTCCACCACCGCCGCTTTCTGTGCAACACCAGTCTGAAATGCCGATGCCCCGTCCGCCCAAGCCCAAAGGATACGACTGGGACGCTGTAGATGACATAGGCAGCTGTTCACGTGGAAAGCAAACGGATTTCGTACCTACAACATTCACAAGTGATGACATCATAGACCTTGACTTTGACGAAGTATCGGACGAAGTGGACGCCTTCCCAATGACGATGTTTTCGCAAGTACGAGGCGGAACAGCTTCACAACTAGCGCCGTCAGCAGCAGCAGCATGTACGAAACCAACCACTACGGCTAGTAAGATTGTTGGCGCTAACAATCCTTCGTCATCGTCTTCTAGGAATGGGTTTGAGCCATCTGAGAATACAAAGAAAGCCGAGACTTCTATCAGTTCTCCCCAATCTTTACTGGCAAAGGCATCGAATTTAAGCGATTTGCTGATTCAAAACCTGCAAAGCGAAACTAGAGGACTACAGGCGCATCAAAGGATAGGAGGACAAGCACAAATCGGGAATACTTCCTCATCAACTATGGGACCAGCACCAACTTCAACTAAAACGGCCTTCCTTGGAGCTGGAAGTGGAGGTTTTCCTAGTACAACTTCATCTTCTCCGTCTTCATCCAACTTTGCGACGACTACGTCTACGACAAGAGTTGGGGCGAGTGCAACTGCTTCGATGACTAGAGTCGCGGCCGGCGCGGTTGTCAAAGCTCCCTACGACAGTCTACCGAAAGGCCTGGCGGACTTGGATGGCCTCTCTGCCACGAAACGGCACAAGCAACAGCCTCGCAAACCAATACTCCTCCTGCATAAAGAGAATATTGACCAGAATATTCTTGGTGGAGGTGGTGCTGCTACGAGAGGAAACGCGAAGATGGATGTTGAGGTATCCAAACATCCATAACATAGCCTCTTAAAGTTCCTGACTACCTTAGCCTCTTAGAGGTGGTTACATAACTACCTTAGCCTCTTAAAGCTTGCTTCTTCACTGTCATTATCTGTTTCACATACACCATCCCCAGGTAATCGATATCAGTTCGCCTGTGTCGTCTCGAGACAAAGCCGGGCCTGGTGGTAAACACGCCCAAGGTGGAAAAAAGTAACCACCTTGAATGGGAAGAGGAAAAGAAGCTTTGATGAATGGGATGCATTTTTTCCAGCTGCATGATGTGGTGGCAATGTTACATCCAAGAAGTAGACATTCTAAAGCCCATAATGACCTCATCTTTTTTCAATCATTTGTTCTTTCGCGTTCATGATGTTTGTCAATACCTCTACACTCTCCATGTGCTGGATGCTAATTATATTTTCAATTTTCACACTGGTTCGTCCTGGAAGAGCCACAATGAATTCATTACATCACAAATCGATCCCAAACTCTCCTTCGAAAAAGAGATGACTTCTCAAGGAACTTATGCTACTTTTTGTTTTCACAAATGAGTAGAAGTGCCTGGAAAGCAGCACGTTTGCACTTCCGTAGCTGCGAAGTAAGCTTCTGCCATGAGTCGTTCAACTACGTAAGCACGCTGGAGGACCGCGATGTGGAGCCGTTGAGGGTCTTTTGAACAGTATCGAACCGCATTCGCGAGTGGAATTAAATGCTGCGTGAGAGACATCCTTCCTTTGGGAGTACTTACTTCTTCCATTGCGGATTGAATTCATCCACGACTTCCAAACACTCAAATAATTAGAGTGGAAATAGTTTTTGCACAATTTTGTCTCTCTCTACTACGTTCGTCGCTATAGTTTCTGGTTCATTCAACATCTGTGTAAGTTTTATTTGCAAATACGTAGTAACTCCATCCCGAATCAAACCATCTAGCAAACACCTTCTTCGTCACATCAAAAAGCAACATGATCGCCACGCTACAAGCCTACGCGGAAAGCGCTCGAGGAAAATTGAGAGCTCAGAAAGAAGTCTTTCAGAAGAGCTGTGACTCACTGATAAGCGGCAACACTAGCAGCCGATCCTTCGCAACGGCTGCGGCACCCTCATATCCGATAAAAGCGGAATGCTATTTATGGATACTTTTTCAGACTTGGACGATTCGAGTACTATCATATCCAAGAGTGTCTAGACTTCTTCCAGTATGAAGATTTTTCAGGATTCCTTTTCATAAGTACATTGCAAAAATCACTGTTGAATGCTACTGCCATTTAGCTGTAGCTAAAAATTGAGTTGTGATATCGTGGTTCTGCTCTCTTCTCCTTCATACTTCGTCGGCCCAAGAGGAAAAGTATGCCATGGTGGAACGGACGAGGGCAACAC
Source organism: Amoebophrya sp. A25 (assembly GCA_905178165.1). Classification (NCBI taxonomy): domain Eukaryota; class Dinophyceae; order Syndiniales; family Amoebophryaceae; genus Amoebophrya; species Amoebophrya sp. A25. Next base: position 287,530 of record CAJINU010000072.1, read on the forward strand.
CTGTGTAGGCAAAGTGACTTTTGTGCAGCCTTCAGCGGAAACGTGTAATATCGAGTGGGAACTCACTGGCTGTGGCAGAGAAGGAAAGCATGGGTTCCACGTACACGAGAAGTTAGGAACAACCTGAACTACTACACTATATGCAAGAAGAAAAATGAGGTGGAAGAAGAAGGAGGATGCTTATTTGAGAGCAACACAAGACGTCTTACTGTATAAGATTAAGAAGAATTTCAAACAAGTGCTCTTGTATTTAAAATGTAACAACGTGAAGGTCTTCACTGTTACTCCTGTCGTGTAGTTGTACTTCTTAGGAGGAAGAAGGGTAGTGTATTACACGTCGAGCAAATAAGACGGTATCTATATTTATAACAGAGTAGTTTATAACTCAATGCCATGCGAGCTGTGAAATCTTATATATGATAAACTGCTCTGTTATATATAATACTTGCTCTAAAACATGCAGATTTCAGCGACGGATGCAACTCGGCGGGACCCCATTACAATCCAGAAGGTTCTATTCAGGACTTTTGTGCTTTCTCTTTGCTCAGGAGAGGGAGAGCATAAGATGCAGCTTGTCTTTGAGTCAACAGGAGTCTCATAGAACGAACTAGATAGTATGGTCATTAAAGTGCCTCCGCAGGAATCGCGTGAATAGGATTAATCCTTGGTCTGAGTGATCAAGTAAATAATTAAGCAAAATCACAAAGGCATGTTGACATTAAGCGATTCAACCATAAGGTAAGTAAGTAAACGTAAACCTAATGTGTAAGCATGGTGACATCAAATGAACAAAACCCACAACATATCATGAATAGGTAAAACGCATGGTGGACCGGATGATGAGGAGAGGCATGTTGGCGACTTAGGGAACCTTATCATGGACGCAAACGGCAACTCCAAAGGATCGATGTCAGATCGCATGATCAAACTGCATTTATGGGACATGAAAATAAATAGCGATGAAGATTATTGATCTCAATTGTAGGTCCTTTTGTCCCTTCCTTTTTCGGTCATTTTCTAGTTAGGTTGGCTCCACCACTATTATTGACGTCAATAGTTGTAGACAAGCTCGACTGTAGGTCGTTTTATGTCGCGGCTTCCCTTTCCCCAGTACTACAGGGCGAAAGACTTGAATGATTATGCTGAGAAGTGTAAGTGAACCCCTCTAAAACATGGCGAGTGGAGGTATTTTTTCAACATTTGCTGCACGTTAATGTGGAAAGTCAATTCTGTTATGCGACGGAGATCACGAATGCAGTGTCGTGTATTTTCGCACAGGACGATTCGTTGTGAAAGAAATTACAGTATTCAACTGCAAATGCATCTGTATGAATCTACGGATCATGGGTCGCAGGGATCTTTTCATCGGTATTTCTTCTACGTCGCAAAGAAAAGTAGGACTTCACGTTCACGACCTACATTCATCTCTTGACAATGATCAATCTACTTCTGCAGTGTAATTGGCCGTTCAGTGATGATCCACGCCGATGAAGATGACCTGGGCCGCGGAGATCATAGCGAACCGGGTGTGAATGGCAAGACGTCAAAAACCACTGGAAACGCAGGTGCCCGCATCGCGTGCGGGGAAATAGTGCTTGCCTAGACTAGTAGTCAGAGGTGAGAATAATGATAAGAGCTGGATGAACCAAATTCAATACTTGATCACGAACAACAACGGAAACGGACAAGGATAAGATTGAGAACTTACCAAGAATGTAAGACTACAATAGGAACTTATGTGGATAAGAGCTTTGGTTGCTAAGAACTTCTTGATGTCAAGGAACAACAACAAGACCAACAACTGGCGTTTTCGATTTCAATCACAATGAAACGCTTTGAAATTACTTCTTTTTACGCTATGATCGCGTATCGGTGCGACTTGATAATACAGAAATCGCACGGAAGACTCAAATACCGCTCGTTCTTTCGACAAAGCTTGACCGATTACTTTGATGTTCTTATGAGATTGATTTTCCTGCTGAACTCGTTATCGTCAGAACGGGTTGAAATACGAATTCGAACTACTTGTTTTGTTTTGAAGAAGGACTACTACTACTTCGAACTACCAGAACAGTATTGTGGGGCGCAACAACAACAATAAGCACTTGGAAATTCGATCAGAGCGACGCCTTCGCCAGTTCCCAACTGTAGGGATCTATCCGGATGCGGAGGAGAGAAGATTATTGTTCGTTGCAGAAGAGGAAAACCGTATCTCTGGTATAGCGGGAGGAACATTGATGTCGGCCAATACAGCAGCCTTTTGGAAGGATTCAAGTTGTGACGCATCATTGACTGGTAACTGATGCTTACAACAAACTTAGCGACTTGTTGGAAGATCATGCGAGTGGGTAGTACTTCGGGATCTTCAGGACAGTTCTGTCTTGAGAGAAATCGAGACAGGAGAGGTAGTAAACGAAGGTGCAAAGTGTTTGCTTGAGAACACGAGGAGTTGTCGCACATCTAGATCCTCTTCCAATCTTATGTTCCAAAACGTGATATAGATATTCTGGGGTCCATCATGGACAAACGACGGCAACACTGAATGAAGCAGAGTTGTTGACGCTTCGGTCCGAGAAGGGGAGGCAGATGATTGCTCCTTGGAAGATCCTTGTCGTGACACAATGTACTCACTCTCTCGACGATCACATTCTTTTTTGCAAATCTGTCACCTCTGTCCTTCTGCTTATAACCCTGTCATATCAATGCCAATGGTTCAACTCGATATTTGCGAAATAAAACAAACCTAGGTAGAAGTTGTATAGAGGAAACTAGAAGGTCGGTCTAGGTGGGACAAGAAAATATGCGTGTGCTTGCTACCACCACTGCCCTGGCGGGCGTCGCCTATGGCTCTGAAAAGAGCCGACCTGTCTCAAAGGTCATCAAGCTGCTCAAAGACATGCAGGCGCAAATGGAAGCTGAAGCTGAGGAGGACGAGTCAACCTTTAATTATGATAGAGCAGTATTGTTGATGTTGTAGGATAAGCATTTTGTGCGAATTGTTCAGAATTAGTCGTAGTGAAACCACATGGAGTTGAAGCTCTGGGTTTCATCATTGTTTCACCCCTCTTTTAACTGTAAGCTCAGAGATGGTCGTGAATGATGCCACACAACAGGTGGACAATTTAATTGCGACTAGTCGGGTCTCTATCATCTCACGTTCATCCAGATTGAGATTTTGTGAGAAGACGCGGAAGACACAACTAGTACATGCTGATCTCCAGAAGTCAAAGATACCCGACATCTCTCCCTCTAATCCCAGAAGATGGGTTGCTGGTGCGACACAACGAAGGCCGAAACTGAAGAGGCCATCGCCACAGACAAGAAATGCATAGCGAAGGCAACCGCAGATATTGAGCAAGCAACCGGCGCCAAGGCAGCTGCGAAAACAGCCAAGGCCGATCTAGAAGAAAGAATTCAGAAGTTATGAACCTATGTGATATCAGAATCAGTATCAGACAAGGTGTAGTAGCTATGAATGTCATAACCGTACAAATCGATGAGAACACGGCAAGAAGCAATAGTTATGAGGAGGTAAATGTTTTGCTTTTTACGTACGCGAATGCGCTTTTACTGGATGAGTACCTGCTTGCTGTGTACTCCGACATCTCTCGACTAGTGGACTACCATCTAGAAGGTAGTAAGACCTGAGCAGGAGCAGATGAGTCCACTCTAAAAAAGGATACACAGGATTTAGAGACAGCAACGGAAATGCGTGCGAAGGAGCTTGCAGAGTATTTTCTAAATTTTCTAAATTTGGTCATGCGAGTTCTATCGTGTGCCTCTTCTTCCTTCAGGACTGCAATTATACTGCACACTAGTTCATCCCAGCAAAAGAGAATGGTGGTCCTTATCCTCGCAATCCACGACGTCACCTAGGTTTACCGCGGAGGAGAAGGAGATGGTCCAGGCCATTGGTGCGTTGAAGTCTGCTGTCACGGTCCTCAAGAAACACAACTCTTTCTTGCAGACCGATAGCAAGTTCAAGGATGTCAGGAATACGCTTATGACGAACATGGAATTGTTCGAAAGGCGCCATCTGGGTGAAATCTCATCCCAGCAGAAGAAAACACTCTCCAAGTTCCTGCAGCAACCAAGCTTTTCGGCGTACAGGTACCACGTTGGGATTTTTAATTCTGTTATTTGTTACCCAAGCTCGACGGGTAATTGTGTTTGTGAAAAGTCATTATGTTGTATCACTATGTATTTGTTACAAAAAGTAATTGCAGAACTAGTTGTCCTTGATGAAGTTTAAAAGTTTCATACCATTCTAATGCTAATCAAGGATAACTCTGGACAACTTCTCACTTATGCATACGCCCTCCTTTGATCTTAAAACAGTTCTCAATCCGGTGAAATTTTCGGTATCTTGGAAAACATGCTGGACACCTTCAACGCTGACTTGAAGCAGGCCCGTGAGGACGAAGGAGCTGCGGTCAAGCAGTTCGCGGAATTAAAGAAGCTCAAGGAAGAGCAGATTGCGAGGGATATTATGGCATAGTAAAGCGAAATCCTTACTTTTTAGCTGTGACGACTTTTCTTCGAATCATTTGTTTCATTCTGTCGTGTGATGTCAAGCAGTACTAGATAGAACACGATCATCTTGGAACCACTTCTACTTCTGGCATTCTTTTGCTAATATAAGCGCGCAATTGAAGAAGGAGAACCAGAAGTATGCAGCAGCGACAACGAAGCTCGCGGACAGTGAAGCGACCAAGGCCGAGTGCGAGGACTCTTTGGAAAAGGACACGACTCTGCTCAACGAGACGGTCGAGACATGCACCCAGGTATAGATGTCTTTAGTTGTCTGTTGAAAAGAACACATAAACCTAAAACGAGAAGCTACTTGCAAGCGTATCTTACTGTACTGATAGAAGGTGAACGAAAAAAAGAAATCATGAACACTAACACGAAGTAGACCTGTCGTTCTTTTAGTAAAAGAATGAAAGGCTTTTACAAGTGGACTCTCATCCCTCTACAGAACGACCAAGAATTCTCGGAACGTACCAAGTCCCGCAACGAGGAATTGGAAGGTGTTGCGAAGGCCTTGGAGTTTCTGAACTCCGATGAAGCTCATGACCTCTTCGGACGCTCCCTTGGCTTCCTTCAGGTCACCTCCTCATCCGTCGACCAAGCTCGCGCGGTCTTGCGATCCGCAGGGCAGAAGTACAACAACCCAGAGATTCTGAGTTTGGCACAAAAGGTATTCGATATATTGCTTGTTTTTACGTCCTTGTTTTAGGAATTTTCGTTTGATTTGACCATCTTCATGAGTGAGTTGTTCTGCGTGGGCGGGATGGAAGCGTAGCGTTGAAGACTCACCGCCGCCGAGAGTAGGTCGACCTCTTGTTGTATGAACTGACAAATCAACTTGTATCTAAATCTAAGAGGACTCGCAATACGAGCGTCTAAACCTCTCTGTACTTTTGCCCAGGTAAAGTCCGACGCATTTGCTCCCGTCATCCACGCCATCGACGATTTGGTCAAGGACATCAAGAAGACCATGGCTGACGATGTTGCACAGAAGGACACGTGCACCACCGAAATCAACGAGAGGACGAAGACGGTCACCAAGTTGGACAATGAGATCACCAACCTGTCTGCAGAGATGGACCGGCTGGACGCGGCTATTACAACACTCATTAAGGCGGATGAAAAATTCCAATTTGTGTATTGAGGTTCCAGATATCTACTTTGGTGCGTCATTTAGAAAATTTAGAAGGCTTAGGCTTTTCCAAACTGCTGCTAAGTGGGTGTCTGAGTCATCATCAGTTACACTAGAATTACAACCACATAGAACAGATCCTATACCTCTCTAATCTCTCCGAGAACATTGAGCAGACGGCTGCGGAAATCGCGGAGGCTGAGGAGCAGTTGAACAAGGCCAGTCAGCTGAGACAGCAAGCCAACGCCGACTTCCAAGTCGCCCTCAAGGATGAGAAGGATAGCGTTGGAGTCCTGAAAAAGGCGGAGCAAGTCCTTGCCAAGGTACTAGTATTTACAAGTTGAGACGTGGAAATGCTGTTTCGAAAAGGAGTTCCTCCTTTCTTATGGGATTGTCTTGGTTCTGAAAATATTTTTTGCTAGTCCCCACACACGGACAAGCACAGTAAGCATCATCATCATGAAGTAAACCCTGCAACTACGATCCTCCAATCCATTGAAATCTGACAATCATCATCGCCCCATCCCTGCAGGTCTACGCTCCGAAGTTGCTGCAGCAGTCACCTACCTTCAAGACGTACGAGCAGAACCAGGGAGGCAACAAGGTCCTGTCCATGATCGCCACTATCATTGCTGATACCGAAAAAAGCGCTGAGCTCCGCATTGCCGAAGAAAAGGCAGCACAGAAGGTTATGGATAGAGAAAAGGTATTGTAGTATTGGTATGCGTATCGGAGAATCGTTATTTGATAAGTTGTCGTATGGAATACTTCGAAAAGTTGCTAGATGTTACTTTGAGATACGACAGAATCGAGCTACTTTTTTGGGTGCAGACCTTGTTCTAAAGTGAGGTGGGTATAATCTAGGGTCTGAAATATATTTAGGAGCTCGACAAGGACAAAACTAGTTTGAGGTAGTATTTTTAAGAGGAAGTATTGGTATTTTTTACCGACCGTTAGTACATGTCCACGTACGTGTAGGTAGACCAACATGAACACCTCTAAAACCAAGTACGAGAAGTTCGTCAAGAACAGCAACGACAGTATCAAGGACAAAAAAGCTCTGAAGGCGCAGCTGACCGAAGAAAAGGCTTCCTCCGAAGAGAAGCTGCAAGAAACCACGTTATGACAGGAGACATTAAATCTTCCCTTGATTTTCACTTGCGCCTTGTAATTACACTTGAGCGCCATCATTTTAGGAGATTTAGATCAGTCAGTAACTCCATGATTGAAAGCTCATGAAGAATCGATGTTGACAGTGGTTGAAGGTACTGAGACTCATATCTATGCATCGTTACATCTAATGCTTAGAATTATACCTAGCTTTTTCTAATCCCCGACAAGAAAAAGTTCACGACTGACAGCCACACTGCAGAAACAGCGGCTCTGGACCAGTGGAAGAGTGACTGCAAGTTTTTGTTCGATAACTTCGAGATCCGACAGGAGCACATGTCTGGCGAAATCGACGCCCTCAACGAAGCCAAGGCGTTTTTGAAGGGAATGAAGCTGGACTAAGGTTTCGAACTGAACGAAGCTGGACAAAGCGCAGTGGGAAGATATTAGGTGAGGAGGCAAACAACGAAGTGGAGAATTTTGCATCATTGTGGGAGGCAAAACTAAGACTAAAACCTAATCATTTTTGGTGGAATGGAGAGGGGATGAAGGGGCGCTTCTCTTAGTTGGTTTTCAGTAGGATTTCTTCGAGTAGCTTCGATTGATATTCATATTCTATGGGGAATTGTTGTCGTCCCTTGTTTTTTAGATTTTTGACGTCGGTCATCGCCGTGTAACTGAATTCGCGTGACGTTTCCCACGCCGACGTTAAGATGGATTTGACCCGACTGGTACTCTCCAAACTAGTTTTTAGACATAATACTGAGACCGATACTAGCAGATGTATATTAGTATCCATTCATGATCGATCATTTATGAACAGCCTTGCACATCGTCCAGCGCTCATAGTAATGTTCATTTTACATCCTGATTTTCCGATATTTATGAACTTTGTCTTCCCATTAACATCATCGCATCTGACAAGTAGTTTCTTATGAAACGTTTTTCCCATTTGGATATTGATATTGACAAATACCTGGTAATAAATATTAATGTCACATCAACGCACGAATGTTTTGATTTTTCTATGCTTTCTAAACTGACATGAACCTGAGGAGATGGATTATCTCTCATCTGGCACAAACGGTAATACTGGCATTTGGTCGACACTGAACAGTGTGTTTTTATGTTACTTTCGTTTATTTACTGAAGGGCAACAGCTGTCACGCTTGTCATGATTGATCTAGGGGGACAAAGGTGAAAGTCCTGTGGCTGGAGTCGTCTAAAAACACCATGCGAAAGCTTAGCGGTCGGATGGGGGACGCCCAGATCTAAAGATCTGAAGAAAGATCTCCACAAAGCTGTTCATGTTCATGTTGAACAGACATTCCGATTGTGCCCGATTGTGGATCAAGAAAATCACCGCTGTTCCATGGTGTTTTATTATGCGACGTCGCACCCTGACAGAGCAGAAAAGAGCACCGTGTCACATCATATGCTAGGCAAAGTTTCTGAGAAAGGGTATGGTGTTGTAGAAGAAAAATATACATGGGTGTATCGATTGCCTCATCCTGCGGACGTGTGAATCGGTTTTAGGTGGCACGACAGCGCAGACCTTCGCGCATAATCAATCGCGAAGTGCCGACCTAGAGGACGAGAGTTACAAGACGACTATCAGCAGAATGCGGGAGGTTGCAATGCGACACAGTCTCTTATGAGTATGATGATGAATTCAGTTTTGTTTCACACACACACGTGAACTTTCGTAGTCAGCGACAAAGCACTTCTGCTTCAAACAAGAACTAAGCTTGATGGTAAAAATCACGAATATCAATGGACCTCATCTTCCGTCATTACACAATTGATTCTCTTCATTTACAAAGGTACTTTTCTAATATTTCGCTTGGGCGGTTTCCTGCTGCTGGCGCGCCTTGGCTTGGTTCACGGTATCAGCAGCGCTCAAGAGAAACATGTCTCCATCGGATGGGATGGAGATGCGGACGATATCAGGGATTCAAATAACGCAACAGCTTTGCTGCAAGTATCAATGCAGGCGGGAACAAAACCAGCATCAGTGCCTGGCAGCTCTGCCATGTAAGTCAATAATCTGATACTCTCTTGTGAAGAAACTGATGAATCTGATACTCTCTTGTGAAGAAACTGATGAATCTGAATCTGATACTCTCTTGTGAAGAAACTGATGAATCTGATACTCTCTTGTGAAGAAAATCTGACGAATCTGATACTCTCTTGTGAAGTAAGCGATAGTCTTTTCAAACTCGTCTTGCTCTGATGATATATGTTCTGCGTCGATCATGAACATGTACAAACCCACTCATTTCAGGACGCAACCCATGGCAACCGTGCTGGGCAGCGCTTCGATGCAATCTGATGTACTCGGCGGAGAAGATTCCGATTCGGATGGAGACCTTCACTTTGCGAGTTGGGACGTCGTCGGTGTCGGGGAGAAGCCCGAATCTCAAGTATCAGGGAAGGACAGCCCTTCCATGTAAGTCAATGATCTGATACTCTCTTGTGAAGAAACTGATGAATCTAATACCCTCTGGTGAAGAAACTCTGACGAATCTGATACTCTCTTGTGAAGTAAGCGATAGTCTTTTCAAACTCGTCTTGCTCTGATAATTTTTGCTCTGCCTCGTTCATGAACATGTATTAACTCACTCATTTCAGGATGAAACTGGAAGCCGCGCTGAGCGTTGCGAAGAGAGACGCGTTGCGGGAGTTCGGTAATTATCAAGGAGGGGACGACGACGATTCTGATTCTGCTCCGCGCAAATTAGTCTTGACGTTCGAAGGTTACTTAGAAGTGCTTGGCTTTTTTGCTGATATGCACGAGCCGTTGGAGGTTGTAGGGTTGGCGGATAAACTACTCAGCAAAATGATGGCAGAGACTTATCATCTGGATTTCGCTAACGGCAAATCCACTTTACCTTCCTTACCTACGCGGTCTGCAACGTTTCACAATTATGACTGTAGAAGCTACCCAGGAACCGTTCGCTAGAAGTCGTATTGTGTCCGTATTTTTTCTCGTCGAACTGCAACCTTTATATATTTATCCGTGGCAAGTGAAGTATTTTCTTCCTCCGAAATCCACATTGCTGTGCATTGACTTCGTCCTTTAATCGGTGTCGCAACACATCTTGTTCTTGTCGTTTGAGGACATTTGTGAGTGAGTGGTGGTGACTGCAAAGACTCACTTTAAAACTATGATGGCACCTTCGTGTTGGTATTTCTTTGTATTTTCATTGAGGATACCCATACCGCAATCCGTTCTAACGAAATCCGGAATTGAAGGAAGCTATTGCGACAACAATGCCAGGAGATTCCACAAGTGCGAACCAGCAATATGAAGATGCGGTAAAATCTTTGAAGACAGCCCTGGCGCTGGTGTCATCTTCACACAGAGTTATGTCCAATTTTTTTGCTGTAGAGTAGAGTTGACCACTATGACCATAAAGAACATCACGACGCCAGGAAGACGCGCCTCTCTTGATTGTAAGTGCAGTGACTCATACCCAACATCAGATGTTTCGGGCAACGCCATTAATTTGGTATTTCTAGCTGAATTAAGCGATGATCTTCAAAAGCCCTGTTTGTTTCTCTTTCACACTGTCCTCTAATCTCAGCGATGCTCTCTTTCTCACCTGTTCGTGGCTACTTGTCGTCTTGAAGAGGATGGCCGTCTGCCGTGCACTTGACACTATGGCAGCTCCTGCAAGAGGAGATACAAGGTAAGTCATTTACAACTTTCTTATCTTGTAGTGTTAGGAGTGTCCACCTGAAAACACTTGCAATTTTCATTTTTGTCAGACATCAAGAAGGTGACAGATGCGAGCAAAGTCAGAGATCTACGCTTAGGGTTACCCTGTGGTCTTACTAGAAGCAAAGCTTTGCATTTCTGGCGCCCCCTCTTCCCTTGCGTAGGTCATCTTACCCACCTACTTCCAAGTCCACACTCTTTCTCTCATCAACGATATCTTTCCCACAATCGTCAGGATGGCGAACCGTACCCACCTACTTCCAAGTCCACACTCGTTCTCTCATCAACGATATCTTTCCCACAATCGTCAGGATGGCGAACCGTTGGAGACAACTGCAACGTAATCTACCGAATGATGTAACGACTGACGCTCTAATCAGGCTGATTGTCGATCTAAGGAAGCTGTATGAAGGTTATGCTCTTGACAGTAATGTAACTACGCGCAAAGTGTGGCAACCAAAAAAGCTTCAGGCGAAGAAATCCCCGCCACCTGTAGTTTTCATGTAGAAGTGGCGCGTAGGAGCACTGTTTTTTTGTCTCAATTTTCTATCATGCGTGGAGGCTTTGTCTTCTCCAGCCGATGGCTACCGGCTTGAAGTGGACCGGGAGGGTGACTCGTTTTTCCCAACTAAGTTAGAGACGACCGACATTCTCATATTCAAGAGGAGGGAGCGTGGGAGTCTCAGTGTACTTCTTCTTCAGTGTGATTCCACTTTTGCATCTATATACGTCTAATATTGTGAGCCAGCACGATAAGCCCGAAATATATTCTCCGCACTCCTGCGCAACATTTGAAGACGCAGATGACTGACATGTAGTATCCCAGTCCCTTCTTTAGCGCGGTGCTTCTAGTTTCTAATGTAAATAATCACAGACTTCTCCTGATTCGATGTCTGCTCTCAGTCGATGGGTCCTGTTATGTCGGAGGGTGCAGGAGTGCCAAGCGCAGCCAGCAGGAGTGCGAAGCGCAGCAGCACTAGAGAGCGCCGGAGTAGGTGTAAGCGATCAATCTAGCAATCCAATCCCTGAGTTGATCGTGCTGGTGAGCACCTAGACCCTGAAACCTTTGAGCAGGAAGATCACCAGGATAAGGCTCAAGGATCGCGATAAGGCTCCAAGATCCCAGGCAAATGAATCCCATGAAGCCGATGACACCAATAAAATCCCCGACGCAGCTCCCCCCTAATTTCATGCATATCCGCACCAAAAGCCTTGAGCTATTTGATTTGTATGAACCTCAAGACCTTACAGGCCTAGGGGTTTAAGCTTTTGCATTTGTATAGCATTCCGATTAGGATCGACGCGGAGCAGTATAGAAGTTGCTGCCTTATTGTGTTCGTATTCTAATAGAGTTATAAGCCCTCTCACACTAGAAAAACTGCACTAGATTCGAAGCGTCGCCTGGTTTGTTTTCGTTCTGATTGTGTTCCTGCACCTGCTTAAAAATTGCATCATATGCCACCGACTGGCCTCCGATCGTGATTCAAAAACTTGCTTTCGTTCTGATTGTGTTCCTGCACCTGATTCAAGAAAAACCATCATCCGCCATCCATCACCTTGCAACCGTATCCCCACTAGTATACAACAAAGGAAGCGCCTCCATCTGGGGCTGGTGCATCGGGCACGCCCGAGAAAAAGCGCAGGGAGAAAAGCGCAGCCGCCGCGCGTGGTGAGTATGTCAAAGCACTAGAGGAGCGCGACAAGAAACAGGCAGAAGAGCTTGAGAAACTGCGCGGGCAAGTGGAAAGACTTCAGCGGGAAAAGGATGAAAAGGAATCCGAAGAAGACAGGCGGAAGGCAGAAGAAGAAGCCCAGAAGAAGGCCGGAAAGAAGGAAGAAGAGAGGAAAGCCGAAGAAGAGAAAGAAGAAGAGAAGCCCGAAAAGGATGAAGCCGAGCCGAGGAAAGCGAAGGCGGCCCGACAATCATCGAAGAAGAGAAGAAGGAAGAAGAAGAAGGCCTGACAGGTCTACGCGGACCGAAGTACAACGGAGCGCCCGCCCCCTTTGGTGCGTGGCTCAAGGCTCTCACAGCAAGAGCAACCAACGGCCAACCCCTCAACCGGTTCACCACTGTAACCGACAGGGCCGGCGAACTTATCAAATGCCCGACAACTTCCGCGCGCTCCTCCCGAATCCGCGAGGGAGTGGCCGCCCAGAATCTTACGCCACCGAAAAGGCCGAAGGCAATCCGTACGGAATACGTATCCCGATACGAGTCGGGGGAAGTTTTGCGGAGTAAACAAACTCCGGGCTATGACCCAGACGCAGAACCAAGGCCCCCAATCTTATCGGGAGCCTTTTCCGGACGTGGCTGAAGGCTGCGGCGTGACACTCTGCCCGAAGAGAGTCGCCGACATCTTCACACAGAGCAGCGGGCAGGCTCTTAGACGAATCTTAATAATAGACAATCCGGCCAACCTGAACGAGGCCCAAGCCTCAGCGGCAAAGGTGGAGAAGCTAGCCACGCAACATACAAGGCCCGACCACCACGCCACAGCCTCCAGACCAAGGAACCCCCCGGCAGGGTTCTACGCGGGTGACGGAGGCCAAGCAGGACGAGGAAACGGCCGCAAGGGAAAAGGAAAAAGCAAACACCGCCGCAACAGCCGCGACGACCGCAGCCGCCACTGGTGTGACAGTCGTGGAAGAGGTTGACGCAGCAACCGGGACCGAGAGCAACGCAACCGGCGAGACAGTCGCAACCGGGACACCAGAGACCGCCGCCAACGGCGCGACAGTCGTGGCCGCGACCAGAACCGGCGCCAGAGCCAGAACCCGAACAACATCCCACAGGGATGGCAGAAGGAGGGAAACTGCTACCGCGGCGGGGCCTACCTCGTTGCGCCGAGCCAGCAGCAGCCGCAGCAACAAGGCCACCCACAAGGACAACAAGGAAACCAGAACACGCACGGACAACAGCAGCAGCCGCCGGCCTTCGTGGCCATTGCGATGGCACACGACGCACAAGCAGAGAGGGAAGAGTCGGCGCCCTACGTCGACGCCGCGCGCTTCTCTATGGCTGCTATGCAAGAGGCCAGCGCGCCACGTGGCTGATTGACAGTGGTGCCGCCGAACACGTCACCAACCTCAGCACGGACTGTTCGAAGGTTTCGAAGAGAGTCCTCATGACTTGCCGCGGGAAACCGGTACGCGCGACCGAAGTCGGGAAGATGACCGCTAAGAGAGGAGACGCCACGCTTCAGCTAAGTGAGGCGCAGAGTGTCCCGGACTGCCCGGCAGAAGTCCTATCAATCTGTTCGCAGATTGGTGGAGAAGGGCGTAGCCCCTTCTTTCGCGACGGAAGAACTCCGTCTGTTCCAGCAGGGGCAGCGCGTGGGAGAGGTCCCCACGCTCCTCGCAGGTGGCGTCTACGCTATCTGACTGAGCGGCCAAACAGGTAAGAACAGAAGAGGAGAAGAGAGCAAGACGGTGAAGAAGGAGAACCACCGCAACGAAGAAGAGGGGAGCAACAAGCGCAGGCGGCGCCTGAAGACGCACAGGAGGCGCAAGAAGAAGACGAAGAAGAAGAAGCGCGGGAGGCACAGGAAAAACCAGCGCGGGAGGCACAAGCAGAAGAAGACGAAGCAGAGAACGTAGCGAAAGAGGAGACGCAAAGCAAGCAGCTAAGAAGGAAAGCAAGTAAAATTGCTACACAGCTGCACCTTCCAACTTTCCAGAAATTGCGGATGGCAGTTCGTGCACTCGTGCCACCGCGAGGGACTTCCAAAGCAGGACGCGTCTGCGTTGAATGGTGTCCCAACAACATCACTCGACTACGTAACATCGCGAAACCTAGAATGAAGCGCGGCGGATTGGAAGGCATGTCTATTCAGCACTTTTTTAGTTTAGATACGTTCAGACTAGGCGGGTCGCATGTCTTAAATGCAATCAACCTACATGGCAGTCCTGAAGAAAAGCCCGGCAGGGGCTGACGCCGTAGAGTTTTTGCAAAAATGTCGCCGGGCAGGTATTCTAGCCGCCAGCGTGCTAGTTGATGGAGGGAGGGAGTTCCTTAGCTCAGACTTCGTATCCTGGTGCTCGCTACATGACGTTGATGCCAACGCGAGCCCCCGAGAGACTCAGTGGGTCAGTGGAGTGATCGAGAGACGTCGCAGAACGGTCAAGGCAGTCACTGCCAGGCTTCGGCTGGTGTATGGAGTAGCCGCTAGAACTCATATGCCTCGCCGTAGATGGTATCAATGAGCAGCCCACGCCTGTGCTAAGTGGTCTATCACCTTACCGGACTCAACTCGTTCGCCGGTCTGCTATCTTCCAACCACGTCGCCCCGAAGACATGGAAGAGGTCAGGCCAAACCTTCTGGAGCACGGTCCCCAGGTCGTACTTGAGGACTACAAAGAACGCAGCGAGACAGGCAGGGACTGTTTTAGAAAAGGTGAAGACTGACAGAGTCCATATAGATGAGCTTCGACGACAATCAGAACAGGCCCGGGCTTACTATGATGAAAGTGAAGCCCTCCGAGTAGCAGACCAAGTAGAATTCTTTGGCCGCTTGAGGAAGGTGCGGCAGGCTTGGCCCGGCGAGACTCATCTACATCCAGCAGAATTACAACTCCAGGACTTTCACTATCGACCACAGCGGGCACTACAAACGTGCCCACGGGTCGAATATCAGAAAGCGCGCCACAGTAGACGCAATGACATTCCCCAAGGAACTGCGTCGCGTTCTAGTTAGAGTGCATAGCGATGGCGAGGGGCTGCATAATCTGCAGAAAGTCAGCACGGCAGAACTTGCCGCGGGACTAAAGCTGGAGCGCGGCCCTGTTCGTGCCCCGGGTGTAGTAAGCAAAGAGCAAGCGGGACCCTTGTCCCAGCAGGACGGAGAAGACCTACCCGAGGAGGATAGTAACGCGCCAGACACAGACAGCTCCACAGATCTACTCTATGTCACCAGCGGCACCCTGCGAACGTATATCACAGGACAAGCGGACAAGTGTCGGAACATCTTGAAAAACACGCCCGGGATGGTCATCTTTGGCAGCACCCGAGTGAGCAAGAACGGCGAGGAGAAAATCCGCGAGGAGATATCTGAACTCGCCCCCGAGTATCAGCCACACGCCTCCGCAGGTAATCGCGACGGATTCGCAGGCACGGCTGCGCTCGTCCGTAAGGGTTTGAACCGTTTCAAACTTGAACAGACCGGACGAGAGAGCGGGACGGTGCTGGCTCTTAAGTCGCCGCATTATCCTGCTACCATAGTAGGAACCTTTGCGCCAGCGCGCGACGACTGAAAGAAAGTGCGCGAGTGGGATTCAGCGCTACGCACTTTTCGTTTTCTGAAGACCATTCGGGGGCCCCCTGATCTTGATCGGTGAACGTGGAACGCGCGCCACTAGCAAGGACTTCGGCCCTGAACTCGCAGGACATCCTGGCACAACCCTCACAGACTTCAGCGCCCGCGCTGATCTAGTGACCGCGTTAGAGCTGGCTGGTGCTCTTGGTTCGTCCCCTGACAACCAGTCGCGTGAGATTACACATCACCGCAGACGCACACGCGTGGCCTGGGGTGAAACAGAAGAAACGAAAAACCAACGGCCATGGCATGAGAGTAGGCCACTGCCTAGTGAGCAAAGTGCCCACTCCGATGGTGCATAGGATCCGGGTAGACTTCCCCACGAAAATCCTCCCCAGAAAGGCACCGGAGCACTATCCCTCGGTAGTCTCTCTCAGAGCAGTAAAGCCTATGCCGGAGGGGACGCCCTCAGCCTCAAGCGAAAACAACAACAAGAAACAAAGCCCCCAGGCTGCAACGCCTCCGCGAGCCCGAGTGGGTACCCCAACGGGAGGCCCAGGGCTTCCGGCAGAACCTGACCAGCCTGCACCAGGTCAACAGGCTCACACGGTCAACAGCCCTGAACCTGGAGAACCTGGCCTGGCTCAGGCACCAGCCCACGAGAGGACACGCCGAAACGAACGGAACGCCGCTAAAGGAAAAAGGGGGCCACCGCTGGGGGTTTCTTTATAACGAAGAACTACGTAGAACTACTCGTAGAGTCACTCTATAGAAAGCCCAAAGAGCAGGAGCGAGCTAAGCCCGAGGAAGTTCGTCAAGCAATGCTGCAAAGCAGTGGGCGCCTCCACTGGCGTGAAAAGAAGACAGGAATCCAACAGATTCGGGAACTACTGCACACCCTACCGGGCACCGATGTCCTTAGACAGGGGCAGTTGCTCGACGCTAGTTCGAAGCTCTACAGAGACAGAGTGAGAAGAGGGCCCAGAGTTCTTGGACGCAGAAAGCCTCCGGCAGGCTTTCATAGCGGCGCCCTTTCACCTCGAGGAAGGCGAAGAACTTGCCGGCATCTTCGCAGCAGGAGAAGAACTCCCCGAGGACTACAACCCCCCCGAGTGGAGAGCAGCAATCGCAAAAGAATTGCGGGCCCACTCGCATGTGTTCAGAAAAGCAACAGCCAGAGAGGTAGAAACTTACACGCGCCAACTAATGCCGTGGGGGCTTCTCTTATGTATCAACGGAAAGGCGTGGACGTAAGAAAGCGCGGACTTTGTGTGTGTGGGATTCTTAGCTCCACCCTCGGAACTAGCCTCAGCACCTTCGCGAATGTGTGCGACATGAGTGCCATCTGAATGCTACTCGCCATCACGGTGGCAAGCCAGGGGTCAGCCGCGATATTCTCTGCTGGCGCAACTTCGGCACTCTTACGATCACCCTACCCAGAGCGCGCTTGAATTAACTTTGGCGACAAACTGGCCACTCAGTTAGGCTACCTGATTGGTAAAGTTGGTTCTGCATGCTATGAGCGGCCTGGAATTGTCACCAGTTGCGTGGCAGCGCCATCGAGGTGCCGCCCTAGCGCAACTTGGCTGGGCACAATGCTCGGAAGATGTGACAACTTGGATAAAGGGGACCGCTCTCCTAGTAATCTTTGTTGGCAACTTTTTCCACTTCGGTAAGCGTGGCGAAATTCTCCACCATTATGGAGAGACGAAGGACTCGCTGAAACTTGTCGAAGAGCTGAAGCGCGAAACAGCGACAGAGATCGCCTACGATCTCCTTGGAGTAGCCGTGAGCATCAACAAAGGGACCCACGCTGCGACATTTGACCAAAGTGAATACGTGAAGAAGCTACTGGCGCGATTTGGAGGGGAGGAAAGTAGTCGGCGGGTTACTGCACCAATTGAAACAGCGCGGCCAAAGCTTCTCCCAGCAGAAGCGCCAGCTCTAGCAAAGCCTAGGGTGGGGTTTACAGGCTCACTGCAGTACTTAGCCACAGCTACACGCCCTGGCCTTGTAGTTGGCTTAAAGGTACTCAGTTCAGCAAAGGCAAGCGAAGAGGTAGTGGCCGACCTCCGTAGTTTCATTCGATCGCTATCTCAGAACAAAAAGAGTACTTGTCTACAAGAACCGCGGGGAATTCGAAGGCAGAATAGTCCTTACAGTTTGGGCTGATAGTGATTGGGCGCCCTTACTGGCGAGCTGAGGCCTTTTGGATTTTAAGGGTTACAGTTCCCCTATGCTTTCTCTATAATATGCAGAGGCTGCCAGTACTGGGGTGGTGAGCCTGACACCCCGCGGGTCGGTTTCCTTCCCACACCCGAAAACACCAGTCGCCCTTGGCTTTGTTCACTTGCTAGGTGAAAACCGTCCCACCCATTGCAACCCCTTCGCCACCTTGTAGTTGCCACAAACATACAAAGTCTCTCGCTGTCGAATCGAGCCGGTCGAGGGCGAGCAGTTCTCTGGAGGTGCTGGCGGTTCTTAAGAGCCAGGGCGGCTAGGTGCTTGACGATGAGCGCCAGCCTGGCAGCCTCGGTGAAGCTGCCGCTGAGGGTGTTCTCGGGTAGAATAAGCGCAGACACCGACGAAGAGGCTGGGGCCGACAGCTATGGACACCAAGGCCCGAAATGTCGGAGGTGATGCGCCCCATCTCGTCGGGGGATCTGAATGGTGCTAGCGTGCGGCTGCGTGGATGTTAATGCGTCGGCCACCGCTTGTCTTGGGGTACACCACCATAACGAGCCACATCTGTGCGCCTCAGGTTTGGTCGCTCCTCTTGCTTCACATGTTTGAGGACATGAAAACGAGGGCCAAAAAGTAGCCACTTTTTGGCCCAGGTGGGCCCGGTGTTTTTTGGCTTTATAAAGTGCGCCACTTTTCGCGTAGCCCCACGAGGTGACGCGAATTCGGGCACTTTCTTTATAGCGAAATAAAACGAAACATAGAAGCAGTCTATGCCTATAGCTTGTTTTTTGGCACTCAATTCGATTTCGCCTTAGGCTGATTCGAAGTGCGTTGCTGCGCACCTCTTCGCGAATCTGTAGGCGACACGCAAAAGCGGAAACGCGTGCACTTTTCACGCGAATAGTCCGCAAAAAATCTAGGGGACACGCAACGAGGACACGCGCCGAAATGTGGCGGGAATGCACTGCAACACAGCAACAACATCGCACCAGGCCGCGCCTCTTCCCCCCAACGAATGCGCGCAGTGCTTTGGCTGTATTTCGGTTTCCGTGCGTGACTCGTTGTCGATCGCGGAGGTTGGGGCCGAGGCTGTTTTGGCGATGTCTTAACAACCTCAGGCGTCGCGATCGATCTCCATTCCCTACACTGCTCCAAAAAAGGCTGGCAGCTTTTTGGATCGCGTTCCGCTTTTCGTTTTTCATGCTCCAAGTGCCCCACCTTGGCGCGCTTTTTTTTACTTATTGACAAGAAAAAAACTCCTCGGCCCGCAGAATTTCCACCCAAGGAGAAGAGCCGCCGCATTTTATAGAGAAAAAGCAGAGAAATTTCAGCAGCGAACTCCGAAAAGGTGTCCCCCCGCCAGCATCCTTACAGGCCCGCACTGATTGGCGTAGTAGTAGCGGCGCTCTAGTCTGCATCGGCGGAAACTAAATGCTGCGGAAATGCAAGACGCAGCACGCAGCTGCCACTTCAGTAAGCGAGGCGGAAAACTTTGGCGCTTCCGAAGGTGCCAGGGATGGCCTCAGATTTCGCAGCTTGTTACTTTCGCCAGAGTTCACAGCTTTCCTCACCCAGCACGGTCTAACCTTTGGCCCAGTCATGCGGATGGCTGGCGATAATCAGGGCGGAGCTAAGTTTGCCACCACAAACCAGCACGCCGCCAGACTGAAGCAAATCCCAACCCGTGGCGCCTTCATCAATTCAAGGAAGTGGCATCAAAAGGAATCGCCAGGGCGTACTACGTTCCCACCAGCTTGAACCGATCTAATACCCTTAGCAAGATCACAACAGGCGGAGAGTTCAGGCGAGGCCTTGAACCGCTTGGCCTTGTAGCTTGCCCCCAGTAAGATCCCTCTTAAGTCTTGGGCCAAGGTGGTTACGTGGACGCGCGAAGGGTTCCCGTCGTAGGCTGATTAGATACGACGGCTTGGCTTCTAGTCTCAATTTGGATCCGGATGGTATGAAGCCCAAAGGCAGCAACTTAATCTATCGAAAAAGCAAAAAACGGGGAAACAAGGGGGAGAAGTAGCCTGGCTGAAAAGGGGTGGGCAGTGGGGCGATTAGGTTGGGAGGAAAGTGACAGGGTGAAGAAATGGGGGGTCAGGGTGGGTGGGAGACTGGTGCTGGCATAAGTAAGAACGGAACAGAAACACACGAAAACAGAGCTGGAAACCAATCGCAAAAGGGCCGGGAAGGTGTGGGAGGTGGGGTGGGCTTGGGTTCTTTCTACTGAGGGATCGGGTCGGGGATGCTTTAGTTTGAAAAGCTTGCAAACGAAAGGGTCGAGCAGGTGGGGGGACAAATGGTAGTGGTAGGCTGGGGCTGGATGCTGAAGACATTGCTGAGGGAAGATAGAACACCAGTGGGGGGCGACTAAGTTCGCTATATACGATCGCTGTCCTTTTGTTCGCATCTTTGTGCTCGGTCAATCAGGTTGAGCTTGGACCTGTTTTCTTCGTATTCGGTTAGCAGTTTGGAGCTTCGGCTTGGGAGAGAGCTCGAGGGGCTCGGTCGAAGCATGTCGACGGAGTGTAGCTGAGAGCGAGGGGCAAGCAGTAGGGGGTCGCGCATGTAAAGTCGCAAACCTGGCGCGTCGTGATCTTCTTTGTTTTCCAAAACTATAGCAGGGCTTTTGTTTGTATAACATGAGAAAAGGTGGGGGCGCTAGAAGATATGGCAGCTGGCAAGGTCAGAAAGCGACCAAAACCGAAGTCGCGACCTGTTGCCCCAGCGTGGAGCGGTGTTGATATTAGTCGCGAAGTAGCAGACGCTTCTGCTACTGCTAGCGACCCCAACACTCCGGCGGCAGTTTCGATCACAGCAGCAACATCTTCAGCGTCTTCGTCTAGTAGCAGTGTACAAATACAACCGGAAGCCCCGCCAGATGCTGTCTCGGATTTCTTCAAGTTGCCCGCGAAAGAGTTCCTCCGGAAGTACAACAGCGATCGGCATTATGCTCTAGCACTTCTAGCACAAGAGGGCGCGGCCCGTACGGCTTGGCAATGGGCAGAGAGAGTGGACGTTGCGGGAGTAGGCTGCAGAATGGAAGCAGATGAAACTACTAGGGCATGCCTCATCGAGTGTGACAAGATTGCATCGACCTGGAAACAAGCAAAGTGGTGCAGTAGCGACGCAAAGTTCTTGGTCTTCAGTCCACGCATCTCCAGCGAGCGCCCAGCTGTGGTTCCTTTGCTGACTTGTTTGATGATCTTCCCACCGAACCACAAGAGCAAAGAAGTTTCGCTTCATTTTGAAATAGCGAGCAAGGTGCTGGACGAGGTGAAGACGCTGCACCTAGGCAGCAAGGTGGAGAAGAAGATCCCGACGCTGGCTTTTTTTTGTGCTGAAGCGTCTGGATATCTGAGAAATTCGCCAGGCTTTCCTTCTAGTATGACTCTTCTTCTTCAATTACAACCAGCAGGACGAGGCGGCAATCCTGCGTGGTTTATGATGGTGGGCGTTCTTCTGAGCCCGTATGCTCTTTGGTTAAGGGAGGTGGAGGAGTCGACTTTCGATAATGGCGCGCAGTTGTTGTCCACGCCGATGCTAGGGAAGAAGGTCGTCATGGAGAAAGACATCCGACAACAGTACAACTGTGAAGGGGGTGGTCGCGTCTGGGGTCTGGATTTGCGAGTGCCTGAAATGAAGCGCGACGAATGTTATCTACTTCTAGGAGATGAGGCTTCTACTGCATTGGCACCAGAGTCCACATCTTCTACTGCAATCACTAGAATGAAAGAAGTCGCAAAGCCGAAGAGTTATTTGGGAGAGCTAGCTGCAGCAGATATCGCAGTGGAGAAGCAGACGATGGCGCAAAAAGCAGAGGAAGGCGCTGCCAAAGTAGTAGAAGTAAATCACGCAAAGAAGCCTCCACACGCGAAGGAGATGGAGAAACTTGGGAAAGAACAAGCAGGAGAGAAGAAGGCACTCAGCAGCAAGGACCGCTGTGGTCTGGTGGTTGCATCATTGGCCCTGTCTTGCCGCAGAAGTGAAGGCTCGAGATTGGAGGCGTGAGAAGGGTGAGATGTTGAACGACGTGGGGATCTACGTCGATGGGTGCCGATTGGGTGTAGGACATGGCCGGAGTAACGTCAACCAAGATCGGAAGGAGATAGATCGCGCCTGGGTTATGATGGCGCATCCACGTCTCAGCCGTCTCTTCGGCAAGCTGTTGAAAATGCAGCGGGATGAAGTCACAGCGCCCATCTTGTTGCACAGCAGGGCCTACATCATTAAGAGACACAGGACGAACTTCCCCATTTCTGGTCTAGTGGGGCCGGCTGAATGTGTCGCAGCAATGTGGGGAATCAGGGCGAGACTTGCTAGCATTGGTGCGGACAACTACCTTCGTGACAGATCATACAGGAGCCCGAACCTCGATACTATGCGAGACCTTTGGAACCGAGCGAAGGCTGACGCTTTGAAACGAGCAGACAGAGCATCTGGGTGGGGCAAGGATTACCGACAGAAATTCGACGACATCGGCTACATTTCGGACGCAATGCTGAGCGTGTTCTGTTGGACGTCCGGGAGAGCCAACTAGACGGTGTCAGCGATCTTTTCGCCTGATTCTGCTGCACGTACTTCCGTGTCGTGATGTCGCTCCATGCTGGTACTGCGGACGCCTGGCGTTGATATTTATAAGAGGGAAGCTAGGCATAAGTGATAGAATAATTGGTGAAGGGTGTCAATTATTTGAGTATGGACGTCCTTCGGAAGGGATTCGCTGGGATCCATCTGGGACTGTCATCGGATGCTTCTCCATCCCTCAAAAGCTCTAACTTGCCTTCGATGGGCGAGCTAGTGGCCAGATTGGAGCCGTATGCTGCTCCTGGGATCTGGCCTAGGTGGATTCCTTAAGTCTCCCATAGTCTATCTGTCTATCCTCGGAATATTTCGCATGTCTTGAAATCTTAGAAGCTAGCACGAAAAAAGTAAAGAATCTAGTAGAGATTAGGTTGGACAAGTCTGAAGTTTATAAATCTTTTAGAAATCTTTTAGAAATCTTTCAGGTGTCACGTCTTTGAGCTTAAACATAAGCAGGCGGCGCGTTTGGGTAGGCTTCGAAACGCTTCAAAAATGAAGCATTTTTATAGCAAAATCATAACGGATTCCCATTCCCATAGTACACGAAGCGCCGGAGGTGGAGCACTTTTGAAGTATAAGTGAGCTAATCGGAAGTAGTATCTGGATTCTATATAAAGACCAAAGAGCGAAGCCATTTAGCATATTTTCTTCAATCAGTATCAGAGACTGCCGATATTGGCCCCACTCTTAAGAGAGGACACATCAAGCAAGTAGCCTCAGAGATAGACTAGGTGCCCGCTTATAGCTATAAGAACAACGCGCGCCCGATCGTGTCTAGGTGACGAGACACGACAGAAACCAGCGCGCTACCCTATGCCCTGGCTTTTCTTGTCACCAAGATCATGATGAAGAGATCGCGGGACTTTCTGCGCGGCAGATCATCGACATCAAGTCGTTTTTTGCAGTCGGCTAGGCTACTGACAGATCGCTGGTCTTTCGTTCGTGTGGGTCGTCGTTTTATAAGTCAGGAGCGCCGGCGCTCATCGTAGTTTTTTCCGTTGCTGTTGATCAATATTACAGCAGATCGCTAGGCTATCAGTCGTGTGGGTTTCTTCGGATCGTGCTGCGCTCGTTGTGTCGCCCATTCTAATTAAGAGCCTACTTACATGCGAGGCTACTTGTTTGATGTCCGCAATTTTCTAACAACCAACTCGTTCCGCAGCAGGGAAAAAGGCCGAGAACTACGCCTCCTCTCCGTTTTGGTCCCCATAGATCTGAGCAGGAAGATCGTTCTAGTCTAACCTCCTGGACCTACATCACATCAATCACTACAACAGAATGCCGGCTGCTGCTGGTGCTGCTGCTGCTAATGCAGCTCACGCAGCAAATGCCATGGGTGCAGCGCGCGACAGTTACGCCGCTTGGTTGCACAACTTGCCGCCCGCCGAAATCAAGTGCAAGAAGATCGCGGAAGAAGCAGCAACTCCAGCGGTGCTATTGATGTCCCTCGTTGTTGTCGCCCTAGGTGTTAGAGCAACTGTTTTCATCGATGAGAAACTGACGAGATTCCTGCAAAGTAGCAAGTTTTTAAGACTTGCGCTCTTATCAGGTTTTTTATGTTGTTCGCTAGGTTCTTTTTACTTGAATGGTAGACCTATCTCAGAAAGTAGCAAACTCGGAAAACTTGCAAAATGTTGACACATCTCTGACTTATTCACTTATTGAGAGAATTCTGAGTCAATCTATTTAATTAGATTTAGAAGGAAGGAACTAGCTGAAGCGCAGTACGCAAACCAGTGGAGTTACTTAAGTTCTCTGCTGTTCTTGATTCGAATGGACATAGCACATGACTGCAGCTACCTCCATAAGATTCGCGACTTTTTCTTAATTGTTGTCTCTGGTACTCCCCGTCGATTTCTTTCGTTCTCACCACTACAGACCGCAGCGAACTTGAGCAAAATTGCGCAGCTCTGCAAGGAAACCAAGACGCAGATGCCTTCTGCTAACGTCCAGGCGCTCCTCCTGGCGAAGGATGCAGATTGCCCCTATCCTACTGCTTTGGATCTGTGCATGACGATGGCCACGGGTGAAGGTCTCTGGGGCCAGATCGATAACTGCATAGAGACTTCTGCGCAGAGATTCTTCACCTGTCTGATATTGCCACTCTCTTCATGATCATGGTGGTACTTTCGTGCACTTCTGTCATCGTTTTGGCATTCTGATGCTTGTAAAAGTGTTTAGGTGTAGTTCTTGAACTGTAGGGCAGTGCCTTGCTTCAATCATTTCAAACACGATAAAGAAATGTAGTGACGTCTTTGGTGAATTTGCTTCATCCGACTAGTTTCGTTGGTCACTTCCTCATCTCTTCGATGTATGGCGTAGCATTTCAGTGGGGAGGGGAATTGTTTCAATGTCATGGCGATGGTTTCGGGATCTACGACCTTCGGCGACTTCGCTCATGGGTTTAAATAAGTCAACAACTTCAGAGATTTCAGATGTCAGTATCGCAGAGATCTCTGCCGACCTCAGCTGAGGCCGACAGGTGGCAAGGTTCTCGCTCTTAGCAGTTGCCTCAATAAGATAAAGCGTGTGGCTTAAATGTTGTGCATTAGATGTGGGCACCTTCTTGATTTCAATCGTTTTTGATCTTTTCCGCGGTAGGAGGCGTTGGCATATAGCAAAGGAAAAAGCACAAGAAGCGTAGCGATGTGATTTATTTGCTTAACTTGTACGCACACACTAAAAGGCCCTTCTGGAGCGCCGTCGGCGCAGTTTTGTCATTCAATCACTACAAGAGATGCAGCGAATAAATAAGCTTCACGTCTGAAGTGCTTGAATATCATAAGAATGCCACTGAGATGGAAAATCTTTAGCCGCTCGCGGTTTATTCTACGAACTAAGCAGAACTACTTGGGTTCCGACATGTGTAAGGGATATGTGTCGGGATTAAAAGCGCGGGGATGTCGATACTCGGGACACATTTCAGATTATACCATAAGAATGCGACGCACTTGAGTTGTGAAGTTTGAAAGGCATCGAAAGGCCATCAGTTGAAACATGACGACAGCACTACCTGCAACCACAACGGACACGAAATGAGCAGAGATGATGAATGGCCAGGCTTGGCCTGCTCGTGAACATACTAGAAAAATGGAAAAGATTAAAGATGTAAAGCAGGTTGACCAGCCTCGTGTCCCTCACTGGTGGCGAGCGCCAATGCCTCCAGCAGGATTGGGTAGCATGAGAGCGAACACGCGGGGGGTTCGGGGTCGGGTCTAAGACGATTAAGACGAGGGGAACTCGATGGGGGTGCGGGTGGGGTTTGGGGAATAGTTGTGGGCTGGGAGTTGTTGCCAGATGATTGCCAGGGATTAGGGAAGGGGATGATGCCAATAGGGTAAGGGGTTAACGGGGGGCAAAGGGGGCAGAGGTTTCGGGGTATCATTGCAAGGGCTTCCGGAAGGGATACGCGGGCAGGGTTTTGGAGGTGATCGGGGTTGTCAGCCTTTGGCGTTGGGATGGTGGTGGGGTTTTAGTTTTTTGGCTTTCTCTAAGAGTTAGGGGCGTCGGGGTAGTGTCAGGATGTCCCGGATCCAACTCAATCTCGCCATTGCTGCCTTCTGTCAATTCTAACACCAAGGAACAACCGCAGAAAAGCTTAGGAGCTGCGAGAAGACAAGCCAACCAGAGGAGAAAAACAGCACGGGGGAACAGCATGACGAAGAAAGTGAAGAAAAAGAGGAAGAGCACAGTAATTACTTAAATGTGCCAAGGAGTCGCGCTATGTCGTCTTGTATTGCGTTACTGACCTGGGACTTGGAGCCGGAGGGGGTGTAAGCGATCAGTCTAACAATCCAGTCCCTGGGTGTGATGGTGTTGATGGGCACCGAGATCCTGAAACCTTTGAGCAGGAAGATCATCGGGATAAGGCTCAAGGATCGCGATAAGGCTCCAAGATCCCAGGCAAATGAATCCCATGAAACCGATGACACCAATAAAATCCCCGATGCAGCTCCCCCCTAATTTCATGCATATCCGCGCCAAAAGCCTGGAGCTATTTGATTTGTATGAACCTCAAGGCCTTACAGGCTTAGGGGTTTAAGCTTTTGCATTTGTATAACATTCCGAGTAAGATCGACGCGGAGCAGTATAGAAATTGCTGCCTTATTGTGTTCGTATTCTAATAGTAGGGCTTGTCGATGTTGGCAGCGACACCACTACAAAAACGATTAGCTTCGCGCGAGCTACCAAAGACCTCAAGCTAGCCGACCCTGGATGGGTTTGCTCCCATTGCTGTGGTTTGGAGCCGGAAGGGTAAACTGCTTTTTTTTGCTGTTTGTTTCAGTTTCTTTGTGAAGAAATTAATGATGACGAACAGCAAAGGGATTAGCTACGAGGACGAGGCCACAAAAGATATGTCGGGGGGGGGGGCGACGACCGAAGCCCCGGAAGCTAATAGGAGACATTTGTGTCTTCAGTGTTGTGGGGTGGATGGCGCTTATCACTATCAGTACACTTTGCGATGACTCTGGAGTAGATGGCTCGATGTTGATCTACCTGTGCTTTTCTGACTCGGAGAAGAAATTGCTTTACTTTTATTTACTGAATACGTTGCAACATCGTTGGTCCTCATTCCTTCCTGAGTGTTACCCTCCACCCACTCACCGACATCAATGTGCCCTCCTTGCCACAAATTCCTATGCAGGAACCGATCACCCAATCCGGCGGAGGAGCCACCCAGTGTTGCGCAGGATCCATCCAGTGCTGCGAAGGATCCACCCAGTGTTGCGCAGGATCCATCCAGTGCTGCGAAGGGGTCATCCAGTGGTGCGGAGGAGCCATCCACCGAAGTGCCGGCTCCTGACCGAAAGGAAAAACAGCACTCGATCCGGAAGTATCTTGGTAAAGCCCGACTCTAAACTTGTTACTCCTGCTTCACTGAGGACCTGAGCAAACTGAGCAATTTCATCCATTTCTTTACTAGTGCGCTCACCATCCATATAAACTTGTTACTCCTGCTTCACTGAGGACCTGAGCAAACTGAGCAATTTCATCCATTTCTTTACTAGTGCGCTCACCATCCATATTGACTTCTAATAAATATAACGCACCCCAGTAGATTACTCATTTGGAGAATGGAAATAGGAATCACCGACCATTTACCAACCAAGTAAAAATCTTCTCCAGAAGCTTCGGCTTCGGCACTGACGTACACACTCCACTCACACCGATCAAATGTCACTTCTACAGGCCGTGCATACGATTCTGTTGCGGGAGTCGTAAAAAGCCGGTTGCGTATCCGTGATCCGCAGGCACCGACGAGCAGCTTTCTGGATCTCGTTGAGCAGGAGTCGAGCACGACCCCTGACCCCAGATAAAGTAATTAAGGACGACTGTGTCTCATTCTTTTTCTCTCTACTCTCTTGTTGAGACGTAGAGTTGTGGTGACGTGTTCAGTTATTTCAGATATAAGAAATCTAAAATATAGGTATATTATAAGGGAGCCCCACGACCTTCTTCTAAATTTCCTAAGTAAGAACACCTGAGTGAAATCTAGAGGTCCTCATTCTAGAGCTCGGATGACCCTTCCACCTCTAATAAAGACACGAGATAGATGGGAAGCTACCTCGATTCGGCGAGGGAAGCTCGAGGCCCTTACGGGCCGAGGTGTGGAGTGGTGGAGGAGGACGGAAGTGGCAAGGAAGCTGGTAGGATGCACAGAAAACACGTTTCGCATAGGACGACTGAGATCCATTACTGAACCTTTCATTTTCAAGTTTATTTTGGTTTTTTAGATTTTCATATACATCATGAACTCGTTGGATTATGATTTATTTTCCATAGACTTCTTCATCTTGTTATGACCTCATCATTCGACAATCAAAAGAAGATCCGTAGTTCGGTGCCTTGCAGTTCCTGACTTAGGTCTTCTGAGAAACAAACCACCGAGACCCAGTTCGGTCATAACGATTGAGCTGTTGCGTTTCGTCTTGACGAAATTTTTTAGAAAAAAACTAACCACCGAGATCCAGTTCGGTTACGAAGATCAAGCTGTTACGTTTCCTAGATTTTTTAACTTAATTCAATTAATTATGATGACCGAAGAGACACTGCGATGAATTTTTTTAGAAGCAAACCTACCACCGAGACCCAGCTCGGTCATCAAGATCAAGCTGCTGCGTTTCGCTTAGATTTTTTAACTTAGCTCAATCCCGATGGTCGATCTACTTCCTTCAGTTGTAGCGCAATCGCGAAAGTCAAGGGGAGACCTCTCGTCATAATTTTTAGAGATATAAGCCAGGCCACGAAGGCTACCATTACTGAGGAAGCTCTTTTCTGAGCGTAGCATCTGAAACGCCCGCTGTCGCGCGCTTCGTCACCGCCGTGACACAACGGTGAACCGAGCAGGAAGCCCCGCGTGGGACTTTTGGGGGACTGGGAAGATTTTGCGGGGACAGGGAGGCTGTAGCAGTTAGGCAGAGAAGACACGTAGAGAGAAAGGAAGAGGTCCGCGCTTGTGCTTATGCTATCTGCGCTTTCGGTAGCTTGCGCCCGCGGCCGCAGCGTGATATCGCTTGCGCGTCTCTAGCTGGGCCGACGGGAACATCGGGAGGCTGGCGAGGTGCGAGGGTCGGCGGACCCGCGGGGGCTCGAGAGTTGTCGGGCGGTCTAATGCTGCCCGCCTCGTCGCCTTGTCGTGAGCAGGTAACTCCGGAATGGAACCAGCGGCGCGTAGTGTGCGTTCGTGGAGGAGAGCAGCGGGAAGGGAGGCGTTCTGCGGCGGAAGCGATAGAGATAGAGTAGATATTAGAAAGTAGCGTGTAGTAACACGCATTCTTCCCATTAAACCCACTATAGCCACTGGATCTTCAGGAGGGTCCCTGGAGCCCTTGCATCGACGTCCTTAGCGACAGATGGTAAGGGCGCTCGCGAGCGCGTCATGCGTGAGGCGGTAGGGTCACGCGCGAACATAATATTAGCAATATTCTTCCTGGTCCTGACCCCGAATCGACGATGGTAACCACCACGTTCGACCGTCCATTGGTCAAGTGTAGACTCACAAGAAGTGCGGTCTCGTGACGACGTGGCGTTGTTCGGTTACGATCTGGTCCTGTGCCTACTTATCCCTGTGCTGAAGGCTAGAGTCTGTAAGATGGTGCTCCTGATTCAGAAGACGGCGGGACGTCCGTCGGTCTTCTACGAGATGTTGGATCAAGTGATCATGATCATTCATGATCGGGCAACAAGATCACTCGAGTTTGGATTTAGATTCTTTAGAAGACAGATCAGTCGCGAAGATATAGATTTAGACTTTTTTAGAAGGCTGACCATGATGTAGATTTAGATTTGTTAGGAGTATGATCATGATGTAGACTTAGGATTTTTTAGATGGCTGACCATGATGTAGATTTAGATTTGTTAGGAGTCTGATCATGATGTAGACTTAGGATTTTTTAGAAGGCTGACCATGATGTAGATTTAGATTTGTTAGGAGTCTCATCATGCTGTAGACTTAGGATTTTTTAGAAGGCTGACCATGACGTAGATTTAGAATTGTTAGGAGTCTGATCATGCTGTAGCCTTAGATTTGTTAGAAGGCTGATCACCCATAAACATGATCTTGATCGGTTGACGAGGTCCTGGAATTTAGATTTTTTTTAGGAAACAAATATATATTTTTAGCTCATTTGAGAGTGAGAGACGACGCATTTGGAGAAGTTCTTCTCGGACGAGTAGTTGAATAGTGTACATCTAGTAGAGACCAGCCTAAGATCATAAAGACTGAATTCGACTCATATTCGAATATCGTTGCTGAGCGTGTGTTTCTCAAATATTGTTGTTGGGCTCTATGCATTTTCTGATCATCATATCATCTTTCTAATATATCAGTGTTTGACTTTAATCCAAGAGTTTCGATCTTCTAGATTCCAGAATGACGACGCGCTGCCACTGTTTTGCCATGTTTTTACTGGTTCTGATCTTGTCCTCCACCTCCTGTGTGCATGCGTCGAGATCACGGGAGGCGGATTTTATTGGCGAGACCGATTTGAAAGCTGGTCAAGTTGGTGGCAAGGACCTTCGAATATCAAGGGCTTGGTGCACTACGCAAAGATCGGTGAACACTCCACCTGGTGGGTCGTCTTCGATGATGGGCTTTCTTTCACCACGAGGCAGTCCAGGTGAACACGACGAGAGGAGTTCTGGATATGGTGGTAGGAACCACGTCACGACAGGGCAGCATGATGCCAGAATAGATGGAAATGGCCTTGCTTTGCACCTTGGAGAGGAGCGTGAGTATGTTTTTGGTGTTGCATCATTCGTTTTCGTCCAGAAGCTTTGACGCTGCTCGTTTTTACAGGCCTGCTTCGAGGACTGCATCGTCTGTGACACGACGGGTACTGCTGTTGGTTCGCCAGTCGGGACGCCGGTTACCAGAGATCCGTTCTATGCACGTGACCCACCAGCCGCTAGCTATGTGTCCACGACCTCTCCTGACTTAGCAGTAACTAGTAGAGGCTTGTCCTCTGCTGACATAATTACCGTGGAGGGCCACGATTTCTTTTCCTCCTCGACTGATCCAACACTGATCGCCAACGAGTTGGATTCCTCCATGCCTCCTCTTTTTCTGTACGATGTGTGTTATAGTTGGCCTCTTCCTCCAACTTTCCGCGAGCGCGAGCGCAGATATTTGCATGTTGCAGCAGCATTGTCATTGCCTTCGAATTCGACATCGACGCCGACACTAAGTAGGGCGACGTATAGAGAAGGTCATGTTGTTGCGCCCGAAAATGTTATGGCTCTTATTTTTTATATGTAGTCTTCATTCTCTCGATATATTTCCAGGCAACGGAAAGAACTCCTTGGCAATATGAACGTGACCTAGGTGATGACAGTACCAAACCAAAAATACAAAAAAAAAATGCAACATCCAGTTCCAAGGACACACGCACAACTTTATCACCTGAAATAGGAATAGAAAGTTACAACAAGAACAAACCTCCAACAACTTCTACACCACTAAATCCACCAGCACCTCCTTGGCGCGATTGTTTTCTGGTGTTGGAAGTCGCGAGGACTGGTGTTTGAGGTCGGCACTCTTGGCCCTGGTGTTGAGTATATGTATCTTAACCGTTCTGGAGGTCCCGAAAGGGTAGAAGAAACGATTATGAGGAAAGGGAGGCGTGTATCACTTCTGATAGGGGTAGAGAGCAGGACAAGAACGAAGTATGACCTTCGAAGACTAGTGTAGAAGTTGTATTCAAGTAGGACTATGATGATGGCACTGGGCATGGCAATCGCATGAGTCAAACAAAAAGCAGAGGATGTTTTGGATTTTGGTGGTGGTGAAAGAATGGCTAAAAACTGAAACCTATTGGTACTCGCTTCGCGATGAAGCAATATTGGAAGTAGAACCTCCCAAGAGAGAGAGTCGCAAAAATGAATTCTATTTCTAATCATCGAGCACGAGCAGAAGTGTACTACGCGCTCACGGCTGCTCTCGCACGCCGTGGATGGATGGAGAATTGGTTTGCCGAGAAAGTCATGGCTGGAATTGATCCTCATCTTCGTCTTGGCAGACTTATTCCCGAGAAAACGACTCCGAGGCCTAGCAGCATGCTCATTACAAAATTACACAACTTCAAATGGAAACGGGACGGCGAGCCATGCACTGTTACCACGACAGGGCAGTAGGCGTGGTTTTTGAAGCAAGAAAATTTAGGAACATGTGTTGCTGTTGGCTGGTTCGGGGAAGATCTAGTAGAGCCAGCAGCACATGGCTGGTTCGGAGTTCCAGATAATTCGGGGAAGATCCAGTCGAGCCAGAGACTGAATTTTCATCTTACACTTGTATAACGGACCTTCCTCTAACAAAACACCCGGCCAGAAGGACAAGGAGGCGGGAAAACGCAAGAGGACTCCAGCGAGGCGTTTGTCGAAAGAAGAAACTGAGAAACAGTCCCCACTCAGTCTCCGTCTGTGTGACGGTGGAAGAGAACTTGGCTCATGGATAGCATTTCGGCTGCCTGCTTAATAAAGTGAAGGAAGATCTCTCTACTGAAGAGGCTGCTTAATAAAGTGAAGGAAGATCTCTCTTCTGATTCTGAAGAGGCTGCTTAATAAAGTGAAGGAAGATCTCTCTTCTGATTCTGAAGAGGCTGCTTAATAAAGTGAAGGACGAGGCAAGCGAATAGCAGAAGTGCAAGTGCTGCTCCTGATTCTTCAGGCTTTGCCGACCTGACAATGATGAATGATTTTAATTACCACTTTTTGGAACAAAGAGAATATGAAGAAACTGCATGCCATTTTTGATCGAAGACGAAATACACCGAATATCAGCCGTTGTGACCCTGTACGTAGTATATTCACCACAGAGTAGGCCTAGAGGACACAGAAATATTACAAATAGACCCCTTGGCGATTGCTACACTGGTGCGTGGCAAGTTTTCTGCGTCTGAGAGGAACGGATGGATCACAGAGAGGCTGAAAAGGGAAAGTATGAGGATTGAGAGTGGACACGAAGCGAAAGAACGAGATCCAGTTACTGTAAGACGTAAGTTCCTCATGATCTTTTCTCGGTATTTCTATCTCTGTGACAAGGCCAGTTCGGTGCACTTATGAGCGATTCATTGTTCTACTCGTGGCATGATGGCTGTGTGCTCCGGAACAACGAGGGCTTAGGATACTGAAAAGGCTCTTCAGACTGAAGACAATTCCCGATTATTTAGATGAATCCCTGGGTAACGGAATAGAAGAAGCATTTTTTTCGACTTCAAAGTCCTGCCTGTGTGTTGTGTACCCGTGTGAAGAAGTTGGTACTTCTTTTCTACTCATAAGTACATGGATTCAAATCCATTTATTTCGTTGGTGTAAGACTAAAAAGATGAAGTCAGTCCGACAAACCATTAATAAAGATAGCGTGGCTATAGATTATTTTATTTTGTTTTTACTTTACCTGTAATCAGTATATTCAGTAAGTAGCTTAGTCTTGCTCCCACTAGTGTTTAGCATCGATTTATCTCGATGTCCACCTGACTGTATGCGTATCTATCCTTTGTTTTTCAGATATATAACAAGAATGCCGTTTTTTCAACGTCGTGGTGCCTCCCTGCGCCGCCTTTTCTGTCGTCCTACGACTTTTTTGCTGCGCACTAGAAGACTTGCACATTTGCTCTACTCCTGTGTTGCTATAATGTGGCAAGAAAATGCTGTAGCTCTCTCGTTACGATTGTCGCGATCACCAGGACCTCCACGGCGTGTTGGAAACCCTCTGATATGCAGACCACAAGTTAAGAGATTATTTGGTCTTCTACTTACTAGTGCAAATTAAAACAAAATATGCATTTACTTTTACACTCAGAAATTATAAAGCAATAAGTATCCCCTTCCCCAAATCCAAATTTTTGACATACCCCTGGACTGGGTGTACTACTCCTACTACTACTAGTGTCGTCGCTCTATCTCTATCATGGTGACGTGACGATATCCATAGATCAGGATCCTGAGAATCATTATGAAGGCAGGCAGGGCTACTTAGCGTCGGAGCCGGTATCGGTTCAGGCTTTGCCCTTCCTGAGGAGAAAACCAATGGGAGGATGACTTCTCAGGATGGAGTCACTTCTCACTACATTGTACTTGTAGCAATTATACGAGGACTACGTCGACTTCCACTTCCTAGGTAGATGTCTTCTATGTGTCCGCTTCATGTTGCGATCCTTTGAATTCGATCGCAAGGGTTCTCTTCTAAAAGACCGAAATATTAGGAAGTCGGCGTAGTCCTCGGTCATATGACAGTATTTTTTTGTTTTTATTCGAGGACTAAGTCAACTTCTTGGAAAAGAAATAATAGCTATTAGCTCTTCGTAGAAGAATAGAAATAGCTATTAGCCCTTCTAACCCAAAGCTGTGTGTAATCCCACAGCAGACGCCGCGTGGTCCGACCCCAGGGATGCGGAGGATCGTTTCTTTGAACGGCACACACGAATACGAAATTCCACGTGGCGTAGACATCCGGAAATTGTCGAGTTAAGGCGCAGAGATAATCGATACACACTCGCTTCACTAGTACAGGCCACTTTTGGTGTAGTTTCTCCCTTTCTTGTTGTTCCTTCTACTTGATGAAACTCATCTCTCACGAGAAGATAATGAGTGAAAGAGGATGCGGCGACCACGAAGGGCTATATCATAGGCACTCACATGAAGGAATATTTCCTCGACGAGCAACAGCTCTAATCAGTAGAAGAAATGTCTGGAGACAAAAGCTGTAGTCGCTGTCTTACTGATGCATTTGTAGGGATGTGTTCGGACAGCGTATGCACAGCAGGCTTAGCGGGTATGATGGAGCAATGCGCTGCAGCATGTCCGTGTAATGCGACGCGCAGAAGGTTTTTATTATGGAGAAGAGGAATACTAGAACAAGTTGTGTCTCTATTCGGGTCATAACTTGTTGTTCTACTATTCCTCTTCTCCATAATAAAAGAGGAATAGTAGAACAACAAGTTGCAGGGAAAACAAAAGTACAAGTACAGCTCCTGCCGTGTCTCTATTCGGGTCACAACTTGAACCAGGCAGTTGCTTGCAGCTGCTACTTACTTTCTTACTCGATCTGTTCCTGTTGGGAGTGAAATCGATCTCTTCAGGCTGTTGATTATCTACCTAACTGGATATTCTTCGGACTTTGTATTTGTTTTCAAAACAAAAGTACAAGTGCAAGTACTACAGCTCCTGGATAAACAAAAGTACAAGTACAGCTCCTGGATGCGTAGTCTAGTGGATAGATAGATGAAGTACTAACAGCCGTAGATAGCTCCTGTATGCGAGCTGTATGCGCAGTACTAAGTCACTCTTTTCTATCTTCCTCTGGTCTTTCTTTTTTCTAGTTAGGTCTGCTCCACCACAACTATAGCAGTAAGAGCGCCCTAACGCGGAGCCGCCGACGCTATTCTCTTTTGTCGATGTAAGGCCCTTGGCTGCGTTAATATTAATAAGCGTTCTTATTTTTCCACAACGAATCAATGAACACAACAACAACACTTTCGTACACAGTAAGGCCATGTGACAGTGATTTTCAGACTACTTACCTCGCCTTCTAACTCCCGCAGACGGACATCACCCAGTCCCACATCCTAGTAATGTACTTGGTTGTGCCAATATCGATGTGGTACAAAAGTTCGCAGAGAATGGGGGCCTCTGTGGAGATCAGGATGCGCATTAAGGTGGGAAGTTTATTTAACAGAACAATTTATAACACGAATGACGGCTGGCACGAATGGCACGGTTGGGGCAACCCAACGAAGCCAAAAAGTGCCACGAATGTCTAAGACTATGGGGAGATCTTCGGGATGCACATTAAGGTGCAAGGTTCAGGTTTACTCTCAAATAGACAGAACAACTATGTCCTGAAACTGAGTTGTAAAGGAAAAGTAGCATTAGGAAGTACATGTAGTAGTTTCAATTTTGTTCTCGAGATAGATGAGTATTCAGGTGGTACTAAGGTAGGATCTTCAAGAACCCAAGATGTATGATTGTCCCCTAGACACATGATAGATCGATTTCGATATCGATGAGTTCATTCTAAGCACAACTAGCAGAAATGTTGAAGAACAGACCTGCGCAAGGAAATGTCTATGCGCGTAGCGCAGTAGAATTGATCTGCTGCACTGCACCTCCCAAGTCAGCAAGAGGACCATTAAGGCTTCTTTCACGAGGTAAAGGAATTCCATGTTGGCATTTGTGGTTCTTTGTGTCAACAGTGAGAACCAGGCAGACAATCGTAATTGAAGGATGAGGATGCAAAACGCCAACGACTAAGCAAGGAATTTATTCAGTAGAGATTGGTAATTTCAAGCACTACCACTGTCTACTGAGAGTGAGTGTGAGATTCATCACACAGCTCTAAAATTATCTGCGTCAGAGCAGCTACAATGTGAACAGGCAGAAGGATGGCCGAATGAGGAGAAGTTTTGTCGCGCCATAGCGCCTTCCGTTGAGAATGGTGCTCTTCTTCAGGACGCAGTGCTTATGGATGTGGAAAGAGATGTACATGTAAAGTACTGTGGTCTTCCTCGTCGGTTCATCTCGTCATGAATGTAGTTGATGAAGAACAGTAAGAAGTACTACTAGGTTTTCTGTTCTTCTAAACTCTACTGTTCTTGTACTTCTTATGCTAGCCTGGGTGGAGCAATGAACGACCTACTTGCATTCATCTACTTATGTTGAAGTAGATGAATGCAAGTAGGTCGTTCATTTGTCCACCCAGGCTAGCATAAGAAGTTCATCTTCCTTCTTCTAATTCAACAAACGACCTTGCTGGAGGCGGGCAGCAGCTGCAGAAATTGAGAATACAATCGCCAACGGACTTGTGGGCAACGTTTCAGGAATGGGTGAGGGAACAGGTCCACAAGTCCCAGACCTACGCACCTTTGCAGGAAGTAGTAGATCTTGAGTTATGAATGTGCACCTTTACAGGAAGTAGTAGATCTTGAGTTATGCTTGGTGGTTTTGAAATGTCGCTGTCCAACGAACTGTGTGGATGTGATTTTTTGATAGAAGTAGCTGTTCCTGTTCCTTTTTCTCGGTCAAATAAACTAAGTACCTGTTGGTTCTGTCGTGGGAGCACTAGTCGTGCGCAGTAATAGTTGTCTCATTCACGGCGTTGATTTTCATGTTCATCATAGTCCTCAAAGTCAAAGTTCTACTTCTAACAAAAACCACCTATGATCTACTAGGTGCCTCCTAATCAATCTTCTTATCGTCCTTCTAACAAAAACCGCCTATCTACTTGGCGCTGGCGCTTTCGGCCAAGTCTACGCCGCGACCTTGAAGGCGACAGGAGAACGCGTCGCAGTAAAGCGTTACCAGACGCCTAGCTTCGAACGGCCAGGAAAGTTTAGATTTGTCACGTGGGAAGACTACCTGAAAGGCACAAAAAGATTGGAAATTTAAGGCATCTTTCACGACTGTTCTGCGCGTTGATGAAGTGAAATTGATTCAGATCTACTCAGATTAAATGAGGTGGAAGCGGCTCTTTGTTTTCAGAATCTTAGGCTGGCAGTGGATCGTTTGGCCTCCTATCTTCAGTCAAAGTTTTAGCAACTCCGCTTCTCATCTACGTCTTGCATCTATCATTCATCTTCATCTTCTCCTAACGGTTCTTCTAACTCCTCGATCTGGCAAGAGAGGAATGTAGATGGGCGCAGAAGATTGAGGCGACTGGGCACGAAGCAGCAAGGTATTTCATCAAATGCTATGCAGCCAACATCGGCGAAATGGAACAAGTACCGGCTGTGCAAGTGTATGGATTGAAAGGGGTGATGTTGGTTAATGTAGTTTTAAAATGAAACAAGTACCGGTCGTTATACAGGTGTATCGATTGGATGGAGGGGTGATGAATATGAATAGTTCTAGTTTTGTAGTAGGACGAGGCTTGGGCTTGGCTTTGGGTTTCTTGACTCGATCATCTAGTACAGAATGGAGTAGCGGCTGCGTCTGCAGTAAACAACTCAATATTCAATAAGTATATCAGTTTTTTTCGGGTAATATGACTATGGACAGAACTATAGAAGAAAAAACCCTTTTCATTATCAAATCAACGAAAATTTTTTCAGTCCACTCATCTAAGTCGCCACGTCATCTAAAGCGACTTTAGCTAGCTACTTTAAAGGGCTGGGCGCGGGGTGAATCGGGTCGGAGTAGGGGCACAGGTGGCGAAAGGGGTGCTGGGTCATGGGTAGCCAGGGATCTGCATGCGGAGGGGTTCATATCAGTTTTTTTCGGGTAATTTATGACTATGGACAGAGCTGCTGTCGATATCTTGAACTTCCCTTCGTACGATATCAGTCCTTGTTGTGCCTTTCCTTTTCACCGTGAGACTAAAACTCGTCCTCCATCTTCTCCTTCATCACTGCAACTTGCCACAGGGAGTGCATCTTCCACCTGGGGGATTGCCTGTACCAATGAAACTACGACAGAAGAGCGAAAAGCTACCACGTCATGCTACAGACGAACTGTACATCGTGCTCGAGTACGTCTCCGAAAAATTAATCACGTCAACTTATGCTGGAGGGTATATTTCATGCATCGCTCTTCTTGAGTACTTACCCAGACGTTGTATAATCCGAAAATTTATTATCCCTCGGCTTTTAGTTTTACTCATGATTACATACATATTGCGTTGAACTTGAAGTTCAGGCTGGCGTTGGTTAAGCAACCGCAGCAACCGCATGACCTTGGCGTTGAAACTGGAAGGATGTAGGTATTATCCCTGAGACTCCGTCGTGGTGAACTACTTCTAATCTCCCGGAGCCCCAGAGCCAGAAGAGCTTCAAAATCATGTTGGTTCACCGCTGTGCCCTCATCAATTTTGTGGTGAGGTTGGACGGAACAACCAGATAACAAGTGCAGGCGTTGGAGGACAGGCGAACTTTAGTACACCAAGCATAGGAGTGATTAGCTTCAACAAAGTCGATGTCACTGGACAGAGTCTTCAAAGGCCTCGATCCAGCTCGCCGTTGCCAGATGCGCAGAGGAGTGAGCTTATGGTGGATAGAGAAGACGTTGTAGAAGGAGACCACCCGGAAGGTGGCCCGTAGAAGTGAGTTCTGGTTCATCTGGTAGTCGTTTTTACTCAGTCGACTCCTCTTGTAATGCACTGATCCAGATCCGACTACAGCTCTAACAATACCCCTCGCCCAACGCGCAATCCGGTTTTAATCATCCGCCAGCTGTTCGAGGCAGTCCACTTCCTCAACAACGTGGTAGGTGCGTCTCATCATGACCTCAAGTCGGACAACTTGCTGTTTTCGGTCGAACACAATGCTGTCAAGTTAAGTATAAGTCTAGAGTAAGACCTTATATTATTTTATTTTTGTATACCCAGCAGTCGTTGTAGAACTAGAAGAAGCAAGTTAAGAAAGTAGTGTGCTCAACAGGGGCAAGCGCAGTTCGTCATAATTGTTCTTAGTCGTAGGCCCAATCCGGATCGACTAACATCGTCATCACTTAAGCTTAAGTATCATGGTGATGATTTACCCTACGGCGACGCTTAACTTTAACAAGTGATATGTTGAACAGCTCCAATCCAAATCATCGATTACGGTGCTATGGTGAACATACGAAAAGCGATAGAGCTTGGACGACTCGGGAACGGGGTTGCTACGCTGTGGACTCCAGGTTTTGCTCCAAAGGAGCTAGAAGAGTTAAGGAGAAAGTCCAATTTCTGCCGATCCGGTGCTGAATGCGCAGGGCTGGTGAGGCAGGAGCCCATCTGAATCTGAGAAAGTAAGTAAGTAAGTAAGTAAGTAAGTAGAATTGAACAGGAGAAAGTAAGCACTTAAGTTAGTTTCACATTCACTTTCTCTTTCAGGCATTGTAGACTGAGAAGTGTGAGTGGTAGTGAGAGACTGTTGTTGAGTGTCTAGAGTCACAATTACTCTTCAGTGAAGAGGGCACTACAACTATCCACTATGTAAATTAATTTATACAGCTGATGTTAGTCCTAGTGCCACTCTTCTACATACACTCTCTCCTACCTAGTGCTCTCTCTTCTACCTAGACCCTCTTCTACCTAGAGACTCTCCTATGAAACTCAAACTCTCTCCTAAAAAACGGTTCCGGAGAGGAAGCATTACACGCACTGGAAACCTTCGACATTTTCTCCCTTGCCAACGTGCTCGGCCAGTTGCTGATGGACAATCATAACGTGATTCAAAGCACGTATATTTAAGGCAAGGACGTTAATCCCCTCCCCCGTATCCTAATCATACATAGAAGTAGATGTGGAAGTCCATGTTAATAAGATAAGTATGAGAGAATTTTGGAGCAGCGACGAGTAGAAGATGTTGCAGCTAGAGGGAACGCGGAGGAGCGCCTGCTTGAGAATGTTTCTCAGGATTCCTGTTCTTCTAGGAGCAGACGATGATTTACTAAGTAGGATACTCATATTACTTCTGGGATCAGACGATGATGATATAGTGAGGCGCGATAGCGCGCTCCGACTCCGAGTTCTTGTTCCTCTAAAACCTGGTCAATTGTCAAGGTCCGGTTGTGATGAATTTTTGGCGCTGTATGTGGAAGCAGCGGACTTACTTCGTCAAATATGAGGAATTGGAGAGCGATTTTGCTTTAAGGCTTGGATTACCTGCTAGACTTGTTTTACCTGCTTGATGCTAGTGTCATATTTCTTTGTGGATATAGGTAGTGAAATCAAAAAAAGGTTAGTAAAAGAACGAACGTCAATGTGACGAGTCTCGATCCCCTTGCGAGGCTAGGGTACTGCTTGAGGGTACTACTGCTTGAGGCGAAAAGAAAGTAAAGCCATATTAGATCGATGAACGCAATCTTGATGTAGTTGACGTCCATCTTCATTCTAAGTGTCGATCCTTCGCATCTGCAAGATGTTTTTCTGGAACCCTACCTAAAGCAGCTACGGTTACATGCGATCGTGAACCCGGTGAATACTCCTGCGGTCCTCCGAAAACTGGACTCGAGATTCTATCAGAGCAGTGCTGGTGGAGGTGCTGGCGCGGGTAATGTTATGACGGCAAGACAGAGAGAGGGAGTTGCAGCCTCGTCGAGTAAGTAGGAATACTAGGGAAGCAAGGAGGCCGAGGCACTTAACGTACTAAAGGCAGTGTTTTATTCTTAGAAAATATATTTATAAAGCATTTAGATAGTTGCCCTTTTCTCCTTTCTATCTTCCTCTGGTCTTTCTTTTTTCTAGTTAGGTCAGTCGGCTCCGCCACAATTTCTAAAGCATTTAGATTTACAAAGACTTCAATCTTCTAAGATCTCTCGTCGTCCCCTATCCGCCCGTAGTCGGAGTGGGTCTCGCGTTCGCTTTGCGGATGAAGAAAATATGCAACTACAAGAGGAGCATTATCTAGAACCTCCTCATGGTGCGCCACAGTTGCCGTTTGGTCTTCATGCACACTTGCCTGCTGAGCTGGGCCTGGGCGGAGGGTTTGTTATGGCAAAGCCTTTGGGGAGAGGGAGTAGAAGCAGTGGTTTCTTTCTGGCGTTCTTCGGGTATCTAATATTCGTTGGTGTTTGATGAGCTATTCCTAAAAGGTTAGCGGTGGCAAGGACCTGAAAAGATGTGACCTGGAGTGATGAACTAAGAACGTCGAAGGGTAGCAGCGGCAAGAATGTGAAATCAGGTTAGCAGTCGTGGCAATGAATCAAGATTGAGCTAGCTTAGGCTTATTTTCTAATTCCCGGCAACTTTCCAGATCAAAAAGCTCCAGTCCAACAGGATCGTCATCCGGACTTTCTCCGTCGTCGATTTTGGGGAAGCCGTCGTGTTGCACGAAACCGAGAGCAGCAAGGGCAACAAGTACAAGGGCAGCAGCGAACAATATTAAGGCGATCTTCTTCGTGAGGCGGGACAGGAGGGGGCAGGAGGTGCTTGGAACAGCGGGGAGGTAGTTGGTGGAAAGAGTTTTTTGTTGGTGGAAAGAAATATATAATAGAATTAGGATTTTTTTAGCCCGTCACGGGTCGAGTTTCTCGGGTTGCTCGAGTTGCCCACCGTAATTTTTTGCGCGGCGCCCTTCGGGCGCAGCTTTATGAGGCTCCGAGACTCGTAGCAGGAGCGTACGACACTCCACGCCATGCCTCCGATCCCTGGCGTTCTTCTTAATCTATCAATGCGCACCAGAGACGAGAGGGAGTAACCACCTTCAGCGCGGGAACTCCTCCCAGCCACTTGATCAAACACGCAAGGCATCAACCACATGCCCGAGGCTACTCACTTCCTTCTTCGCTGAGTGGGCCGCTCTCCAAAGCAGGCGGGAGCTCACTCCCAGCCCCAAAAGAGACTCATTGGCCACACAAACATCTGAAGAAAAAAGGGAGAGACCAGACGGGCACCGACCCAACGGCAAGCCACAGCGACACTCCCTCCCCTCAAACAAAAACAGCAACGAGGCGAAGCAAGCCGTCGGCCCCTAAATGCCTGCGCTTCAAACGCGCGCCCACACGCTACAAGAAAAAAAGCCGGAAGGGCTCGCTGGGGAGCCCTTCGCAACCGATTGCCCCTTTCGTGAGAGAGCAACAACAAAAGCAGCCACTTCTTCACTTCGCGCAGCAGGCACCGTTCTCATACCCCCCGGCTCCGCCGCATTCTGGTGGGGCGGATATCTTCCGGCAACTCGTGGCAACTCGTTCCAGAATTGAAGCCCTTCGCTTCGGCAAAACGAGCAACTCGCTGCAACTCGAGTAACTCGAAACCCGACGTTTTACTTACTCTAATATAAGTTGTAACCCCTCCTCCATGACCACTTTATGGTCCCCGAGAATCACAAGTGTATAGGCTCTAAAAACAGTAATAGTAACAACATGCAG
The DNA here is from genome assembly GCA_905178165.1 of Amoebophrya sp. A25. Lineage (NCBI taxonomy): Eukaryota > Dinophyceae > Syndiniales > Amoebophryaceae > Amoebophrya > Amoebophrya sp. A25. Next base: position 330,326 of record CAJINU010000072.1, read on the forward strand.
GAGCCCGAGTCCGGAGCAGGTGGAAATAACGAGACAACCGTCGCGGCACCTCCACCACGTTTACCGCATGAGTATCGCGGATGGATGTTATATCAGTTTTATCGGACCTTGCCCACCTGGTTTATCGAAAATTTTCTCCACCTCTGGCAGCAAATGTTTTTTGGTCACTTTGCTAGGCTGCACGCGTTCCGGAGATTACTTTATGACAGGTAGACGTAGAGGCTAAAGTAAGACCTAGTCGTGCTAGTTGTAAGTGGGATTGGGAATAAGTAATCAGAAGCAGGAAATTGTGAAGTGTAGAAGTAGTGCGAGAAAACAAGAATGTTTACTTGGCGGGAGCGCGTGTTTATAGAGTAGCGGAGAGCAATTCTTAGAATCCTTTTGTCGTTGAGGCACCTTTACAACTTGAAGTAGAAGACGTTCTTTTCAGTGGCCATGATGCTGTACAACAAGTACACGCAGCAGCTTTCGCTGCTCTAATACCCTCTTCTCCTTCGAGCGCATGTAAACCCGAGGACAGGTGACTTTTACGAGCAACAGCAGTATTTCATGCGAGGACGGTTGGAGGGCAACTACTTCCTACCAGGCCAAGGACAGCCACAGCCACAACGGAGAGATTTCGTAGACAGCGTAGAAGAAATTGGACAGCCGCAGCCGTTTTTTCAGCAAAGGAGTGGTCTTGTGAAACAATTATGAAAGGAGGGCACTTACACTCAGTTATAAGTAGCTTTTTGATTCGATAAGACAGCAGGACGAGGCAGGTTGTGCAAGCAGGTGAGGCTTGTTCATGGATTTTGTTTTTGGATGAGGCCGATCATGATTATACAAAGCCATAATCGGACAACTCCAGGACTAAGACAACAGAAACAGGAGTAGCCTTCCTACTCAGGATTAACATCATATAGACTCGAGTCGCTGTCAGAAGCTCTAAAAAAGAGAAGCCAGGGAGGTGGAGGTTGCAATCTCGCAGCGGGTGCGAAGGAGCAGAGCTGCGGCCTCTCAGCGTTTTTTCTCTGACGAGGCGGCTTACCAAAGTGATTGCAGTGATAAGGGGAAGGGTGAAAAAGAAAATTTGAAGAGGAATATTCCTTTTCCTCCTGGGTAGGAACGTTGTGAAGAGACACGTTCCTGACGGAATTGCCATAGATCCGGGTCATGAACATCAACATGTTGATCTATTGCACTACATCGACACCCACTACATTCTTAACAATGACCACGAGTACAAAACGTTATAAAATGTAGACATCCGCATACTATCACAAAAGAGTTGTTACTCTATACCTCCTGTGGAACATATGTCTTTTCAAGAGAATAAAGCTAGTGCTAGAGTGATGGCCATCGGTGATCATCTATGACCATTGAGATTAGTAGATAGTTCGAGAAAATACAAAGATGCTAATGCTTTTTGGGGATATTGTGCTGTGTTGTCTGCGAAGGAACCATAAGAACAACTTTGTCACAGAACAAGACGCTGAAGCGGCTTTATCATGGACAAGGTGAATAATTAAAGCATAACCATGCACATGGACATGCGGAATGCTTGAATTTTGTCAATTTTCTCACTGAATATTAGAGGACAAGCAAGCACAGGGACAGGGAGCGGGTAGCTCCGTTGTTGCGTCATGGAGTGTCTGAGTCGGAGTAGTATGCATGCATGTATGCTACAGATCATAGCACATTTTTTTGGCAAGTGAAGATCAACGAACGAGACAGTACTCAGCTCGTTCTCCGTTTCTCCCTCACACGCACCACTCTAGACGGACAACGGACTTTCACCTTGTCAATGACGTTTTGTCTGCCTTCCAGCGCCTGGCCGCACTCTTTGCTCTCCCACCGAAGAGTGGCATCGCCTCATCATGTCTGCAACTTCGGGACTGTCTCTTTCACTGTGCCACGCTTTCATCAAACACGCTCTCGTCGTCGTCGCTTTTGGCAGTGACACTGAGAAAACTCATATTCCTGCTGAAGTCTTAATCTCATATTCCTGCTGAAGTCACTGGGACAGGTTGTCGTCGTAGATTATGATGCGTTTGGCAATCTAATGGCGCATTTGCAGAACACAAGTACAGCCAGTGTCATACTATGTCTGGTGAGGTTGACTCGTACCGTTCAAAACAAAATTGAATAGATCGTGAATTGCGTTTTGCTAAGGCAGAAGAATAAAGTGAGGCCATCCCCTCCTCCTGTGCGAAACAAAATTCTTCTGAAGTATCGCGAATATATTTTGATTTTCTTCGTGGATGTGCTCTTGATACTTCAGGACGATGCTCAAGTTCCAAACTGTGCTCATAATGATTGATTGCATGTATGCTCATGATGGTTGATTGCATGCTCATGATGATGGAATGGTGAGGACTGATGGATTGATCCGTATTCTCGAAACTGCATGCAAATATGCAAGTCGTGAGATCTGACACTGGCCCGTTGCTTTAGGTCACTGAATTATTCCCTATTTTCCTACAACTACTCACTGCTTTCGTCTCCGCCTCCAGAAAGTTTACAAGTTCCGTCTTCCACGCCTTCGGAAACAGCAGCACCAATCTTCTTGGTCATCCTCTTGCTCTTGGATAGACCTCACGGTCCTGCCACCTCGACCACGGTTCCATCGTGTAGTAGGGCCTGTCCCTGATCGTGTCAAAATCGCTCCTCCTGGCGCTGCACTACTTCTGGGTGTGCTACCGCGTTGTGCTTGTGCCCCATTGCAGTTGTTGTTGAGATAGTTTCCTGCTTAGTCTTAGAGTTTAATCTTATTGTTCAGTAGTTGTAAGTACCCCTACATTGACATTTTGTTATGATGCAACGGAAACGTGCATGCTTGCGAATCTAATTTAGTATGAACTAGAATCTAATACATACTTAGTATGAACTACAGCCTTAACCATTGTTGTTCTGCCCTCCATTGGCTGCTCGTATGATGTTAGCGGTACTCTGCGTAGGAGGACCACAGCTCCTTGCTGATCTCACATCGTCTCCGCTCATTAGCATCAGTTGCCCTCCGTCACCTCCCGGATATTGTGGCAGCTGTGCTGGACAACAAGAAGGATTAGAGAGAACAGTCATATTGCAATTACTGCAATTGCCGGGCTTCGCGTTTACCTCATCATGCTCGCTTGAGAGCCTCTTCTTCTATGTATCCCTCCCATGTCCACTACACCGACGAAAGCTGCATGCACATGCAAGTTCCTTTCCTCGTCCTCTACTTGCTCCTCGTTGACTCTTCCTAGTACCATCTACTGCTGCTCGCCCACCTGCTTCTAATCTTCTAACGTCAACCCTTTTATCTCTGTCGTGTGTCCGTCCTCCCTGATGGTGCTGTCCGTAGCACCCGCAGCGACTAGTTCTAGTTTCTACCGCGTTCATCTCTTCTAACCTTCTAACAACTCTTTCACACAGCTCTTCTAACAACTCGTCTAGCTCTGCACTAACAGCAATTCTTGTTCAACACCTCCTCTAGCCCTACGAAATACAGTTCAAGACCAACAGCAATTCTTGTTCATAATCGACGGTGTTGGAAATGGAATCGACCCTACTGGTGATGCTGGCAGACCACTGCCAGCAACACTCCGAAGGTCGTCCAATGTCGCTGGACCACTCACAGACGTTGCTTGCGAAGACCACGTACTAGATGAAGCGAGACTCTGTCCGGAATGTTAGAAAAATGGAATTCTTCCACTGTGAAGACTCTGACGGTAACGGCTGTAACCCTGCTAACTACTTGTCTATAGATGCGTTTCGAAAATCGAAATCGGAAAAGCTTTGCACTAAGACTAACAAAATACTCATTCAGACAAGCTTTCCCAGCCTCGCCTTGATCGCTGTCATTACTTCTGTGACACCCATGCAGCAAGCTCGCAGATGCAGCTTCAATTTTTAATAAATGCGACTCCAGGTGGCTAGAAAAAACTTCTGTAGTAGGTCTAGTTACTCCTCGTTGTGAAGCGCAACAGCTATCATAACCCCATGATCGCGCGCTCCCAGTGGTCGACCCTTCTTGGAAGGACGATCTTCTCCTACCTCCGTGATCTGGTGCTCGCCATGCTCCGGCTGTAGCTGGAAGAAGCCCACCTTCATTTGCTGCTCCACCTCGCTTGAGAAAAGATTCTGATCCCACTACAGAGCTTGATGCTGCGTGAACGGAATCGAAGGAAAATGTCCAGATAGTGGACGTCCAGATAATGGAGGCAAGTGGGAACAGAGCAAGAGCGAGAGCCTTATTCCGAACGACAAGAACAGGACGACCCATTTTGATTTTTTCTTGGTAACTAAAAATTCTAAAAATTCTAGATCCGCGTCGTCCGCCCGGTCGTGTTTCTAGTGCCAACTCGCACACTCTTCGGGCAATATTACCGATGATCCCCTTGCTACTTTTCCGTTCCTTGTCGCTATCCCACTCGTCCACACTCCCACTTCCCAGTTGAGAACACTTCTAACCTTCCACCATCGCGTTCGCCTAGTTCTTCTCTTCATAAGATTTTGATTTACTTTGTACTTGTAGTGCTCTTTTCGTCCATGACGAGTGCTTCTATGTGTTCATTCACTGTTCACTAGGGAGCCTTCCATGAACAGGTTGAGGAAGAGCAGCTCTCCACTATTCATATTTTTGGATGTCGTTGAAGATCAAGAAGGCCCGCTACCTCCTTGTACCCAGGATATTAGCGCACGAATGAGCAAAGCCCAGGAAGGCTTGATTCATAAAGCCTCGCGGTTTTACTCAGTATAGCCTAATATTTTTCACTCAAAGAAAGCTAGTTCGAGGAGGATCGCCAGCGGTCGACACTGATGCACTCCCTCGTTTAAGTTTAACTCAACATTATTTATTCACAAAGGAAAAAAATAGTGAGGAAACTACTAGTCTAGCGGCAATCACGAAGGAGAGGCGCCTCTTCAACATGTGTTGAAGATTTCAACGCGCCAACAAGTTCTCGTAGAAACTAGTTCTGACACTGATAGCGATTGATCATGAAAACCTTATTTCCCTTCGTCTTCGCGTAAGCGTAACTATGTAGATACATGATCTATATTAGTCCACCTCCATGTCCATGAGGCTTCATAGACGAGGACAACAAAAATCAAAAAAATGAGAACATCAATAATTCTGTTGAATATAGCATTGATAGATACATAAGATGTTCTTGTCGTGATCAAGCCGAAAATCGAAGTATTTTTCAACTTGAAGCTGTACTAGCTTTCATCATAATTTCCATTTCCTTGACACATCAGTGACAGTCGCGTCGCGGCTCTGTTTGTGATGTCAGACTCACAGACATCTCGTGTAAATTGTGGTGCTCGTAAAAAATCACTCAAAAAACTCCAATAGAACAAGTATGCTCTATATATTTCCATTTTGTTTAGCTACATGCCTTAGCTTTTGTACCTCTCTGAAGACGAAAGCCTGTAGTAAACTGGATTTGACTTTGAGGCCTTTCGGTTTCGACATGCAATAAGTACCTTTATATCTTAGAGGAGGACCGCTATCCATAGTTTTTTCTTTCAATCAAGTAGTTCTATGCTATTATATCTCGATGCGGATGCCTGTGGGCTGTGGCTGTGCTTCATCTAGCTTTTACATCCTTCTGCTAGTTCTTCTTTGAAAATCATAAAGCAACTACTCGCTCATCCTGTTGAGTTGTTTATGTTTTTCATTTAGTGTATTTCGGTTTATGTAGTAGACTAGCTTGTGTAAAAAATAAGTACTTGTCTTTTTATTATAATGACGACATTGTATCCATAATACTGTGGACCGCGACCCCTGGCCGGCCTCGAGCACGTTGAAAATGCCGGCTGTTATCTTGCTCAAACTCACGCGCTCAGCCAGGAGTTGGTCTTACGCTCCCAATGCCAATTATAGGGCGTCATCTTCGTTAGCATTATCTCACGGATTTCTTTTTTCGTTGCAACTCGAGTAACTCGAAACCCGACATTTTACTTACTCTACTATAAAGATCAAGATCATTCGAATTCATAGTGTTGATATATCTACTCAATTGGTTGCTGAGTCTAAATCTATTAGAAATAAATCGCAGGTGCAGGCAGCACAACGATGGAGACGCACGTCGGTCGACCTCAAACAAGTCTTCGGACTTTTTTACTATAGAGAGGTGGAACAACGAAGTGCATCATGTACATCTAGTACATCATAAATCTGGCTCTGAGTCCGATGGTCCTACCGTGGGATAATGCAAGGACCCTCATGACGACACGCCGAACATGTTTAGACTTTTCACCTAGGTAGAACTTATGTTTAGAGACTCACGACCTAGGTAGTTCTAAGTACTTAGATCGGACAACTTCTACATCAAAAATGGCATGTGAAGATAACTGCACTATCCTTGGTCATCAGAAATCAAAATATGTCGAGTTCTTGTATAAGATTCTGTTGATGTTCATCTTCATTTTACTTCGACAGTTCAATAAATATTAACACTCAGACTTTCTTAGTTTTCAGTATACGATGTGTCGTACTTTTTTTGTGTGCTCATCGATTTTGTAAATTATAACATGTAGAAGTTTAAGTTATTTGAGAAAAATTAAAATATTTTGGAAGATGGAAGATGATGGAGACTGAACAATAGTCGTGCCTTGTATATTGTAATGGATTTTTAGGAAGGCAGATACATTCGCAACATCTTCTTCGGCAGAGCCATTTAGAGCCCGGCCATCTAGGATATGCTTTCGATAAGTTCTTGCAGGAAGACAGAATATCCTCGTCATTTACAAGCACAAGCTACTTCTTCTATTTCCTCTTTCCTTTTTCCCAACTGTACTACCAATTAAACTTCTCATTCTTTTTATCTATATGTTGCCTCCTTCTACTTCTCTGCTACAGCCTCAACAGCCGCTTTCCCCGCAACAGCCACCGCCGGTCCTCCTCCGACACCGAATTCTGTTCCAAGCACCGGTGCCTGGTTCACTTTCTTCACGAAGAGGAAGATGTGGCCGATTTTGGAAGCAATGGCGATAACTCCTGAGAGGAGGATGAATTCCCAGACGTTGTCCACTGGCTTGCATTAGAAGAGGGAGTATGCATGATAGGGATAGGAAAGGAACAAATGATGACGATGATGATGAGAAAGTAATGCGACGTCCAACGACAACACACTCCCTAGAAGAGATAAATCTTCCATGCACGACAAAGAAACCTCCACTCAAGAAGCATGTTGTTCATCTTGTTCATGTTCATCTTCAATATCTTTACAACTACAAGATCAAGAATAAGTACAAAACCCACGAAGCACAGAAAACACCTGGTGAGATCATACGCGTAGTTGCCCGGAGCGCATCAATACAAACAAACAAACAAACTTCTACGTTCACAAGTAGTCTATAGTACAACAAGTTTTTCTTCGAAGTTCGAGCCTTAATCAAACGTAGAGAACGCCAATGCATTCAAACGTGACAGCACTTCTTCTCCAGTGCGGCCCATGCAGATTTCAGTCGGGTCGCTGCTCGTGCACCTGTAGCCCGCTTTTCCGGCTCCTTCGGTATAGACACAGCCAGCTAGATTCGTGCTTGCTTTAGAGATGTCGAAGTCAAGGGTTCTTCTTTCTTCTTGAGTGTGCTACATTTACATACGAAAGCTGGAGTTGGAGTTGGAGATGAGTGTAAGAAGTCTACTTAGACTTAAGTAAATTGAATCATGCATGGATATGGAAGTTGTAACAGTCTAGTAAGTCTTTCACTTGACGAAGGCCGTAACTGCTGGACATTCGACTGCGCCAGGAACTGTGACCGGCTCCCATGCCCACATGATATACATGCCGTTGGCGAGAGACCAACGCGTTGGCATGATGTACGTGAACAGTTTGAAGGGCCAGTTGATCTCATCGAGGTTGATCAGCAATCCGGAGAAGAGGAAGGCGTTGTACCTTTTTTTATGAAGTGGTGGAGGCGGTGGGAATTATTTGCTGAGAAGAGGAAGGCGGTGTACCTTTTTTTATGAAGTGGTGGAGGCGGTGGGACTTATCTTTTACTTCCGCTCTCAAATCTTCAGTTGGACGACCACGCTCTCTCAAGGTATCGGCGCCACGATAAGTTGCCGGCGAAGACGCAGCTGAGAATAAACCATGACGAGGCCGAGGGTGATATTACAAGTTACATGCTCAAGTATTAAAGATACAGAATCATTTCTAAGGCCACTCAAACACCAAGAAGTCGAAGAAATGAGAAAAAGTACCAATAAACAATGACCGCAAGTAGTCCGACAAGAATGTTTTGGCTCAACACCGACGCCAAGTGACAGAAGAACTCGAAGGCGATGTAGTAGACCGTCAGGTTTAAAATGCTCATCGAGTAAGCTCCCCATTTAAACCAGATGTTACCTGATGAAGAGGTGTGGGTGTGGATGTGTGATCATTGATCTTGAGCAGCTTCACTTGTGGGGAAGATACAGTATATTGTCCTTCTAGGCTCCTGTAGATATCATGTGTGGTAGAAGATATTTTTCTAGGACATCTAACTTCTAGTTCTATGCTAATCCTAGTACACTAGTAGAAGAGAAAATCATTTCTAATGGTATCTCTAGGTTCAGTTTACTCACTTAGAATCTTTTCAGTACCCGCGGCATGCACCGGCAAAAGCGTGGTGATGAGTGTCAGCAGAAAGCAGATCGGCAAGCATAAAATGGTAACCGCCACAAGGTAGGCCCAGGCTGGGTAGTAGCCATTTCGGATCTCTGCTTTAACCAAACCAAAACCTTGACACAAGTACAACGTTGCCGGAGCAGCGAATAAAGTAGCGCCGGAGGATTAGAAGAAGTCCGAGTAGGAGGTGGGAGTAGCGGTGGAGTGATATTGTCTGTGCTTTTTATCTAGGAGTTGTAGAGTCTCTCTATCGTGTTGGAAGCGCGACGAGTGACTCCTCGCTCACTTTTTATAAATAAAGCTCTGCTGTTGCAGTTAGTTTCCGCTTCTCTCTGCCTGCAGGCCTCATGATCATCTCTAATTCAGATATCTTCAAAACGACCATCAGTTTTTCATAACACAAGCACCATCCCATGAGCCAGGCTTTGAACATCGCATTCTCCTGATTCACTTCCCAATGTCCGGCGTAGGCCACGGAAAAGAACAAACAGGTAAACAGGTAGACAGGAAAGATTAGAGCTATGGATGAGGACACAAGACGAGGAAGTGGAAGCGATGTTGAAACTCTCGAGATAAGTAAAAACTTCGAAAAAAAGTGGTCTTGTATATTGACATGAAAGAATGATGTTAAATAAGAAGTAGAAGTACTTTCACCTGTGGTTTCTAGTATAACAAGAAAAAGAGCCCTTTTCCCTTTCTTGAAAAGTAGTCTCTGGAAGTTGCGTGTTCGTTCTCAAGGAAGAGGGTTCATTAGAAAATAAAAGGAGCAGCGTGAGCCTTAAAAAGCGCGCAATGTAGCACGTTGGATCGCAGCAAAGGGTCACGTAGCTCTCTCGCGCAAGCAAAATGCGGAACAGAGTGAAGGCACTGGCAGTCTCCTTCTTCGATGTTTGACTGGTAGTGGAATTGGTAGGAGAAGCGGCTCCCTTCGTGGTAGCAGCTAATGCTATTTCATTATAGTTGCTAGTCTTCCAAGACGCCAAGATTTTTTCCTGTTGCTCCTTCGACGAAAAATCAGCGTTCACCAGATCCAGGTAGTACTCGGCTGGAAAGTATGAAAGCTGACCATGGTGGGTCGTCATCAATAAAAAATAGCTATCAGCACACAGGTGGACATGATGATGAAAGGACTAGGTATAAATATGTGTTGGTAAACTAATCCCCACTACATTCTGGCCACCGCGCACGTCACCAATAAGAAATAGCTAGCAGCACAGAGTCTCAGTCACAGGAGGAGCAGCGTGAATTTACGACCAGTGTAGCGACGGACTGTTGTAGTTACTCATGATCAAGTGATCGTCTCGACGAGGACTAACAACTGTGTGCAAGGATAAAAAAGTCAGATAATTGTCGTGAATGTGATGTTTCTTCAATTTCTATTAAAGACTATATATACTAGGTTACAGCTCAAATGGATAGATAAGGAAAGCTGCATACATTAAAAACAAAAACATAAATTAGTCATGGCCGGGACTGGATAGCCGATGCTGTCGAAGTGGCTCTTGACGCTAGAGCGGGGACAGCAAACTGCAGTGTTACCAGCAGCCAGAATCTTAGAGCTACCGCATTGGCATCTACTTCTGTGGGAGTCATATACTCCTTGGGAGAAGCTTCTTTTTCGAGCAGAAAAAGAAGAGCCAGCGATCGATCATGGTGTTGATGTTGAGGATGCTGTAGCATCCTTGGCGTCTTGTTCAAGTAAGTAGAAAAAGATAAAGAGCCAACGCCAAGGATCATCATGGTGTTTGTTGAGGACCGCATGCTTTACTATTACTAGTGTTCCTTAGAATCTTTACTATTACTTGTGGTACTTAAGGACCACATGCTTTACTATTACTAGTGGTTGTTGTAGCCTTAAGAATCGCAATTTCGTCAAACAAAGTGTAGAGTTCAAAACTCGGTTGATGAATCGTGCAAACCACTAGCATGTTGCGCTCAGCAGCAAGTTTACGGAGATAGTACATCATCACAAACGCGCTCGCAGAGTCCAGTCCAGTAGTCGGCTCGTCCAACAGCACAATTGAGGGCGACTTCAACAACGCACAAGCGACCGAGAGACGTTTTTTGTTTTAGATGGTTGTATAGCGGTGGTGGTGCATTGGCATTGATTGGTTTTTTAATATACTTATACTCTTTTTACCACTTACCTTATAATATATACTACTTAGACCTTACAAGAATAGGAGCACGCTATACTCTTTTTACTACTTAGACCTTACAATAGGAACATCACGTTTCATTTCGAGTCCTCTAATCGATGAAATAACTTCGTTTCTTCTTTTTTGCTTCTGAAGAATCATAACTGTATAATACGCAAAGAATGTCGTGTATTTTTCACTGAATCAGTGTATTCGATAAACTGAAATAAGCAAGTAACTGATCAGAATAACCGAGATACTGAGTGAGCAAGGAAGAGCAGCCCGCTAGAGCTACCTCCGCCCTTATTTCAGTCAGTAACTCGCTTATTTTGAGTTTTCGAATAAATTAGCGCCATCTATGAGGAGCATAATTTTGTCCCGGTGTGAGTCCGCTGTTTCCCAAAAGGCCACCAGCCTGTTGATCTTGGCACTCCACAAGACCCATCTTCGGCAACATGTCATCGACCATACTTTGCACCTTCGGATCCTCACTCGAGGTGCAGCCGGTAACCAATTTGGCAGTGAATTCCAGGTTTTGGCGACACGTAAGCGTAGGGATCAGCAGGATGTGTTGCGGCACATAGACGCAATCATTTTGGAGGTCCTCGAGCTTCGTGATGCGGCGGCCATTGACCAGCATGTTGTCAGCCTTCATCTCCAGAGGATTAGAGGAGGTCGTGGGGGATGTGGAAAACGGATGCATCAAAAGGAGCTCCTTGTAGAACTAAAAGCCCATGCTAGAATTATTATGCATAGGATAGGATCATGCATGGGATATTACCTCGACTCACTACTACATCTCACCAGAGAGCCTTAAGGTTTCCTGCCAAATTGAAGGTTACTGCATCGAGCCAGGTCGTCTTACCAGCACCCGACGGACCCAGCATCGCGAAGAGCTGTCCGCCACTCGCGCGCACTGACACCTTGAATATTAGAGGTAGATGACCTGGAAATGCAAATGCATCTCACAGCTCAAGATCTGGGTGGAGGGAATATAGACGGAAAACCTTTACTCACACTCACAATGTGTTTGGTTTTTGAGTGTGAGTAATGGTTTGTCTCTATAGGGAATGCATCTGTTTCAGAGATCACTTCACCTGGGTCGTGAAAAGTCGTGCCTTTTTCTTCTTCGCTCCTTCTTTTCTCTCTCAGATACAGATGTGATGACTCAACACTGATGGAGATGCAATGCCAATGCCTAAGCCTACTAAGCTCATAAGTTGACCAGTAGCTGGCCCGTCTTGCGGATCTGCACTGACAGGTTCTCACAAGCGAAAGAAACGGCGTTTTCTGGATTGTAAGCACGAATCTGATGCAGAGCGGCGGCAGCTTCGCTGATTTCGGATGGGACTTAGAAGAGCGTAAGTAGCTATGTAAATGACCATGATGTAGGACGATAGGACATGATACTGGGATCATCCAGCTAGAATAGCAGATGGGCTTCCGTTGTACTTGGTTCTGTTTCATCTATCTTACTTGGGGGAAGGAGTACGACGAGTACTCAGAAGTTACTTTAGTACTAATTTCAGAAGACTATTTTCCACTGACTAGTAGTTCTGTCTTCATAGCATGACTTCATGATCATCTAAGGTTTTCTTGATCGCGTAGAAATATCATCTAGAAATCAGAGACATGTTGAGGTTAGGGACGACTTCAAACCATTACATACTCAGTATTTTAAGTAGAATCTTTTTAGAGCAGTACGTGGAGGCCTTACTGTTTACTCTGCTGTCGCTTAGTTGCCTCGGTATCCAAAGCGGGCACAGGCGGATTGCCACTGGCATCGGTGGAAGCAGCAGACTCACCTTCCTTGAGGGACGGCACAACGTCGACATTTACGACCTCGGTCGACGCAGGTTCCTCTGCTTCTTGTTTTATGAAGGTGGGGAGGAAGTGGACAAGGAGCAGGCTGTTTTTCTCTTTCAGAACTTCCATGATGTAGTGATACAAGTATCCTAGGTGATTAAGTTGAATCACGACAGGAATACAAACATGACCACATAAGGAGGCAGGATGGAGCTATGGAGCCGAAAGACGATACCTCCTCCTAGAAAAGCTAAAGCACTACTACCACTAATGATAATAACAGGAATAGACGGTAATCAGTAGTAGGACTAGAACTACCCCTACAATGAAGCTAAGATCTAAACGAGAACACTAAGAAAAAAGCAAAAACAAGTATCTATGTATCTTTAAATATTTTTCCCTACAACACACGTACTCATACACACAGCTGCAAGTGGTATAAGTAGTTCATCTTCAAGAGGAAGCCATATTCTTCACATTACCGCCCATAGCCTTGGGCGGTCCTTGTCCCGATACGCTGAGCTTCGCAGAAGCCCACACATTTTTGGTGAAGAGGAAGCAGTGGACGAGCGAGAAATGAAGTTAGAGGTTCCGCCATTGCATTCTTCGAATCATGATCCTTGACCTCTTTCCCACTGGAAGATAAGTCAAGGATGGGACGAGTGAAGGATGCAAAGTGGAAACGACCCTTAATAGAAGGCAACAGCAACCAGACCGATCAGACGTGTTCCCAAGTGCTCATCCATACCTTAGAATTTGTACTTGAGTAGTCTATCATCTAGTCATCAGTGCTCAACGTCCTGGTGCCGCCGAGTGAATGGCTTTGTTCTCACTCCAGTGAGTAGCAGTCATAATGATTTCATCCCTCATCCACCTTCCCCTCAAAATACATGAATTATGAGTGGAAGGAGACTACTCTATTTCTATTAGCCTCGGAATAAAATAAATTTAAGGAGATGATCTTCAAGGGGGATGAAGGTGGATTCCACTCACGACGCCTCACAATGGATGATGAAAGACTACACACTCTGCCTTAAGTCGTGTCCACAGCAGGATAAAAGGCTTTGAGAGAACGAAGAATCTGTGATGTGCATGGGATGACATGAAGATTGACAGCATTGCTTAGGAAGATAGTCTACTACTTACGTACTACTTAGGATTACTACATTAGTTTCCTTCGAGTTCGACGACAATCGACAATATGAAAAAGCTACAACTCGTAATTTAAGATTAAGAATACCTCTTTCCCGGATTTTCCCCAGCAGTTGAAATTTTTCGAGGCTGCTTCCGGACATTTGTAACCCACCATGCCATAGCCATCCGGGTAGATGCACGCTGCGTCTGGCGTGACAGTGCCCAGTGCAACTTGAGCCAAGTCCAAAGCAGCGCATCGATCCGCACCCTCCCAGCTGTCCTGCTCAGAGAACTCAGGATTGATTAGACGAGGAAGGGAGAAGGTCTTTGGAATACTACCTTGATCAATGAGATAGAGATAACTTCTTACAGGAGGGTCGTTGTGTTGACTGATCTAGCGTAGGCGTAGCGTAGTACTAGAAGCTGAACAAAGCAGCTTAAATACTAATTCATTGATCAACTTCTACAACAGCGAGATGTTGAACCGAGAAGTAGGACTCCAACAGAGAAAAATACAACGAGAACCAAGAGGGACTCGTCGAAGAGGAGAGAATCTTTCACATTCATAAGTAGATGAACAACGGAAAGGCGTGACGATGAGGCGACACGTAGGTGAAGAACCGGAAAGGCCACGGAACCAACTCCGGCTCCAAGAACATGGCGCAAAATAAGAACGAAGCGTACCAGAACTGCACCATGCTTCCAAAGCCGATCACAATATGCCCCATCATGCTACTGGCCCTCGCGACGGCATCGAAAATCTGAATCAGCTCTGATTAGAAGAAGAACAGGAGGAGCTAGTGGTAGTGGTAGTGAAGCAGCTGTAAGAAGAAGAGGAGGAGCTAGTGGTAGTGGTAGTGAAGCACCTGTAAGAGTAAGAACAAGAAGAACTATAATATTCCTGACTTAATAGAAATTTTGAAAAGTATTATGATGGAAAGGGCTAGCTTCAAGAGGGACTGAAGAAGGTCTGCTCTAGCTTTTTCATCATCAATGCAAGTAGCGTAGGGGTAGGCGATACGGATAGCGACAACATACATAGCTACTAGTATAAAAATTTGCTTTGTATTTTCTTCATCACTCAGTGACACTGGCCATAAAGAAATTGCGTGATGAACCCCCATGGACTGGTTGCCAGATTCCAATTGCCATACCAAGGCACGTAGATGGAACCATACATCGACACGGCCGCGAGTATGGCATGAGCCGGGATCGCCACCAGATTCACGGCAAACAAATAATCCATGGTCGAATAGCACCCGTTGCGAATCTCTTGGGAAACGACCGGAAAGGTCTGCTTGTAGAAATAGACGCAAACAATCGAATAGATCGAGTTGGACGTCAGGATCTGTGGTGTGTCGTGAAGATGCTGTTTGTTGGAGCTGACACGACTAAGGAGATAGTTTTTTTTTTGTTATAATGAAGAAGATCAAGACGATGTATGAATCTAAAAAAATGGAAAAAATAATAAAATACCATCATCAACGGCCAAACTTTGGACATGACGAATTCGACGGTGTAATCTCTTCCTTCCCACCACAGCGCTATCATAAACACGTTCGTGAACCACATGATGACCACCCGCATCAAATACAAGATCGGATCAGTGGTAGCAATCTTCCACTCCCTCTTCATGACTGCACGCAGACGCGACGCCTTCGTACTCACGTTTTTACGCGGAACCGCTTTCAAAGCGTGCTCGTAAACTTGCTGCTCGTCTTGCTTCTTAGAAGCAGCAGTGATGTTGGAAATGAATCCTATTTCTCGTCGTACTCCTCGTCGATTTAGTTAAATACTACTACAACTTGAAGATTTTGATACCTTATATCTTTGTGGTGGAGCCGACCTAACTAGAAAAAAGACAGACCAGAGGAAGATATAAAAGAGAAAAGGGCAACTATCAACAAGTATCCTAAAGTATCCTGTTATTGTTAACTGCTAAAACTAACTAAGCGTCGGCGCTATCGTCGTCCTGTCAGCCCCATTTTGATACCTTATATCCTTATATCCAAAGATTCTAAAACTACCACGCTCACGAGTCAAATGAAGAAGTCTTAGCTTTCGCAACCGCGTCCTTTCCTCCAGTAGCGATTGCCGCAAAGGCAGCGCCTTTAGCATCCAACGTGTTGTACCATGCTTTTTTGCTTGCCTGTAAGACAGACCACTGAAGTAAGATCTTATCGACCATCATCGTGATCCCAGGCATATCCGCGTTGGCAGAACCACGACCTTTGACGCCACCGGTTGGTGTGGTTTGTGCGGTCCTTAGAGGTAGAGGTCAAATTTGGAAATGGTCTTTTGAAGTACCTTTCTTCTTCGAGGGAAGATACCTCTACTAACGGCCGAAGGTTTATCGAAGATGATAGTGCAACCTCAGTACATCCAAGTCCAATCAATTATATTAAATATTTCTTCAACCTCGAGCTCGACATCCAAATCCATAACTTATAGCCAGAAGGGCCGTCCTCGTCTTTGGGAACCGTCTCCAACTCCTGCTCTAGAAACGCATCTTGATCGAAGCGGGCATTCACCAGATCCAAAACGAAATCAGCGGGATTGCTGCCAGCCGGACACTGTTTTTGGGAAATGGACTCGAACCACGGGAGAACTTTGGAACGAGCGCCAGAATAAGCCACTTGTCCCTTGGACAAAACAAGCACTTTGTCGAGCATCTGGAAGACAGCGCTTGGAGGCTGTTGCAAAGTGGCGATGACGCAAAGTTGAAAGCGCTCGGCGAGATCTTTGATCACCTTCATCACATGAAAAGCCGCTGCTGCGTCTAATCCACTTGTGGGTTCATCCATGTAGAGGATTTTCGGCTCACGCAACAAAGCGACTCCGGGTGTTAGAAGGGTAGAAACTAAATGTTGAGTTGTGGTTACTCTAGTTGAAGTTCAAGTTGGTCGATGTCGACAGCGATTTAACATTCACGACTGGAGGCATCACATGAAGATACAAAAGTGCAATACCTACCATGCATTTATTTCGTTACCAATGACAATGACAATGCCTACCATGCATTTATTTCGTTACCAATGACAATGACAATGCCTACCATGCATTTATTTCGTTACCAATGAGGTGCAATACAATGCATTTCCGTTACCAATGACAATGAGTACCTACCATGCATTTATTTCGTTACCAATGACAATCATGAGAGAACTTCTAAAATACAATGCGTTCTTGTTCGTGTTCTTCCATAACAAAGCCAATCGTTTCTTTTGCCCGCCGCTCATGCCTTTCATGCCAACGTAGCCTCCAACTTTGGTGTCAGCACACTTTTGCAACCCCAACAAATCCAACAAGGCCTCGACACGGT
Source organism: Amoebophrya sp. A25 (assembly GCA_905178165.1). NCBI lineage: Eukaryota > Dinophyceae > Syndiniales > Amoebophryaceae > Amoebophrya > Amoebophrya sp. A25. The sequence continues at coordinate 347,308 of CAJINU010000072.1, forward strand.
CAGCGATTTCTTCGGGCGTGTCGTTGGATAAGATTCGGGATTAGAGAGTTATTTCCACATACTAGCTGCTAGATACTCTTACGATTACGATCTTATTCTTAAAGCATGCTGTTCGAACTACTAGAACTTATAATGTAGTTGCGTAGGAAATTTCTAGTGCTACTTATTCTTTCATTTTTCAGTAATCTTCATCTCTGGATACTGATAGAGCCTTAAGCCGCTGTGTTCGCAAGCACTTCGCGACACGTCAGAGTCGGAAATTGCGCATCCACTGCTGGGACGTAGGCACAATGCTGTGTGAAATCCTGCAAAGATTGCATACTCTCCGTCGTCTTGGCTCCATCCTCTCCGACGGAGGTGAAGAAAAGGTCCGCCTGAATTTGTTGAGATTTTCCTCGTAGATGGTATCAGGTACAAAAACTGTTCTTGCAAGAAAAAACTTACTGTAATACGACGTATTTGGAGGTGACGTAATCTTCACAAGAAAGGTTCTACTTCAATGAAGAAAAATAGTATCTTCAAAAACGTCAAGACCTGCAGCAAGTTTCTCGGTCTGCAAGCCGTGCGCGCTTCGTCTTCCTTTTCGGCCTTGCTCTTCAAGAATTCTTTCAACGCGTCATCCTTCGGCATGTTGGTGCCGAAAGTGAGCATGTTTAAGAGAACACTCTTGCCAGCGCCAGACGGTCCGATGATACCGGTCAACTGCCCAGCCTCACAGTCGAAGTCGACATTTTTCAACAGTGCCTTTCCTTGCAAATGGTAGTTGCAGCTGCGTACGAGCAGGCCGCTTGAGGCAGCATTGTTCGGCGACGACGTCATCTCGTCTATTTCTTGCTTCGGATGAAGATGCTTGTACTGTTCCGCTTCTCGTAGATGATTCGCTGTTCTTATTGTACTTGTACTTCGCTTGTGCTGGTTGCTTGTTGTCGATGTCGATCAGAACAAAGTCAGACTACTAAACCAGCCACAAAAAAAGAACAACAGACAACCTCCACGGACAAGAAGTGGGCAACTTGAAGTTGATGTTCAAAGTGAAAACAGAAATACAAGAACGAGATTATAATATAGAGCTGCGCTCCAAATTTTGGAAGACAACTACTAATCCTCGTACAACCTCTGAGGTATCACAAAAAGAGAAGAAGGTCAATCGATTTTTTAGTATCTCAACATTGATTTCAGAAATCACGAAAACTACTTGTACAAACACGCTTTTCTGCTTGCCACCCGTGTGCGACTTGTAGAATATGAGGATGCTCCTCTACAATGTCTCGCACGACCTACAGGACTATGCTTCGATCCGCCCTCACGCTTGACTCTGGTCCTGCTATACCCGCCAAATTGCATACAAACGGGAAATGACCATTCAAATTTGCTTTACAGATGATCAATATTTATAGTATACCAACACTTCTGTAGCAGTTGTCACGCTGAAGACAAAGAACCACGTGCAAACTACTAGTCAGGAGTAGGAAAATAGAGAATTATGGACGAGTAAATACAAATTTTGATGAGTCGTGAAGCTCAAAAGAGCAGTATTAGACTACGCTGAGAATCAGTGAACTGATGGAGAATATCAACCATTTTTTTCGAAAAAAATTCAGTGGGTATTCTTTACTTGTAAAAAGTATGCTAGTGTAATACTGAGAATTGTATACTGAAGATTTCATTGATGCAATAGAAACACTACAACAAATTCAAATCCTTATCCATTATTGTACTGTAATGAAACTAGAACATTTCAGCTTTGAACTAAAATTATTCGACCCACTTTGAACAATCACCTAGAAGAAAAGGTCCTATTGTCTTTAGAGTAAATAGGATACGAAACGGGGTAAAAGTCGTTACTCAGTGATGTCATGAGACTGAGTTCTTTTTTGCTCACTACTGCTCCTTTTTTCGCGTTTTCATCAATTTTTTTCTACAGGACGAGATCTGACATGCTAGGCTTCACTTTTATTGTCTCTCTCTTTCTCTCTCTCAAGTACAATATTAAGAAATCATCCTGTTCCGAGAGAAAACTAGAGAAGAGCCGACCTTCTTGCTTCACTTCGACGTCTCGTGTTCGAAGGGTACCAAACGTTCCATACTTCTGAACACAGTCTTTTCTCGTTGAAGTTCCTGCCCTTCGCGCACAGGGTTGTTTCCCTAGTATGCCTCTGATTGATGTTCCGAAAAAAGTAACTGATGAACTTCAACAAGAAGATGACTTCGACTAGAATACGCGATACTGTCAATCGGATTTCGCATCATTGTCATTCCTCATGTAAAAGTTGTGAGGACCACTGCTCGTTTGTCTTCATCCGAGTGCAGGTTGTACAACACCTGGAACTTTAACTTACTAATACACTACTTGACTTAATACAACAACTGGAGACTCTCCCTCTCGTCCTTCTACACCTACATCTACGACTACTTGTACAATAAATTTCACTACTCACTGTAGTGAGTCGCACCCCTGCTTATGATGATCTCTCTTTCACCGTGTTGCTAACGTGCTCTCGTCCTCTCTGACTTCTCAGCAACTGCTTCGCGTATGGGACCCAAAATTCCAATAATTTCACGCGAAACCCCAACTCAAGGCACAGTGACCGGATCATAAACGCTGCGCGGTTCACTGTGATGATGTCGTTATCTATCGTCCCTCTAGGATCTTCGTTGTGCCATCTGCGAACCAGGGAGTCTAGATTCTCCTTCCCAGACAACAAGTCTGGATGGTCCTCGCTTATCCAAAACCTCAACACCTCTAAACGAAGAGGATCTGACATTTTTTCGCTCCGTGCGCCAAGTTCGGAGACTGCTATCCTATTCGTTAGACGAGTCTGCTAGAACTTCTAGATTGCATCCTGGTCCCCTCATCTCGACCCCGTTCCCCTTGTTGTATTTCATGAGAATACAACAAGGCAAAAGGGGACCAAGACGCCGAGGAGAATGATGGACACTAAATGTTGGACATAAATTCGCCTCGGCGTCACCCTCCTCCGTATCTTCAGCCAGTGCTAGGATAAGCCTTGCAAAGGCAAGCCGTTTTTCCAGAGGCACAACCTTGAGTTGACCAAAATCGATGCAGCCAAGTCTTGGACTCCCGGTGCTGCTGGTTTCACTTGCGGATGCGGTTGTAGGTGTGGTGCTGCTGTTTGGTGTGCATGAGTTAGAGAACTAGTTCCCTGCATGGCAACGGTCGTGAACAGCATATTTTCTTTTAGATACGCAATTTTGCGATCGTAGATAATCCAATTGGTAAAAAGTACATCACTCCTTTGTTCTGTTATAATAGAAGCAAAGTATAATTTTTGATTTAAGGTACTAAATGTAAAGTAATAGCTTTCTTGTCATAATGACCATATAGTTCCCTGGATGCGGATCCGCTTGTAGTGCGCCGTCTATCAGCACTTGGTGACAAAAGAAGTGCAGCAACAGCTCTACGACCACCGCTGGATTGATCAACATCTCCTCCTGACCGCTTTTGCTAGTTGTAGCCTTTCCGAACTTTTTCTGTGCTAGCCAGAATCGCACTTTCGCTTCCTCCAAGGTTTCATAGCCGTCTTTCTTCAACCTCGTCTTCAGCTCTGCGCGCATTTGCTCTGTCGTTTTGCCTTGCTGTTTGGGAAGGTTAGAGGTTGTTCATAATTTTCGATGTAGCTAATGCTAAAGCCATTCTTGCCCTAAACCCAAAAATTAAAGCCGCGACTAAATCGGATGGATATACAAGAACAACTGTTATTATTTGTGACTATAGATACTAGTCACCAGGAGCCTTAACAATCGTCTCCGTCAGTTCCTCTAACCCCGAAACAAAGTTTTTTCCAGCCACTAGGTCCATCACGAGAACATTCTGACTCGCATGATGCACGTCAGGAATCGTGATCAGTGACCGAAAGTCCTGCTTTGACAATGCTGGCTTTGTTGACGATCTTGTGCGCTTGTCGTTTATGACAGGTTTAACGCGATACTTTAGCAACGCGTTATAGATGCATGCTGGTTCTTGGATTCAGGATTCTAGTACAACTGCTCTATTAAAATTCTCTTCCATAACGTGTTGCTGTTGCTAAAGTAACGCGTTAAGGCTGCCATATCGTTATCAGGTAGATCATTAGCTACTTCTCCAACGCGTCCAGCTCCAGCGCGTCCAAGAGCATCGATAGTAAAAAGTTTTTGAAGGTCACGGACTAGAAGTTCGTCGTCTTCGCTCGTGTTCCGTATCCTACTTGTCAAAGCCGCTCTGCTGAGAACGACTATCGTTTTCAACGCCTTCACAGGAGCCACTACGAGAGCATTCCAGAGCCACCGTTTCATGAATCCAACGCTTGTCGTAGTTGTTTCCCTTTCCTCAGAGGATCCACCAGCACCACCAGCACCACCATCACCCCTCCTCAACCAGTTATCCCTCACCTGCTTGATGTTTCTGGCTTCTCTGCGATAGTCGAACTCAGTCAAAAACATAGCTTCCAGTTCCGCTAGTTGGGGAACGAAGGATGGATAAGCCACGTGACAAAACGAACGCATGGTGGCCATGTCACATCGAAATTGCTCCTCTGTTCCCGGAACCTGCACTTTCACTGCTACGGGGAGGACAACAGGAGCTCCTTCTCCTGCGCCATTGGCATCGGTGTGTTGGCGGGGGATGTTAAGGGTTTCCAAAAATGAAAATCACTTTTGAACATCTTCGCTTACTTCGTACTCGTCGCTGAGAGGAATTGAATCTGAATCAACTATTGACGCACAAGAAGAAGAAACAGAATACTAAAATGAAGATGTAGTACATTTTCTCGAGACTTGTACAAAATGAAGATGTAGTAAAACAAGAACATCCTAATCCTATTGCTGTCCCAATCCACCCTTCATCAGAAAGTGAAAGAGAAACTCCAGTTCATAATTATCGTCCCACGATACACCATGCCGATCGCGGCGCTTCCAATGGGCTTATCCAAGTCCAATGAAGTGAAATAGCCTAACCCTACCTCCCGTTCCACTATTGCTCGAGCTTCCTCCTTGTCGAGTGTCGTCGGGGCCTCGTGTTGCAGTCTCCGACACCAACTCAGATAAGGTTCTGGCACCACGTCTTCGCGTAGGGATAAGAACTGCGCGTTTTTCAGATACAACCCACGCAAGCGCATGCACAGGTCTCGCACAGTAGGCGAGTAGAAATTGTGCAGTCTCTGAAAAATCTCCTGTCGTTCGCCGAAAAGAGGATACAGGATGTTGGATTTGAGCAAAGAACGGAGCTGGAGATCCAAGCTAGCTTTGGAAGAGTCGTCTTCAATCATATTCATCCTCCCACTCGCTACACTTTTTTGGTCACCGGAAGAAGAGCGCGCGCCACCATCTGCATAGTTTTGCAATGAATGAAGGTGGCGCTGGCGGGTCAAACCTACCACTGCGCAATCCATTTTGTTCACTACCACAATCAACTTCTGTGTACTTACTATTATTTTCATGGTGGAACAGTGTCAGTTGAAATAAGCATCTCCTTTACAACTACTGCATCTTCTACAGCCATACGTACAACAAATCGAGCGTTCGGTAGTGCAGGTACACTGGAAAAGCCGTACTCCAAAACAGCAAAGACCGCCGCCGACCTTTGTCTATCAGTGCACCACAGAGGACGATCGAGGATAAGACTACGGCGTAGACCGGTCGGGACGATCGGTTTGGCGTTGGTTGTGTCGACGCAGACACAGCTTCCGTTGAGGCGGGCGAGCATACTGTAGTGCTGAAAGCCCGAAATCGACTGCATGGGTTGATTCTTGGATCGTTCTTGCATCGATGTAGTATCGCGGGTTGATGTGCCCATGCAAAACGGCGGGCTGCATGATCCACCCTCATGCATCGAGCAGAAGTGTTGTCGCGAACGTTCCTCCACGACGTTGAAGAAGAGCCACAAGCTCTTGACGATCCTATCATAAGCATCCGTCGGGGTGCGCCACAGCCTTTGGAGACGTCAGATCCAACAAGATCCAGTCTCCAAACATTGGCATTGCACAGTACATTGCGCGTCATGTTCTTGTAATCATTGGTCTCAGTCGTGCCCTTGGTATCGGGGCCTCATTTTTTTGATAGGTTTAATTACAACAAACGACTTAGATGTTGCAGCCTTCATATTCATCTGTGAGGTTTTCTTCTAGTACAGCAGTTCACTTGTCTTGTTTTTTTTCGCTTTCCAAATTTTTCAACTGAGCAAATTCAGCTCGCGCTGCCAACAGGTCACTCTCCCGGAATCAGAGCACGCGCAGAGGTGCCTTGAGGCGCTCGAAACATTTTGGCCAGCAAGTCTTTCATGATCTATCTCTGTCACATTTATGGAGTGTTGCGTTCCATGCAGAATGTCAAGGGAAAGGACGTCATGAAGTTCCGCCTACTTAGCAAGACTAAGAGGTTAGTTAATAGTTATACTACCATTTGGGTGGGATCTTGAAGTTGAAATCGGGTAACGGTAAAAATGCTAGTGTTTTGCAGAAAGACATTCACATGGAAGATACAACAATATGAACAAGAGGGCTGTGAAATATATGGCCATCATAATTATGCAATAAAAACAGGACATTGATGTCCTTAGTCGGTTGGTTTATGCACAATAACATCAAACGGTAACAACTCTAGTACACTTTTGGTCGTATGAGGGAATATGAAGCGAAGTTGTGCGACTCCGCTCGTGCTTATGTGAGGAAGGGGTCCTTGACTGAATTCAATATTTTTCTGTAACCAAAATTGGACAAAAATTTCGTAGTACTAACCCGTGAATGATTGAAAAAACAAAACTAGATAAAACGACCCTATGTGTACCTCCGTATGCAGTGCTCTTTGTAATTGTAGAACACGCGTAAGGAACTGCCATCAACATCATGTGGAGTAGTAGTGTTTTACTGTAGGAAATTCAGTGTAGCTGATCTCCTAAATCAACATACTTTCATCAAATTTCCAGATAGAGTCAGACATAGAGTCTTCAAAACTCACCTAGTCCAAATAGCTTCTCCTGCACCATTCCCATCACCTCTGAAGCCTTCTCCAGAAGACATTGCCAGACGTTCATCGCCGTCGCTTGAAACTCCTTCACATACACCTGAAGCAAGTCGTTCTCCACGAAGGCCTGAAGGTCCGCGATCAAGGCGTCGAGCGCCATCTGGAATTTCCGAAACGCCCAAATGATGGATCGCCAGAGGGAAGTGGGGAATTAGAGGAAGGTGGCTGTTGTACATTTAGGGAGTGGAAGATCTGGATGCAAATACATCATAGGTACTGCTTTCACAGTCAAAGAGAAGTGAGAAACTGAGCAGTTACTGAGCAGCTAGTTGTAGTCGCAATCACGAACACAAGAACTACAACAAAAACTACAACAAAAACTTAAAAGAAGTCCTCCAGTTTGCGTGTATCGAAACCGAAATCTTTCACAAAAACGTCAACTTTCTCCGCAACCAAACGGAAATCGAGAAGTTCTTGCGTTGCACGCAGAGATCGCTTCCCTAGACGATACACCTCCGACTTCAACGACAGGATCTCGCCTTTTGCTCTCCCTGCCAGTGGTCTCAGCGTCGCGTCGACAGTCTCAAGGTGTGGGCGTAGGTGGAACAGCAGCTCGTCTGCGTGATGGAACACATGGTTCTTGAAGCCGATCAAATTGATGTTGTCATGGAGAGCACTTCCGCTTGCACTCTTGATGAGGCAGTTGAAAGCAGAAGTCTTGGACAACATATTGCTCCAGTTGCTCTTCGAGACAAACAAAGTTTGAAGATCACGCGTCAACCCCTCAAAACCTACACGAAGATGATCGGCAATCGTGGCATCTGGAATCGCCTGAATGTCGACCATATTAAGGTCAAAAATGTCATGGTTGATCGTAGGTGTTGATACAGGAGGAGTAGTTGTACTGATCGTACTCGATGAAGATGGAACCGGAAGTGTTCGTGGAAGCGTGAAAGTGAAATTGTAGGGAAAAGGATCGACTGAGGATTCCGAAGCCCATGTTGAGTTGTTACCGCGACTACGAGTTGTACTGTCCCAAACCACTCCTCCGACGTGACCATCATTTTTCAATTGCGCCGAAGTTATCTTTATTCCGTCCTGCAACCTACTAGTACTTGCATTCTTCATCTGTACCTCCAGTGGTCTTATCACAACATCAGGTACACGGTAGCGGTCCACGTACAACTTCGCACATTGTTGAAGCGTCATTTCGATCGCTGCATCTAGGTGGTCCTGCAACAGAAAAAACAACCCCATAACCACTGTCAATGTTCCTAGAAGCGCGATCCAGTGTACTTCTCGAGACCGCAGTCTCTTGTGGAGAGGAACTAGAGTTGGAAACTGCTGACGTTGTTGAAGATGACCATGTTCTTCATGTAGGGAGTCAGGTTGAACAAGATCTGCTTGAAGTAGATCAAGATGATGATTGTGTACCACATGATACAGCTGCCCCTTGCCATCATTGGCCTCTTGATGATGAAAGTAGCTACACCCGCGACGCTCCAGAATCCAACGGAGACCGGCGAATCGCTCCTCATCTGCGGCTGAGAGTTCGACTACAGAAGGAGAGGAAGCTGGAATACTACTCGGAGACGAAGCGAGTGAAAAATCGGAGACGACACTTGGTGACTCAAGAAGCGGCGATGTCATTGGTACTGGTAGTTGGGAACAAGAAATGCTGGAAATTGGCTTTGGGTTTCGAGGTGGAAAGAGGTCTTGCGGAGAAGGAAGACATGGAGCTATGGCTGTGGGAGTTGGAGGATTATTCATTGTAGACGATACAGATTTTTCGTTGACATCATCGTATCTGTCGTGTCCTTCTTCGGCGTCTAGTTGTACAGTATCGTTCTCGTTGATGTTCATCCCATGCTCATGTACATACTCAGCAAAAACAGCGTTAGTTGGCTTTGATGTACCACCGTGACCATGCAGCTGCTCGTTCGAGGAGAAAGACTGCTCTACTACTTTATTCTTTTCGAGAGACTCATTGTCTGTCAATTTTAGGATTTTCAAAATGCGTGCCCTCACATCCGCTTGATCAGCACGGGGCGTACTAGATGATGTTGATAGGGATGAAATCGAACGAAGTGTGTCTATGTTGTTGATGTTTCTTGAAGTAGTAGTAGCAGATGTTGCCGAATTATTTGCGGATCTCGTTCCTGGAGCTGAAGGTTGCAAACTACTTGCTATTCCACCTGTCCCTACTGCTCTTGTACTAGTACTTCTACCATTGTAGTTCCTCGTCGACATCATTGAAGGTCCTACTCTCTTGGTTCTGTTAGGGGACAATGAGGCCTCTGCAACATCGCGAACTGGTGAAATTGAGTGAAAACTCGAACGCCGTCGATATCTACTGGAAGAAGCAAGCCTGTTGTTCGAGGAGCTGGAGGAAGATGAAGGCCAAGGCGGTCCGTTGTAGTAGCCACTGCTTGAAGTAAAAGACGTACTTGTACTTCGGTAGTCATGGTTGTTATTTGTGTTTGAAGCTGCTGAGGTATTTCCCACTGCTCCTGATGCTCCTGTGCCATTATAGCTCGTTTTGTTTTCTGCAACTAGACCACGACTGCCCATTCCTAGACCGCCACCTGTAGTTCTGGTGACTGTCCTAGTTCCCATTTCCACTTTTTTCACTGGCGAAGACCGGTTCCTCAACGAGCTCTGAAACGCTTTCAGTGTTCGTGAGCCTGACGACGTCATGTTGGCGGAAGATGTGGTTGTACTACTTGTTCCTGCTCCAGACGGCGCACCTGCAATAGTACTACGACTCCCTCCGCCTCCTATAGATCTAGTGCTTGGTGGCGCGAGCGACTTGGCAGCTCCTGAAGAAACTCCTCCACTCGTCCTATGGCCTAGCCCATGGCCGTTGTACAAAGGTGAGTTGAGGTATCCACCACCACCAGTGAAGGAGCCACCTGCACCTGCCATCTGGCTCAGGAATGACAGATTAGAGCCTCATCTTGGAGGTGTGTTCTCCTTATGTATGGGAAGGTAGCCCCAGGATCGATGCTTCAGAAGATGGATTAGGGTACTATTAAGCCTTAAACAGGGATGCAGTCGCCAAGTCACTCTGCTCCGCAAACGCGTTGCCACGAGAAATAGCGCGATCCCTAGCACGCTTGACCGCGCTCTGGACCAATCGAGCCTGATCCTCATCACGCTTCAAGTACTTCTGCGGTGAACGAAAGGTCGTGGAGGATGATGTGGAAGTCATCCTCTTGCTCGTGCAATTCTTGATGTGCTAGCTTGCCTGTATGAACGGTAAATACTCAACTACTACTGCTCTCCTTGTGCACGTGGTGGTCTCACTCCTAATTATGATTTCGAAAAATGATCTCGGAAATAAGAGACACATGATGCAGTTCAGAGTTGATGAAGAGCATCAGACGACACGAACATTATTTACATTTCGAAAAATTGAAATAAAAAGCGAGTAACTACTTAAAATAAGGGAGACACAACTGAAAGAAGAGGAATGTAGTCAAGAAGACTCTCTTATTTCAGTCAGTACCTCGCTTATTTTGAGTATTCGAGTATCACTGCACTGATGAAGATACACATACTCTACCTCTACCTTATTTGGATTAGGAGGGTTGTTGAGAGGCAGGAAGAGTGGGAGATTTGTGAATGTGTATGTGATGAGTAACATACTAAGAACGATAACAGAAAGATCGACAGATGAGTGAGTGTGAGAGCCGCCCGCGCCCCAAAGACAGCATAGATATACTTTTTTCCGATGTCGATTGTGAATGCGTTGGTTCATAGCATGATGCGAACAAGAGCTCAAAAATGCAACACCAAGAAGTACTTTTCTTGGTAACCCATCATGTTGAGCTGGGCAATCTCAGGCAACGAACACCTTACAATAAAAAATACAAGCTCATCGACTGAGACTGTGTCATAGAGGTAAGCACAGATGAAAGCGACGTTTTCTCTTGTTCGTTTTCAATAGTTCTGCTTCTGCTTCGATTATTTTCCTTTGTCGGCGACAAGAAAAAATCAGTAGTAAGTAGTACAGTCTCAGTTAACCTCGGCAGAAATGTAATGATATATGTGTTTAGGATGTTTTTTGGGAAGAAGCATCATGGTATAGTGTTTGAGTAAAAGGTGTTGATCATCATGATCGCTCTATCGTTAGGCTTAGGAAAGCTACTTATTCTTATCTATTAGTTTAAATTGTTCGGTATCGGTTTTAGTTTTTCTTCACAGTGGTGCAGCATACCTTCAAGTTTCTGAATTCTAAAAAAATGACAAGGCATCTCCAACATCTTTAAGGGCATGGCGACAAGGCTCGCAGTTGTTACGGCCATCTCGTGGTCTGTGCAATCCAAGCAACCATGATCGGTCCTTAAAAAAGACTCGCCCCAACAGAAGATGTTGAGCCACTCTGTCTTCTACTCTACAGTTCCTGGTGACTGCGTCCCCGTCCAAAATCTCACTTGGTCCTTAGGCAAGACTTGCTTGGCCTCAATAGCTGTGGTGATCGCGTTCAGTGCGAGCTTCTTCTCATTCATGAATTCATCTGGCACTTGCTGTAGAATGCGGTGACAGCCCAATCGCAGGATGATTTGCCCATACTCTTGCCCATATCGTGTCGCAGCTTCCGTCAGAAAAAAACAAATTTCACGACACGGACCCACTGTCTGTAATGCGAGTCGGACCTGTGTGTGGGAGATATAATTCGTTGAGGACTGACATTGGCAGCTCTCTCTGCCCAAAGTCATCATAAAGCACGCCGCTGTTCTTGTTGCTCCTCCAGCAAGTAGACCTCAATATGATGATAAGATAAAGAACGCCACGTCCACCTTACCCCATGCGTAGAAAAGAATAAGCCTCGAAGCAGAAACTCAGGCTGATCATCTACGCCTACTCATCACGACTAAGATCCCTGTGTGCGGGTCCATGCATCATGATACTGACAGAGGATCAAAGGAGAGGGGAGAAGATCAGAAAAAGCGGAGCCATCACGCAGATGAAAAAACAGAGAAAAAACACAGAGACACGAGGGGGCCAAAGGCGGCCGACCAAGCACCCCTCGCCCCACCGTATGCGCAGCCCGCGTCACGCGCCAACGGGCCGAGAAATAAGCACGAGAGCAAAGCGCAGAAAAATAAACGAAGAGAAGAAAAGCGCAGACAACGAACTAGGGAGGCCACGCCCTTCTGCTCTTACGTCCCTCCGTCCGCATTCACGCGCAAGCCCACTCTCCAGCCCGTTAGTGTCGTGGCCAATCCCTACCCCTAGCGCCTTCCTTAGACCAATGGCCCAAGGTCACCCCCGACAAGGTGAACGAAGACCACCAAGCTCGGGCGGCTGCCGCCGGTATCGCCAGCCGCAGAATTGACGCGCAGAGGATTAAATAACGCAGGCGCCCCGGCCTGGCGGGTCGAGCGCTCGAGACTGCCATGCCGCCACCCCTAGAGAAGCGGCGCGAACGCTGTCCATCTCTGCGAGCCGTCCGGCCTGCCCGGTGGCCCCTCTAGTAATGTCCATAGACATTTCGAGCCCTTCCGCCAAATCCGGCAAGCCTGAAGGTGCCCAAGCTCCAAGCCCACCAAGATCATCACCCTCGCGCCATGATCCGCCCAGCCATTGCAAAGCGGTCCGAAGTAAAGCGATACAGGCTCGCCTTTCCCCTTACCAAGCACCACGGAGTTCAGACGCCTACACGCTCAGGCGGCCGGCCTGGGTCGCTTGCGGCTGCTAGTGAGTACTTAGAGCGCGCCAAGACAGAGTCGCCACTTTCCAGAAGGTGGGCGATCAGCCGCTGGAGCGTTGCCTTTTCCTGTTCCATATAAGCGCCCAGACTACCACAGCTAAGCCCTTGAGCAAACTGACAAAGGCACCCCGAAAAGGCTGCCGTGCAGTTCTCACGCCCAACGCCCAGCCGCCTGGGGTCTGCACTGCCCAGGCACCCCTGCTGGCTTTTTGCCGGTGGCAAGAAGCCGGCGCACTGGGGTCGCGCCTGTTCATCTGCGGGCGAATTGCAGCACGATACAAGCGCGCCGCCCACCGTGGGGCGCAACCCCGTGACGGCAGTTCGCCGCCAAGCCTGCCAGGTCACAGCTGCAGCAAGAGCAGCCGCAGGCCTGTTCGCACCAGAGGCTGCGGCCGTAGGCGTAGTACGAGTTGCCGCTCGCGCCCGAAGATGCCACGCTGAGCACACAGGCCCGCCCTCCGCCAGAATGCCGGCCCTCTTGGAAATTCCTGCCCGCATCGTTTCAGCAGCCGCCTGCCGTGCATGAGATGGACCCGGAAGATCATCAACGACGCACGCCTGTGGCGCAGAGGGTCTTTGTTTCTCTTTCTCTGAACTGTGTTGCTAGAGCCAAAGCCCCGATACGGGACTATACGTAGACGATTAATACAAAGCAGATAATTTGTTTTACCGCCCTCGAGAAGAGTCCAATGCGTATTTTTCCAGCTTTCAGGCCGTTCGCGAATACCAGCATTGCTTGGTGGTCAATAAGCGGGTCACCTCGATCGGCCGCACCTTCGACCAAGGCGATGACCGACTCAAACACTGCCGCTCGCAAAAGCTCCGACTTCACGTGGTAGACACAATGCACAAAAATCCGCATAGCTTTCCGGCACAGTGTAGGCTCGACAAGGAAATCCGGTGGGTATTAGAACAAGCGAAGCTCTCAACTCTAGTAGTTCTGCTGCACTCTGTCTCTGTCGTGCGTGGAGGTAGAGGTTCTAATACACGGGAATCACACCTGATGTATGTGTGGATCCCTGATGACACTGTTAGCACTAGCAGTGCCCGAAGAGATTACGCACTACTACTAACCTAGTTACATAGCTACTGATTATACAACCGTAAGTATGCCGTAATTCAAAACGCGTTTTGTCAGCGTATCAACCAGATCGGTGCAACTACTACCGCGTGGCTTCTGAGCTTCAACAATCACAACAGCTTTCTCTAGAATCTCCGACAGCTGTGCCCGATTCACGCTGTCACCCGATTTCGTTAACGTCTCGAGGATAATCCCTTTCGTATCTGCGAATGATGTTGTACTAGTTGCTGTCTGAAATTGACTTGTTGGATTGTTATTAGAGGTTGCGACATTGCATTCTTCAGATCATCCCTGACCCTTTTCCTACTGGAAAAAAGGCCAAGGATGGTGGTGAAGAATGCCATGTGGTAAGGGTAACCCTTAATGTTAGTTGCGGATGACGATGATGCTGATGTCGATGAAAACGGAGCAGGCATGGTTGCTATTCCAGCTGAAGGCTGGGTGCTCATGCTAGCTGCATTGTTGCCGCTGAAAGCGTAGGGACTCTTGTATGATGCACCTGGTGGCATGGTCGTTTTAGATGAAACCATAGGTGGTGGCTCATGGGGACCTTCGTGTTGTTGGACCGCGACCGCTAGCGTGTTATTGGGGGATATGATCCCATTTCCAGCACTGCTCCTAGTCGGGCCACCAAGAACACCACGCGGTGCCTTCTTATTTCTAGTCGCCAGTGTATTGTTTACAGAAGAAGTTGTGCCCTTTCCTGCTCTATTTGTGCTTGTGGTAGATGGGAGAGGACGTTTGATGTCCGCACCTTCCAGGCCTTCCTTGTCGAGAGTCTCAACTTCACCCCTACGAGGAATTGCGTTCCTTGCAGTCGGGCTCAAGGTGCGTGCGCTTCCCTTGCCCTTCTTATTCGCCCCTTTCCTGATGCTTGGCGCTGGACTCTTATTCGCAGTGCCACGGGGAAAATTCACCGCGTAGCTGTTCTTGTTTGATGAAGGATCATGAGTTCCAAGCTGCAAATACTTGTGTGGCGCGACAGGAACAGGCGCAGCAGGAGGAAGAACTCTACTCCCTGTTTTGATGCTAGTGCAGCTATTGCGTAGTTTAGGATCAATACCTGACGATGTCGTGGCACCACTAGATGCTGGAATACTTGGTTTTTGATTTTGTTCTACTACAGAAGTGTACTTTTGTTTTGGGCTTGGCGATCTCCTGGTCCTCTGTGTTAGACCACTAGCAACAACAGGGACAGGAGCACCACCTCCACCTTCACCATTCTCCACCACAGCTGGTGGTGGTCGCGGACTTCTCATAATGCTCATTGCTTGCGCTGCCGTTGCTCGAGCACTATTCAACAACATAGGACTCCTTGTGCCTGGAGACGAGCCCATTATAATTCCTGTAGTTCTAGTTTGTATGACAGGAATAGAGATACCACCTCCAGGAGACGCACCAGCACTGGAAACTGGAGGAGCACCAACATTAGTGTTCTGGTGATTCATAGGTCCGACATTCATCTGTCGTGCACTTGAGAGTCTCCCGCCGTATACTGGCGACGATGCGCCAGGTGAGGATGAAAAATGCTGCTGCGTAAGTGCTAGTGGTCTTTGGAGAACGGCTGACGAAGGTAGAGCTGTAGCAGTGCGTGGACTAGCTCGTGGTTGCAGCTGTTGACCTCCACCACCACCTCCTAGTGTGATATTATGTCCCGCTGCTCCTGGAGAAAAAGCATTCAAAATCCGTGGACTAACGTACCCGCGAGCTCCAAGGGACACACTTCTACTGATCGTATTCGTAGTCGAAGCTCCCGGTTGATGATGCGATTTCTTGCTGCCGTTGGGGTTGGCCTCCCCATTGTGGTTTCCAACTCCGGCTGGAGACGCGGCTCTCGTTGCTTGAACGTGATGTAGGTGTTGTGTTTCTTGCTGTTTGCCACGATCACCCACGGCAGTTTTTTTCGAACAAGCAGTTATTTCTCCTGTTGAGTTTTTGCTTGAAGGCTTGAGAAGACGACCAGAACAAGTGTCCTTTTTCTCCTGCTTTGAGGTTGTTCGTGACTGCACAGCTGGAGACTTCGACCTTCTGCCATTTCCAGGCTTATTTGTAGTTTCAACAGCGTGATCAGCACCACCAGGCGAAGGCACTGGTGAGCGGACAGGTCTACTAGGGCTTTCGCTTGGCTTGCGCGTCGTCCCAGCCGTCGACGCCTTCACAAAAGCTGCTCGTGAGCGTGCCTCAATCGCAGCTCTCGTCTCTGGAGGTAAGTCTAGACTGTCTAATTGCAAAGTAGCCAAGAAATCTGCAACCCGTCTAGTCTGCGATTCGCTGCGAGTTGTTGCGTTCTGTTGTTCTGAGGCTTGTTTAGACGGAGGATTCTGCGATCTAGACCTCTGCGACCGGGATCTCCTCGGAGACGAATGAGAAGAAGAGGCCTGCTGCTGTCCTCTTGCTCCTTCTTCGACGTTGGACGTCTTGGACGAGCCTCCTCTACCTCCAATAGCCATTTCCATAGCACCACCATCACGTGCAAAGACAGACGAGGAGGTTATAGCATTAGCTTTAGCACTAGGCGCCTGATGTAGTTGGGGGGCATTACATCTGCTGCCACCACTCATCGCAGTGGATAGAACCGGTTTCGTGAAGTTGAATTTGATTCGTTGTTGTTGCTGGAATAGTGGGGTTGCGGATGTCGTAGGGCCGCCTAGCATTGCAGTCGTAGTCGCAGCCCCACTTAGCATCGTATTTGTACTTAGACCTCCTCCTCCAAGTCCACAGGCAGTAGAAGAAGTCTGAGCACCAGGAGCTGCGACATTGTGATAAACCAATCTACTACTGAGTTGAGGAACCACAGGACTGCTCGTATTTGTATCGGCGTCACCAGATCCACCGTGACCTTCCAGGAGTTGTTGTTCTAGATTCAATTTTGTCAGCACTGTAATGTCGTTGTTTGCTCCTCTAGTTGTACTCGCTGATGCCGCACCTGCTGCAGCAAGAGTAGTTTCTTGATGTTTCAACATTCGATTTCCTGTACTAATGCCGGTACGAGTACCTACCATCTTTCCGCCGGTACCTGTCATCTGAGAAGAAGACATTGAATTTGAAATGCTTTTGGATTTCGTCGTTCCTGTAGGGCGTCGCTTCGATGGAGAGGTTACTGAAACACTGCGACTGTTCACAACTGCTGCGCCAGAACCTGAGGTGCTTGATTTGGAAGCAGCATTATTCACACTCATTTTACTCCCTGTAGGTGTAGTTTTGCTCTCTGTTGTGCTGCCTATATTAAAGCGCAGCATTCAATGGTCACTGATGCTGAACGGAAGAGACTCCCTTCAAAGCTCTCCCCTTGCCCTTCGTTTATAATTTCCCCTGTTCTACTCTCAAGGGAAGGTCGCTTCTTCGATCTCAGTGACCAACCCCACAGAGACAGACCATTGAAAGTTGAGCCTTAACTATAGTAGTTGTACCGCTTATCTTACTATTCGTCCCTCCACTTGCAGTTAGAGGTGCCCGCGTTTTTTTGCTCGAGGACGTAGACGATGAACTAGTGTTCCCTAGAATCATTTTTGACGTTGCCTTGTTCTCTTTGCCTGTTACAGATGAGGTAGAGGAAGTCCGAAGTGCCTCCTGAAGGTCTTTGAGACTAGCACGGCGATGTAAGGAGCTAGAGCTACTACCGACTCCTCCCATCCCTCCTCGGCCGCTGCTAGTGGTTGAAGTTGAAGCTACTAGAGGATGATTGTGCAGATTTTCGCCTCCTTCACCTTCTGCTCTGGAAAAGAGGTTTACCGTCTCACTTCCAGTACTTTCTTCCGCCGTCGCAGAGGCCGTTGTTGCTGCGCTCTTTGCTCGTTTCTCAACTGGTCCTCGCGAACTATTGTTACCAACCACAACCTGCGGCGTCACAGCCACCGCTCTAGAGTCCAACGCTCGCCCCCATGCCCCTACCAACCCTTCCAAAGCAGGGGAAGTGCTGGTGTGAGCAAGTCCTTGATGTCTACTAGAAGATTCCATTGTGTCAGGAGAAGCCCTCAGTATCCTAGGACCGCCAGCTGCGAACACGTTGTTCATCACAGTAGAGGATTGTGTATTCGAATTCGAAATCATAGCTCCACGACTCTTGAGATGTGCATGGGCCGTCTCTAAGAGCTTTTGACTGCGATGGAAGACACTTGAACCAGGTGCTGCGCTTTGCGAACGCGTTGGAGGCTGGAATTGGTGAACAGAGGATAAAGTATTGATACTCTGTAGTTTGTCGGGCGTAGTTGCTTGAGCTTGTGCAGCTGCATGCTGGTCCTTTTGTGAGCTGTAGTCTGTTTTATGATCCTGTTCTTGTTCAACCTTTGGATTTGCCGGAAAATTGATAGGATCCAGATGATCCACATTGTCTTTATTCCCGGCACTACAAGTGGGTTGGATGTTCCTGGCAGCAGTCCTGGTCTGTTGACTACTACCGAGACTCCTGTGTCGCCTTCGCCTCGTGTTCGGACTAATGCTTTCACTAGCACTTCGTCTCATCAACTGCAGACGCGCAGTCATTGCCGCAGACGCCTTATGTTGATGGATTGAAGATAAAGCTACACCTGTTCCGGTCGCAACTACACTAGACGAGTGTGCTGGTGTCATCTGATGTTGTACAGGGGAGAAAGCTCCCGTTGTGGTTGTGGTACTCGTAGCTCCTTGTAGACCTAGATTTAGTGCTGGTGCTTGCCGTTGTCCTTGTCCAACACTGAATGGATTAACTCCACCTCCTAGTCCACCTAAAGAGGTTCTAGAAGTAATCGTGTTGCTGCTCGTGGAAGGGGGCATAGGCATTGTTGACATTCTGAAATTACTCGCTGACATAGTTCCTGTAGAGCTCCCACCTCCACGCAATAAAAACGGGAAACCCAAACCAATCCTAGACGGCAAAGTTGCAGTTTTAGTTTTCAATGAAGCCGCGGCAGCTGCAAGTTGCTCGGCATTTGCTGTTAGAACGGAGTTAGCGGTCGTGCCTGATTTTGTTTTTATTGCAGCACAGCTGGCGCTCCCATTGGCTTGTTGTGCCCCGTCTTGATGGCCTTGATGAAGCCGCTCCATCGTCGCCTCTTGATCTTGGTCTTCCTTCGGCTTCGCTTTTTGAGAAGACGAGGAGACACCATCCTCGTGTACTTTTAGCGTCTCATTCCCACCAGCTGCAACGACCTTAACACCCCTGCTTTGAAAATCTACAGAGCAACTCGGCGGTGAAAGCGGACTCCGAGGCAACCGTACAAACGTAGTCCGAGTGGGCATTTTTGTACTGTTGGCGAGACTTCCAGCTCCACCTCGTGTCGAAGACGGGGCGAATCCATGCAACATGGTTGTTCGCACATCATCCATCGTACTGCAACTCTTAGTACCGTCATCTTGTTCGTGGTCGTAATCGTTACCCATGATGGTAGCTCTGTGATCATTCGGATCGTGAGCATCTCCGTTTCTTTGATCGCCTCCTGCAGGTGGGTCTGGGTAATACTGATACCCAGTCGAAGGCGGTCCTAGAGGCGTGAGTGCATCAAGCAAGTCCATCTCGACCATGGATTTTCCGCCACTCTCTGCATCACCAACATGTTTCTGAGAGAGACGGAGATTCTCCTTTACATTTATTACTGAAGAGTCTTCCTGTTTCTGTTTGCGTTTGCCACCTGTTGATGCTCCCCTTTCTTCAAACTCCGTCGTAAAGTCATCATCCGAATCGTGGGAAGCATCCATGTTCTCCATAATCTCGGGAAATGGCTCAGGCGACGCTTGAGCAGCTGGTGTAGAACAGAGCAATTCGTCTATGAGTTGCTCTTGAGGTCGTTGGTGTTGGGCCTGTGCCTGCTGTTGTTCACGGTGGTTCTTTGTAAAGCTAGCGCTCAGCAGAGGCTTCATCTTAGTTGTGCTCGCGCTGTTCACTTCGTGTTCGGTAGTTGGTTCCTCACAACAAGTCTAATAAAGAGTCTTATCTATAGTCCTAGGACATCAGGATCTTCTTGTTTTTGAAGCAAATGGAGTACGAAGTCTTGCTTTTTAGAGTGTCTTTCTTGAAGGTGTACACCGAATACGGATCCAGTTCCCGACGGATCCAGTTCCCGAACTCAACACTACAGGTACAGAGTGCCGTCTTCACGAACACAAAACTAAGTCGCTGTTCTTAGGTGCCAGTTCGCATTTAACAGAATCGTGCTGGTGCTGATGACGAGTCGTCTTTTAGAGGGGTATGGTCTACTTCAACTTCATCTTCTTCTTCATCTTGAGGAGAATCAATACTAAATATACAACAAAGAGCAGTTTTTTATTAAGTAGCGAACAGATCTCCGTATTGACAAGCAGCTCTGCAGAGTGCAGGTTATTATACCAACATTGTAGGGAGTACCTTCTACGAAGATGAAATTCAAGTGGTCAGAAATTAAAGTTGATATCAGATTCTATAGGACGATTCCTCTCCATGTTCTACTTCAGATTTTATACGTTGGTGCTTCACTATTCTTCTTGTACAAGGTGAACGTTTCTTCTCTTACTAGCCTTCTGCCCATCCCAATCCTATGTGGCGTGTAGGTTCTCGTAGTACTGCTATCCACCAACGTCCATCCACAGGCTAGAGCCTCTGATAACGCAGTACTCACGGTCAGTTCTCCTTGTCGCCGAGCTCCGGTCCAGGTCAAACCACCAAATATGATGTCCCTTAGACCAATGCTATCCGCAGCTGCATGGTCTTTGACATCTTGCTCGTCGGGATCGTCAAGACTGGTGAGGGAGTTAGAGGAGTTGTATGCAACTACTTCTCTCATAGAATTTTCATGTGTTTGAGTTTCTCATTTAGGTCTATTTTGTTCTTATTTGAATGGTTCCGGTATTTGGTAACCTGAATTGGATCATAAGGGAAAACAAGAAGAGAACCCTTATGATCAAATTCAGGTTACCAAATACCAGAGCCATACATCATTTACCACGATATTCTATTTCTAAGTACAACCACAACAACTCCCTCAGAGTCATAATGTTATTATTCGCCAAGCTTCCTCCTTTCGTACCAGCCACAAACGATGGTGGAATATCCGATTGCGAGAAATCTCGTGTCCGCGTCACACTTGTTGGTCGCAGCTTGCCGGTACGCCCCCCTTGTTCGAAATTCACCTCTTCAAAGGTCTGGACTCTTAATACTGCATACCTCACTTCCGCAGCGTTCGCATTGACGGAGGACGCTTTCTTGCGTTCTGGGGAATGGTCGCCGGTTCGAGGTTAGAGGAAGATTATGCTCCTACCTCTAGTAGATCGTGTTTAAAACTACACACAGGGGGCCTATTCCTATTCCGCCAGATCTAATCACTGTAGATAGATGCTTTCTAATATTCCTTTGTCAGATATTCTTAAATAGACGTAGACACGCTAAAACTCCTCATCGCGTTGATTGATTGATTGATTGATTGATTGATGTACTTGCACAGTCCAGGGTTGGCCCTGGGTCTGTTTGTTCCTCCGTTATCCAGCACCGCCGCTTGTTAGACGGCCGCATATAGTTGATTGATTGATGTACCCACTCATGGGGTAGAGCTTTTTTAATTATAAATATGTGTGACCATAGTTATCCTCCAACTGCAACGCATCCAAGTCGATGATTTCATCTCCCAAGTCGCCTTCCCCATACACGTGAACGGCTTCACTAGCATCTGGGTCGAAGAAAAAGACGTTTGGATTCATCAATTCCCGCACATGCTCCTGTAGCTCCGCAAGCTCTTGTCGAGCTTTCTTGGTAGCTTTGGAGGAACCACAACCCATTTATTCGTTCCTTTTGTTCTTCTTGTAGGAGTTGTAGTAGCTGCCTGCTCATAGAACAACAGTTTTTTTCCGAACAATCTGGAGGATCACCTCAGAAATTCATACACTTCATCGGTATAGCAAGCTGATTCTCGAAGGGAATAGAGATAGATGAGTTGTCTTGAGCGTTTATTTGCAGCGATAACGCGATACTAGGACAGAGGAGAGGACATATAATTGAGGGAGGGCTATAGGCTTGGGGCGTCGAAACTTCCACCGACGTCAATAAAACCGAGACCGAACAAAGATGGAGATGAAATCCAGGCCGATGTTGAAAACAAAACCGACAATACCACGATCTCATTAACAACACAGAGACGAGCATCCAGCAGTAGCATTCGAACTTCTTTGTTGCCTTTGAAGTTCATCACTTCTATTACGGAAAGGCTACCTATGGCTATGAGTATGACAAGAATCAACACAATGAATGGTATTTATTATCTTGAAAATCCTCGTCGTCGTAACTGTCGATATCGTCATATGATCTGGAAAAAACGAAAAAACACACTGAGAAATATGAGGTTCACGATTCAATCTTTAATCGCTTTCTTTGGAAAAAATGCTAGTAAGTAGCTCTAGTCGAATCCACGTATCTACTCGTCATATCTGTACATAAACGCGAACAACATTTTTGGGACTGAAGGAGAGCACGGTCTAAAATCATCGAGCGAGGTCGAAGTCTACTTCTGTCCCAAGAAGCTTGTTGGGTTGGCGTAGATGGTCTGCATTTCGCCGCCGGCATCGGAGCCCTTCAAAATCGCGATAGCCTGGTTCAAGGCTTCCACTTCCGTTGTCATGGCTTCCTGTCGGACATCAAAGTGCTTCAGGAGGAAATCGCATTCTTCTGGGGATTAGAGGAAGCAGGCGACTATTTGTATTTTCAGAACACTATTTCCAAGCCAAGTAGTGAAGGAGCTGTGCAGCCGAGAGAAGGTTTAATACATGGAGCGACAGTAGGAGCTAGAAGGTAATTAGATACCAGAGAATTAGTGGAGGTAATCAGATACCTAGGAGGTAATTAGATTCTTGGGGATCTTCATATTCACAAAAGTACTATAGAGAAAGAACAACGCCACACACCCATCACCACCGTTCATAACTGTAGCTCTTCATGATCTCAGTGAGGCTCGCGATTTCCGCAACCTTGTCGTTGATATCGCCGTTTGCGGTTGAGATGCCCTTGTCCAAGTCGGCCTTCTCGAGGGAAATGAAAGAGGATAATAAGGAGAGGGGCCGAGAACCTCTATTATTAATATTATCTTCGCGCACGGCCCTACCGCCTCGCACGTGTCGCGCTCGCGAGCGCCCTCACCATCTGTCACTAACAACAAGAATCGCTAGGACCGCAGGCGCAGAGCACGACTTGTCTCACCATAAAGAGCCTCATGGTCATGATCTACCTTTTATCAACTAGTACCTCTCGAGTTGTTCGAGCACACCTTTACTGAGTCTACCTGTTCGAGGACATCAAAAATACTTTAACAAAATATGGTTATATATAATGCTCTCCTTGATTCGACTACGACTTTCACAAAACCACAAGCACAAGCCCCATAAAGTTCAGTGTCGACAGAGCCAATTCCGAGGATTGCTTCACGTCCGTCAACAAATCCCTCTGTTTCATGAAGTCCTTGTTGGCTTCTTCTTGGTCGATACGCAACTCGCTCAAGGTCTTGCGCGCCTCATCCTGGATACCCTGAAGCATAGCGACGACACCTGGTGGTTGTTAGTAAGACGGTGCGTAGGGGAATGCTGTTGTTGAAAGGGAAGATGAACATTTGTTGAAAGGGAAGATAAGTACCCATCCGTTGTACCGGGAGATGGAGACTACTCAATCTCAATCTACAGCATGGTGGTCGATTGTAACTACAATTCTCTCTACTTCGAATGTATCTCCTGCAAGAAAATAATTGCTACACGACCTAACTTCTTTGGCTAACCGCAAACGAGTCAATTTACTGTATCCAAAGAGAGAGAAAACGAGAAAAATATGATTGAACCCTGTCTTTCCGTTCCACTCAACTTTAAGAGGATTTATCAGGATGTATGCTCTAGTCATCCACAACGACGTCGTCAAGGAGACATGATAAAATAAACTAACAACGATATTACCAGTTCCCGCTTGGTTTTTCTTGTATGTTCCCATTTCCGGAGCATCACTGTGCGTCAACCCTGCACTTGGACCCTCTGGTTCTTGAGAGACCTGCACAAAAGACCCTCCCTTAGCCAAGTTCTCATAGACCATGGACAACTCCGAAATAGCCTTGCCAAGCAGTTCGATAGCAGTAGACTGATCAGCAACATTCTGCTGGAAGACCTTGAAGGCCTCTGCGCGATCTTCTTCTAGGTCCTTGAGGCCCTTTTCGGCGTCAGAGATCTGGGTCTTGGTTTTTTCGATGGCATCCACTTTTGTGGCGAGGTCGGCTGAAAAGGTGATATTTTTTGATGGAAGATGATGGAAATGGATACAGCTGCTGTAGTCTGATGGGAAGAAAATAGAAATGTTTATTTTATAGAGCAATTCGCAAGGTCTCACAACTCGCATGGCATGGAGTGCATGGATCACATGGAGTAGCATGGAGCTAGCGCCCCTTAAAGCTCTGCGCTCCATGCACTCCATGCTACTCCATGCACCATGCGTGCTATAAGCTACTCAATTTATATCAGGAAATCATAATCAGTTGGTAGTACCAATTTTTTTCTACCAGTGTGGTGATAATCGAATCTAGATCTCAGCTACAATACCTTCATGTTTCTCCAATTGTCCCTTGAATTTCTCCAACTCGTTTTCGGCTGCTGCCGTTTCCTTTTCGTTATCGTTCATCTTTTCGGCACACTCATCCTTCTGGCCAGTCTCCAGAGACTTCTTCTCCTTGATCTCCGCAATCATGGTCTTAATGGCCTCGACGACGCGGGTGAAAGGAGCTAGTTTGACACTGGCGGAAATCAACTTCAGCGCGGCGTTGTGCGTGGAGGGCATTGGGAGAGATTAGAGGAGGGCGTGGGAGAAGGCTCAAGAAGACAAAAAGTTGTTGAGGGCGAGAGGAGGGCGTGGGAGAATTCTCCTTCAAGAAGAGAAAAAGTTGATGTTGAGGGCAAGATCGAAATCAAATGTTTATGTTTTCGTTTACCGTGATTAAAAGTTGATGAGGTCAAGATCGAAATCAAATGTTTTCGTTTATTACCGTGATTTAAAAAATGAAAGAGTGTAAAAACAGAAAAACTAGTACTAAACCTGAGAATGAGGTTTGCACACAGACAAAACGGCTTCCATAACTGTCAGATGCGGCCAATTTCTGCAAGAGCTGTCCCACATCGTTTCTCTTCTCCAGCTCAGCTGCGGAGGCGATCGATTTCTAGGATTAGAGGTATAATCAAGCGCAAGCGGAAAGAGTCTAGGTCTCATCAGAAGTACCTTCTACTTCCTTTTTCTACAGATTTTCCATTAGGGAAAACTGCCTTCACAGAAATTTTTGGTCGGGATAGAAGAAGCTAATGTATTGTATGAGAATAGACACTGAAGAGAAATACACCTTGATGTGCGACCGTAATGAAAGAACACCATCGCCGGTCCCTGCTCAACGGTCTTGTCGAACATATCACGGCTCTCATCACTTCCCAGGATATCAATGGCCTTGGCGATGGCAGTGGTTTCCAGGGAGTTAGAGAGGTCAGATCAATTTGAGGAAATAATCAAGAAGACAAACTTTGAGTTCTTGTTGATTTCTCATCTGGAAAACAATATAAAAATTCGAATGCTTAAACATTATAATTCTTGCACGACGTCAGGCTTTGTAACGTTGATGCAGTTACTAAAATGGAGGACAAGATAATGCCACTGAGTTTTATTTGTTGAGCCTTTCGTAATGTGTCTATCCTCAGTGCGCTTGGCGAACTCCTCGTTGGCTTTTGGGCAAACCTTCTTCACCTCAGCCAAGAATTCGAGATCGGCAGCCATTGTTTTTTCGATGTCAGCGATTTGTTGCTTGGCATCAGCAGCTTCCTGTTTGGCTTCGGGAAGCTTAGAAAAGATGAAATTATGAAGTCTTGAGAAATTATGAAGTCTTGCGGATTGTAAAGATACGCACTCCTTGTCCAATGAATATGAATTGGAGCGGCTGGTAGACATCTCGGACAATTCAGTCTTCATAACTTTCCTCGACGTCTTTGAAGTAATTCCTTTCTCCAAGTCTGCGATGCCTTCTTCCTTCGACTTCTTGAGCTTTCCGTAGGTGACCTTATCGGAGGCCATCTTTTCTTTCAAAGCTGAGAGGTCGGCTCCAAACTGGTCCTTCATCTCCGACAGAATGCCAAAAATTTGGCCGGATTGCGAAGAGTAGGGATATGAAAGGAGGCGGTGGCGGGATTTGTGTCCCTGTTGTGTATATTTCTTTGTGCATGGATTTGGATAGAGAGTGTTGGACGGGTTGACTTTTTATGCAAAATTGACAATAATAAGTCACGGAAAGACGATACAGCTACAAATCAACTGGCTAGTCGTAAGCTTCTGTCGTCTTTCACGCGGTCTCACTCACTCATGATCACGCATTAAATGGCTCATCATAAAGCTGGACTGTTCGGGTTCTGTCCGTTCTGCAGAAATGCGTCCAAGGCTCGCTTGCTCCCCGGTTCTAACAATGCGTCCAAAACGTCTTGGTGAGCGTTAACATGCTTGCGGAGCTCAGGGAATGAAAGTAAGGAATAATTCTTCTTCTTGTCACTCCGAGGTTATGACCCTTGCGCAACAACAAACATTAACTTATACAAACATTGTATTCCACGATTAAATAACGAATGGGAATGTTTGTGCACTTGTTCAGCTTTTTCCTTAACTACATTTTTTAACATCAACATTGCTTCATCACCGAAACATGATTAAACGAAAGCCAACACCATAACAACACGACTTTCTGTTGCGACAAGCCCGGCTGGTGCTTGCTCAACACGGTAATGGCGTTGGCCAAAGCTGTGACGGACTCGGTGTACTCTGCAACAGTCTTGGAGTCCTCTTCTACGGTCTTTGTGTTCATCGTGATCAATTCATCCACAGATTCACGTGCTTGCTTCAGTTTTGATTAGACATCCAGCTTCTCTCTAACTTATCCGCAGTCCAGCTGTGATACTCGCACTTACGAGGGAGAGTAGCAAAAAAACTTTATCATCTTCATCAGCAACGAACTTGGGATAAGTATAGCAATAACAGAGCAACTCCTAAGGTTTCACAGCTCGCATGGCATGGAGTGCATGGATCACATGGAGTAGCATGGACTGGAGCTAAAGGGCGAGCTTCTTGCGCCCCTTAGAGCTCTGCGCTCCATGCACTCCATGCACCATGCGTGCTATAAACTACTCTGCAATAAAACTCTCATGTAATCAATGCATGCAATCTTGATTTATTCCTGGCCTTAATCTTTCTCCATTGCTACGAGCTCTGTTCCGAGAGCAGCCGCTTCAGCCGTGTTGGCCGTCACGGATGCGCGTAGACGCTCCAACTCGGCTTGAGCAGCGGCCTAAAAAGAGAAGGTGAAAGAACGGGAAATTCTAAATGAAAGCCTTCCCGCTACTTTTTATAATGAAAATAGCAAGCGAAGGCGAACGCCTTTTCCTCATGATTGTAGAGGAGCGAAAAGCTCTGAGTCTAAAATAAGGAGGTTTTATATTGCGTCAAACCATTCAAATGTGATCGTGATGTGTACTTGTACTTCTTTCATTTCACAGAAGTACTCTACTTGTTATTGTTCTCCAAAGCACATGCCAATCAATACCTGAGCTTCACTAAGCGTCATATCGTTCTTTTTACACCAGCATTCCATTTTGGCAAAGGATTTTTCATCCTCAGCTTGATCCGTATCGATTTGATCACGCATGTCCTCTAGAATCTTGATAACAGCAGTCATTTTTTTCGGCGCAGTTGCAGCTGAAAGGGTGCTTTCCTGTGTTAGAGATCGAGATGGAGCGATTAGGAGTCTGGGTAGGCCACTGGGCATTCAAAATATTTGGTGTTGTATGCGAAGGCGGACGCTCTCAGTTTCATATTAACTGAGTAGCACCATGTCCTTGTAGTTATATATCTCTATACAAGGGCGCATCTTCTTCTCTTTCTTTCCACTCCATCAAATATCGTCTGAGTGACACTAAACACATCGTGCTTCAATGGGTTTTACTTGTTTCTTCTCCCATACCTGCAACAATGCATTCTGCATCAACTTGCTGGGTGTAATGGCATTGACACTCGCCAGCATGGCCGCTCCGGCAGCCATAGTGATAGATCCCATCATGCTCATCTCCAACTTTTTTGTCTTAGTACTTCTTCTGCGAATCACGCAAGGATCGAGTTGCTGATGTCCTCAGCTGGCCGTGGCTAAGTTACTGTTGCTACTGCCGCTGATGCTCCTGCTACTCGTCCTAGAAGAAGAAGCAAACTACTAGGTAGTTCTACTTGTCGTATTTTTGTCAGAAGACACAGAACGGGAGGACGCAAACGAGGCTTCTTTGGAATTACGAATTGGTAGAAAAGACACTCTCGAAGAGCACTCTCGGTGGGAAAAGAGAGAGACCACGACTGACACTCGCTCCTAAGAGGGAGGTAGATTTGAAAGAGAAAAATGATGGAAATCATTCGTAGAAGACGATAACCAAAGTCAACGATATGATAAAGCTGTGAAGAGAACTATGTGATTCTTCCGAAGTCCTCTCTCACTTCTTCCAAATATCATAGTGCGTTCACTCATATCTTAATACGCCTATTCTCATCATCAGTCATCAAGCACACCAGAGAAATTTCACCTGTGCTACCATTCGCATCATCTTGTGGTCACTGACAAAAAGAAAACACCCCCAGGCAGCATTGAAACTCATACACCACTTCTCAGACCTGCTTCTCTTTCGTGCAATTTTTTCTGCAAACTCAGCATTGTCAAAAAATCTTCAACGTAACTAACGGCCGTCAACGTAGTAGCACTCTGTCCCAGAATATTATGACACAAGATACTCCTGCAAAATGAAGATTGTTCGGTTCGCGTGCTCTTCGGAAGAGGATGTGAATCATGAAGATCATGTTGTTCTTGAAGTGAAGATCTTCTCTCACTTCTGATCATGTCGTGATATTATCACTGGTAATATGGGACGCGAACGCGATAGGTTGTAATCAATAACATGACGATGTAGTGTAGTTGGGTAGATTTTTTGCATGATTCAGATGCAGGTAACAACATGGGAGACTACTTGACAAGTCAATGATATTGATAGAAGCGCTTGTCCATGATATTGATAGAAGGAAGTGCATTATAGTCGATCATGCTCATGATGCGCTCAAAATCATCCTCATCAACGTTGTACAAACTTCCTTGTCCGTTGGAATCGATCCGAAAATTCGAAAAAAAATTACGCACAAAATGAAAATGGGGATGAAGATTGACGGGCTAGGAAGAGTAAGTTCTTTTGGTACATTAAAGTGAAGTAGCGGGTAGGAGTAGCACAACACATATGCTTGTTATGGGAGACAAGATATTTTGCAGCTAAAAATCTTTCCATCATTCAACGACTGCCCGCAAACAGTCATAATACGTATGAGGATTTTGAATTTGTAATGATGCGATATTAAATCCAAAAAATGTGCATGTAATTGTAGCTTTGATGATAGCGAACAACAAGAAAGTTTCCCTCGGAGTGAAAGCAACAGAAACGCCCAATTGATTTACGACACTGAAACTGATGTAAGGGAAAGAGGGATCTTTACTAGTTTGTAGAACAAAGCTGCAGCTGGATATCGATCATATAATTGCTTGGAGCAACAAAAAATGACCTGAGCGCGAAAAACCACGTTCGGAATGAAGCACTTTTCTATAACAAGGATACATGCACTCTTGAGATACTAGGGTGCAACCAGCTACTGAAATGGCCATTTATATGATTTCCTTCCCTCCTCGTGCTCACCGTAGAACTGCGACCAATCTCCCGATGGCCATGGCAAGGGACTGATCTGTTCGGAACTACACGAAGATGTAGCGAGCAAACTGTTGACGATTGCTGTATTTCGTGCTTCTATTGGTAGCCCGACAAGGCTGGCGCCACATTCGGTAATCTCGCAAATCCATAATTCAAATTGTGGCTTTATCTGCTTGTCGTTCTTGCCTTTGTCGCGTTGTCGCACATGAAAGTCGAATCGCGCATTTGCAGGGCACAAGTACTCACCCCACTCGGACTCGTACCTGGGAGAACAAGGCGTAGGTTCAGGTTGAAGATGAAAGAGTGAGATCATGCTGTTCAGCATATTGTGCAAGTAGCATGAAATAACTGCAGCGCAAATGACTATTTACTAAAAACTCTTCAATTACTCGGAATTATATCAAAGATTACAATTGTTCCGTTGAATTTCGGTCCACAATCAAGCACATTCGGGTTTTTAACTGAAACAAAAGCAAAACCTTAGTACCAAGCCAGCCACTTTTCTGTTAGCCTCTTTGCTTCATCTTCCATCTCTTTCTGAAGGGTCTCATCACCTTGCCACACAGTAGCCAAAGCATCCCTTGGTGTAAATGGAATATGACCCGTCATTTGGAACTCCTTAGAAGTAGTAGCCGAAGAAGACGTCAGACCAAGATAAGCAATCTTCAAATCAAACTCCGTCTCCTGCTCTCCTGTATGCTGGAGTGGGGGGAGTGAAGATGGTAGGTGAGATGATGATGCTGTTTCATCTTTGGGATTTGTACTAGATGACTGGTCATCATCTGTTTTCATGAGTTGTATCTTCATGTCGCTGATATCTTCCGCATCATTAGTCTTGGTTGATGAGACCCTCAGGCCCTTCATGTCGACTCTGGCCTCTGGTGGTACGGAAAATGCGTGTACTCGCAGCTCGCAGACCCGGTCGGGAACAAGCTCTTGCACAATCACATTTGTCCCAATCCAGCGAGGGTCTCCATCGCAAAAAAACTTCAGCTTTTCCGCTAATTCGTTTTTTAGAGGTTACAAGGTTGCTAAAGGTCCAAATCGGTGGTGGTCGGAAAGAGATAAATTACAAGAGTCAGAAATGATGCTATGTGGGCGAGGAGAAACTACTCTTTCACATCATGCGAAGTAAGAACCACGTAGGAACAATAAAAGTTAGAGCCCTAATTCTACGCCATCCCATCGTTGTACGTCAACGCCCATCCAAGAGAAGCCGAGTTTCACTACACCAGAATTCACGAATGGGTATGCTGCGTTGTCATTGTTCACGCCATTGAATCCCTCTCCCCAAACTTTCTTCCGAATGCTATTCAACGACTTCAGGCAACTCCTCGCAGCTTTCAGAGGGTTTTCGCGCACGTCAGAAGCCTGCACAGAGACGGTTACTGGTGTCTTCAAAGACGGATTGATACAGGCCGCATTGTAATACATCTTCCCACACAACTGGCGATACAACTTGGCTGGTGCTGGATAGCGGGTTGGGATGCTAGCACTTTCTAGACGCTCCACAAAGTCGAAAAATGCCCGCTCTTGAATCATGCCAGCATCATTGTGGCTACGCAAAGGCCAGACAGTAGACTCATTCGCAATTACATCAGCTGGCGCACTGCTCGTACTAACGTCGTTGTCGTTTACTATATCTTGCTCTACTCTAGTACTTTGTTCTTCTGAAGTTACTACTGCAGCTTCTGCGCTTTGTTGTGACGTTGCCGTGCCTGCAGGACTTACTATGCGTGCTTGCGCAAGAGGAAGTTGTTCCACAGAACAAGCCGGTGCACTAGCAGATGAATTCTCGGTGCTGGAGTCCTCCTGCTCTGGCATACTAGTACTAGATGTTGAGGCCTCCCCATTGCTTGGTGTCGTTCCATCCTCCTCGGACTCAGGTGTTTGCGTAGTACTTGAAGGCAGAAGATGGAGCTCGATTGACGAGGATGGGCCACTGTTTGTTGTCTTGCTCTTGTGGTCCTTGCGGCTCCTCTTGTTACTAGAGTTACTAGAGGCTGTAGCTGTTTCCACCATTTTCTCTTGGCCATCGTTCTTTGGTTGTGCAACAGCATCAGCTGTAGAGGCCAAAGGAGTGACACAACTTCCGGCACTAGAAAGCGTAGCTGCAGGAGATGCGACAGGTGGTGCAGATATCGTAACACCGGTGACCTGATTGGGCTCGTTCCACCTGCCTTCTAACTGCTTCTGCGTCGGCCATAGATAGTTGGATTAGAGCTTACCGAATATATGCTAGAAGATCGATACCATGAAATTGACAAATTTGAATTTGAAACCGAGGCCGAGAACTGAAAGAGAAAGACTCAAGTCACTCGATGCCTTAATAGAAAGCCGCTTTGTATTTCGCTGGAGCCATGGCGCGCGTGAGTGCGTTGACGTCCAAGTTCCGTAATGAGTTTTCATTGCGGACATACAGCTGGTAAACTTCAAATCTGGCGCCAAAGCATGACTTTACTCCAGCGACATCAATCAGCGCTTTGGTTGGCCAGTTCTGCGTTATTTTGTACTCGCTCCGTCGCGGGTCCGACCAATAATCAAACCACCGTGCTAGGAATAAAGATGCAATCGGAGGCGGTGGCGGTCGATGTTGAACTACATTTTTGGTGCCTTTACCTTGTTGTTCTTCTGCAGAAAATCCATCACCAGCTTGTTCTGGCATAATCCAAGCTGGGTCGGTGACGTTATAGCGCAGATTGCGTACTAGAGTCGCTCCAGTTCCTTCACGAAATACGCCATCGAGACAGATTTCGATACAAGGTAGCATTTCGATAGCGTGGTTTCCGCCTGTAGAGGTTGCAGAGGCGGTGTTGTTGTCCGCAGCAGCAGACTGCTTTGCTTCTGCTGGTGAAGAGGTTCCACCTGGTGTACTTGCTCCGGAATGGCTTTTCTGCTCACGATCAGCTACTAGGCCTTCTTCTTGCTCAGACGAGGTAAGGGTCTTCTCCGCGTCGTCCGAAGAAGATTGATGATCTAGTATGACCTTAGTGACAGTCCCAAGCACCCAGCCGTGACTCAGGCCAAAAGCTGGCACCCACCATCGGTCGTCGTTTTCTAGCAACTCTGCGGCACCTACCCCGCTGCCTTGCGTTTGCGCGTTGGCATCTCCATCTCCACCAGCTTCTGTACAGCTAGTACTAATATGCGACACTTCTCCTTGCGCTTGCTTTTCAGCGTTGGCATCTCCAGCACCAGCAATGCTACCATTCTGCGACTCCGCGGTCACGAGCTGTGCAGCACTAGGACTTTTCTCGCTAGCGTCTGTTTTCGCCTTCTTAGAAGATGGCTGCGGGTCCTCGTCGGAGGAAGTGACGCAATCAGTCGCGTTCGGGATTTTCGTTAGAGGAGTGAGTTTAGTCTTGTCATACATCAGCTTGAACAGGTTGTTCAACTAGTACAAGCACGAGAGAGATGTTCCATGTAGTCCGTGATTGGCCTACGTATAAATGGCATAGCGCGCCTCGCTCCTAAGAAAGTGTTTTAATTATAACGCAAGAAAAAAAGTTAAAGTATCACCATAACAACTGTTTATCGTCTTTCTTCGCGACGGCGACCGCTGCCCCCGTCGTGCCCGGTTGTTCGTCATTTGTGGGTAGCGACTCAATTTGTTTCAAACGGTGATATCCATTCAGGCCACCGTCGAAAAAAACCCAGACCCTGTCGCGTAGATTAGAAGCAAGTGAGGACTATCGTCATCCCAGGAGATCGCATGTGCTTGAAGCTGGAGGACTAGACTCTCTGTTCATGTCCAAAGCAGTACCAGATATTTTCAGCTGAGATGAAAGAACTCAACCTCAATTCTTGCACTTCTTTCTTAATTCTTAGGCAAAGCAAGTCAGTAATACTAAGACTAACTTAGTCAAGTTAGTAATAGTACTAAGACTAAGTTAGTATAATACAAGTTAGTAATACTTCTAACTTAGTATGAAGATCATGTTTGAAAGCCCAAGCCACCCTTAACTTTCGCGTACTTGTTCATCCAATTACAAGCGGCCGTGAGAGTGGCCACACGGCCATCTGCTTCTTGTTCATGCATATTCGTTAATATCGGTTGTTGTTGCCTCATAATCGTCAGCAGCAGCTATAGTTCAGAAATTGGACCGACAGAGACCGTCACTGTCATCACCCTTAGCAGTGTTCTCAATCGCGACACTCTAGGAGAAATATTCCCATCACGGTCATTGTCAATCAACATAGAATTAAGAATGCGGAGAGCATATAGCATGGTAGTTTGTCTTCATCAGCAGTTGCTCTGATGGGTTACATCTTGATCTTCATTGTCTTGTGCTATGTGTCATGTCGAAGGGAGGTGGGGATGGGGGAGGGGCCTGCTGCCGGTTAAATCACAACAAGGCACTAATCACAAAGGGAGCAAGTTCTACCACTACCTCAACTTCTGAAACATGCCAAACCCAACTACAAACGTTATCTTCATAATCAGGTATCATCATCACGTTGATGTGCTTCTTGAGAAGAAATCTTTCACTCGAAACCAGCAAAACTACAGCTAGAAGGCAAAAACCAACGACGATCATCATTGCATTCTCCACTCCTTATCCAGTATTCTTTATGGATAAAATTTGGGCAACTCTTTGATTCTGGTGGGAACAGTTCTTTAATTCGCTCAGAAGTTCTGAGTTCTTTTACAGATTCTGTTGCATATTCTGTTGATGTTTTTGAGAAGATGGCGGTTCTTGCTGTTTCTTAACATGAACTCGGCGTTTACGTTTTGGTCCCTTCTATTGACATCGATCACATTGATCAAGACTCTTTATCAAGTTCAACATTGAGAACAGGAACACTGAGAGTACTTGACATAAGAGAAAGAGGCTGCTTGAGCAGAGCTGAAAACCTCGAAAGCAGTTGGCTTAGTGGTTTAGCCGTTCTTGACCTGTACAGTTATCAAAATTCAAAGGTGGTCTGGAGTGCGATGGCGTGTGTGATTCTGCATCCACCGAACAAATATTCGTTTTGTAAAAAGCGTTCTTCGAGAATCGTCGTAGCTGATCTCTCTTACTTTGTTCTTCGGAATGTGAACTTCTATGCAACGAACAAGCAGGGAGAAGGAACTGTGCAAATACAAAAGAACAAGCGAATCAAATGGAGGTGCAAAGATTAGATTACATGGTCGAGGTTGAAGTAGTTCTACTTTAACTTCATACTAGTGTCACATGATCATGAACGACGGGGAACGGATCAGAAAAAGTAAATAGATATGCATTGTGAAAGTCGTCTAGAGATTGAGCTTCGGAAGTAAACAGAGTACGTAAACCTAACAGGAAATTTATATCAAATCAACGGGAACAAATGTCGGTGGAAGAAGTGATACTGTATAATTATAATCATTGTTGGCTACGTATTCCCATATTGACATACATTCAGCATAGCAGTTAACCTTATCGCTTGTCATGTCATGGAACCTCGTTTGTAGTTGCACGTGACTACCGATGAGGTCAGCCAGCAAAAAAGTACCTCCTAGAGGAGCGCTAATTTACCGGGTTTTATCGCTTTTATTTTGGACTTTCGAAGCGTTCCTAACGTGCAA
Organism: Amoebophrya sp. A25; assembly: GCA_905178165.1. NCBI lineage: Eukaryota > Dinophyceae > Syndiniales > Amoebophryaceae > Amoebophrya > Amoebophrya sp. A25. Next base: position 382,318 of record CAJINU010000072.1, read on the forward strand.
TCCTACTTACCGCACAACGCCACCGATGGGGACAAGGCGGCATGTTGGAGAGGCGGCTTAAACCATCCTAAACCTGGGCCACCAACTCCTCACACCCCCTGGAAATTCCTCTGTCACCAGAGACCGAACGCCCCTGGGCGCGAGGAAATAGGCGTCATGCTGGGCGGGCGGGCGGGAAAAGAAATTCTCTTGCACAGTCCCCCACCACGTTGGGGTCCAACTGTGCTCCTGCCAAGCATTCGCTTCCTAGGGATCTGCCAGCCCTTTCAATCAAGATCTTACTTACCGTCACTACATCGAAAATGATGCACCGAGGTGCGTCCGTCTTTCGAAGCGTTCCTAACGTGCAATCCTACTTACCGCACAACGCCACCGATGGGGACAAGGCGGCATGTTGGAGAGGCGGCTTAAACCATCCTAAACCTGGGCCACCAACTCCTCACACCCCACACGCTGCCACGGCGGCCCGGAGAACCCAGCAAGGCAGATGAATCCGGGCTCCTTACGAAGAGGGATGGGTGGCCCAAAGGAAGGTCACCAAGCCTCGAAAGAAGTCGCCATTCGCCAAGAGCAGCCACCAGAAAGAACACACTAAGAAATGTCCGAAGCATCGCGAACGAGAAGGAGAGATGAGGCCCGCGGACATACCACGACGCAGTTGTGCATAAAACTAACTGGTTAGATGATGTTTATCCATTCCATGTGATAATCCAGAAGGGATCATGTGTATAGTTAACCCCGAAGGGATCCAATGCAGGAGAAGAGGCCGCATCCCGATAGCCCGGTCTACTCATGCAGGAGAAAGGAGGGCCTCGAAATCCAAGTTACCAAAGAGGGAGGAGAGGTCGTCCTCACGAGTCGCGACAAGCGACAGGTCAGCACTCAAGACAGCTGGACCTGCATCCTGGGCAACGTCGTCAACCCTGTGCCCATATTCTGCCAGGAAAGTCTGCCACAGATCCTCCCGCGTAGGGATGTCGGCTGGGTTGTCATTGGTTGAGATCCACTCAGTTACTGGCGAAGCCCCACACGCAGCGACCCTGCTCCAAAAGAGTGAAGCGGCAAGAGACAGCGCACTAGTGCCGCCCGAAGCATTTCTGAGTGCCGCTACAGCAGTGGAGTTATCGACGCGGAAGATGACCCGTCGGTGAGAAAAGGCATCCCCGAAGAGAAGCAGAGCGACCGCAGGAGTGATGGTTTCCAACACATTGATCGGGAAGGATGCCCAGGGAGCTTCCGGGAAGAGGTCCCGCGTGATGCGGCAGCGAAAGATTTGGAAGCGGTCCTCAACTGGTAAGAGTGCTGCAACCCAACCCTTCCCACGGCGCCAACTAGCATCAGTGTATATTATGATCGACGGCAGATCGACCTGACGAAAGCGCACAGGGGGGAGCCTGGAAAGGCACTCGCGCATAAAGTTCAAGGAGAACTCCGCTGCCTTCGTTAGCAAAAGGGCCCGACTCCGGTCTGGGTAGGCCGAGCGCTTGAAAAGAGGCTTGAGCAAGCCATTGACACGGCGTCCGAGCGTGAGGGTCAACGGGAAAAGGAAACGTCCAACCAGGCTCGAGGCGTCAGCTGCGGAAAGGCATCCTGCCGCAAGGACCTCGCCAAGGAGATCCCGAAGCTTTTGCACCTTCGTGCTACTCAGCTGCATGCTAGGAAAGGCGCGAAGGTCGAAATCCAACCCCAAAACAGGAACTTGATGCGTGCCGCATTTGATCTTCTTCAGCTTCCACGGGAAACCGTAGACTTCAAGCAGCAGCAAAACTGCCCGGATCAAGAGGACTCGCACCCCCCGAAAAGTAGTCCCCGAGTGGTCGACAAAGTAGACCGTATTAGCGACCCCGAAAACCCACCTGATGCTAAAAGCAAGGAACTGGGCGACCTGGAGCCACTCAGTCACAGAGTGGACGTTTCCGAACAACATCGTTCTAGAACCAAACCCGAAGTATTTCCTCTCCTGCGGGCAGAAACACAGAATGAAGTTGTCAGCCGCAGCGTCCTCCGCAATCGCGATGTTCTTATAAGCATTCCCAACATCGATAAGCCACTGCATCAAGTCGTCAGGTGCTTGAGAAGCAAGGGGAAGGTCCGCCGTCAATGGGAAGTCAGCAGGCAGGTGCTGCAAAGCCGCATCTGCTTCCTCTCGAAGTGAGGATAAGTCCAACTTTTGCACTATGTCGAAGTCAGGCACCGGGAAGCCAAGCGAGGCTCCCGCTGGATGGCAGCAGTCACGAAGGGGAGAGAAGGAATAAGCCTCACACTCCAAGGCAGTAGCTGCACGGCCAAAGTTCCGCAAGTCCCGGCGAAAAAGTACAGGTATGCTCGGAGCAGTCACGATGGATGACTCGGGAACTGAGGCACGTGGACGCATCGAGTCACACGCTGCCCAAGTAGCTGTCGCAAGTGCGAGCGTAACGTGCACGGACGGAATAGGTAAGAGCGACGAGATCTCGGAAAAAAGGTTCAACGGCTTACCATTGTCGCAGAGGCGGATCTTGTCCGGCTCGTGGTTCGCAAATCTATTCAGAGCAACACGAGTTCCACTAGCAATAAGCTCATCCACAGAAAAGGGACCCGTCAGCCAGCCTTTATCCACCTCGCGCAGGGTTTCATCCCAAACGTACTGCGCCACTTCGGGGGCCATCCACGTGGTGCTCCGCGTGCGAAAGCGATGGACCTGGGACCGCTGCGACGAAGCACCCGGCTCGAAAGCAGCCGGCGACGGAACCGGGGCTGGAGTGTCAGCGCGCCGCTTCTTTGGCCAATGTTCAGGCGCATGAGTCACACCCTTAGCCTGTGCCCCTTTGAATAAGATTCGCCAAACATCGCCCCAGCCTGAATAACAAGAAGCAACACCCACTGCTTCAAGAGCGCCGAAGTTGAATTTCTTGGAGATGACTCGCGTAAATTCCGGGGCGGAACTCGCGTACTTTGCAGCGCGATCTCTGACGCCAGGGCTCGCGCGAAGACGAGCCAGCCAAACAACACCCTGTAGAATCCTCATCTCCATCCCCTCTACTCCACCAGATGCCATATCCCTGACCAGTGTTTCATTATGCTCCGAGACCAAACGCGGCCCATTCTCCATAGGGGAACTCAAAGCCTGTCGATCTGACTCAATGGAGCCGAGTTTGCGCCGCACGGCGTCGTCGATCGCCCGAGCCGCTGCAGAGATCTCAGGAGCCGCTACCATTTTGAACTACTAAGGAGTGAAGAGAAGTAAAGTCAAGAAACAGCGAGAGGATTAAGCTTACGCATCAAACTTACGCACTATTCAAGATAGATACTAAAGTAAAAGAAAAAGAAACGAAGAGCGAGCCTGTGGAGGTGAAAGATAGAGGGGAAACTGGAGAACTAAGGGCGCTCCTCTGTAACTCGGTGGCCGAGCGTAGTCAGAAACAAGCTGCTACTATCATTATGGACCTCCATCTTTCTAACACATGGAACATGAGACAAACGTCCCCAAATTCCTCAAGTGGGTCCGCGGCGCTAAACGGTAGAGCCAGAAAAGTCAGTGTCATACCTATACAAGTCAAAGTCGACATTCTCAGATCCTGCCGAGAGGCACAACCTCCCCACAGAAAGGGGGGCGAACCACCCAAAGCGAAGATGATGCACACGCGACGAGGAGCTTGTCTGAGTCAGTGGAGTCGAGAACCGCAACAATTCATAATGGCCCGACCTGGGAACCCGAGAGGAGAAGAACAGGTCTGCGATACGAGGAGACAGCTGCTGACCCCAGACCCCAGGGAAAGCTCACAGAAAAATATCACAAGCATAGACGAGAAACGCCTTCAACCTCAACAGTGCCTCCTTATCCTTTCAGCATGTTTCCTAGTTTCGAATCATCGACACGGCGGTGGTCACAGACTCGCGCGAAATCCGCCCCCGCCGGCACAGAGTGCGAGAAGCGACAGGTCGGTCTCGTGCAGCTGTTGGCCAAGAAAGCAGCGCAGATACCTGGCGGACACGGAATGTCCACCGTCTTACCCTTCGAGATGGACCAGACCTTCACCGACGGGGCACCTTTTCCGCCTCCACTCCCAGACCCCTTCGCGTCGCCTTTGCCGTTCGGTTTACGTCCCATCCCGTAGTCTTTCGGTGTCGGAGCAAGCTGCGACAAACGTCCGACAACGCGAGCACCGAGCCGAGTCATGCCAGTCATGCACTCAACTGCTACAGCTTGCTGTAGCGCTTGGGGAGAGAAGTTCAAGCGGATGAAAAGGGAGTGTGCATCGTGGAAATCCGCCTCACCGAAGATTTCAACGAGGCGTAGAGCGCGGAGGATCGTCAGCATGAAATGTGCAGCGCTTAAAGACTTAGCCGAATCGTCTACCACAACCGTAGATAGGTCCGGCAACGGAGCTCCTGCTTCGGCCAACGTACGGACCTCAGACGCCTTATCGCGGTGGATATGTTCGGCAAAGTAAACCCCAAGCTTCGACGTCGATTGGAGGCGACCCTTGATTTTCTCCGCCGCCTGCATCAAAAGCTTCAAACAGGCAACCTCCCCTGCTCGTAGACCTTGAATACCGTGTAGGCGTTTAGCTTCGACGCCGGGGAGAATCTCCAAGTTCTTGATTTCGTTGTGGAAGAGAATCTTCCGAGCCAGCGACTCCTTACCCACGACCTGGGAGCAAAGCGAATCAAGCGGCGACGCCTCCAAGACGATAGCGCCTAGCATGGAGCGCATGCTTGCGGCCGTCTTCTCTCTGGCAAGCTCTCCTCCTGGTTCATCACCACGAGCGCGCGCTCCAACCTCCTCCCCAGTAGACTCGTCTTCGTCCTCCAGGGCCTCCAACTCCGCAGCACACAACACCTGACGCGAGGCCTTCGGCTTCGTTGCGCCCTTTTTTGGGAGCCCTTTGGCCTTGGAAGCCTGGGCGGGCTTTTTTGCCACCAGCTGAGCTTTCCCGGTCGATTTCATGGCGGCCTTCATTTTCGCCCGAGGAGCCATATTGTATCCTTTGACAACCGTGGAAAGGTTTCCTTACTTCCTTTGCAAGCTTGAGACGAGGCCTCCTATGACTAAGGCCTTCGACCTAAAAATTCCCTGGAGTAAACAAAGAGACAAAGACGGTGTCGGTTACGAATAAATGACAAAAAGACGAAATCGTACCTACAAAGGAGAGGATCTCAGAGAACAAGTCCACGTAGAGGAAAAAGGCTCCACGTAGAGGAAATTGGGGCCAGAACCAAGTCCACAAATTAGATCTAAGAAGATCTAGACGAGAGCCGCAACGTCTACGGTGTGGATCAGTATTAACATGACACGATCTCACCATCATGGGTTGTTGCATATGGATGATGGAGGACATTCTGAGCTGCAGCCTATGGCTCGGGTTGAGATGAGTTAGGATCTATAAAACGAGCTGAGATCCCACTCGACGTGATCACCTTAGAAAAGAAGTAATAGACATAGCCGACTACGTCAGGAGCCTCTACGATAGACCACAGCCTGGCAGCCAACCACACACCAAACCGCCGCCACAAGAGTGCTCCTCAAAGTCCAAAGAGTAGTCCTCAAAAGTGTTGCCTGTTTGAGTCCAACCCTGTCGAGTATTAGTTTCTTTCCGAGCCCTGGCAGCCTTCCCTGCAGGCATGACCTCCATCGCAAGCCTCGCTCCTATTGCGCACGTTCTACGCAGACCATGCGGAGTCGTGTTGAGTGTCTTCGTCGATTCAATGACCTCACTCATAGAAATCGGAAAAAGCCTGACCCAATCATCCACGTCACAGGTTGGGCAGAAGTTTGTACCCTCAGTCATGCAGCTGCATCTCAAAACCATCTCCCTCAGCTGGATTGTTTTATCCTTCCTGACATGCACCTGCACCTCCTGCACGCGGCGCCTCTTGCCCTTACCAACCAAACAGAGGAAGACCTGCTCCCGTTTGATGCTGCAAAGCGAGACTACGCGCAGACCTAAGGCGCAGCCGACTCCAACGATGGCTTTCTGCCTTGTCGAAAGTCTTCCGAAAGCAGAGAAATGGACAGGACACGCCTTTTTTGGTAGCATCTGGTTCGATTTCAAATAACGCGACACCGCTCGCTTCAAACTCCGAAGCTGTCGCTCGAAGAGCACGTTCCTAATGGACCCCTTCTCCGACTCCAACGCCACCACCGAGTCGAGGTAGGCGTTCGTACTCGAGTACCCACCCCGCTCTTGGGTTAACAAGAAGGACGCAAACCTCCGAAGGTCGCCAATGGCTACCTCCGCGTCTCGGGGCGGGCCATGATCCACACGGAATTTCTGCCAGGCCCTGGCGTGTGAAGCCTGAGGCCCATTCCGGGACCCATCCGGAGCGAACAAGACTCCGCGCGGGTCTCCCGCGAAGGATACGGGCAATCTGTTCTCAGGTTAATCACTCAGACTCTATAGCCAATTTCCCTATATAATCTGAAAATAACGACCGAAATTACCTAGGTATTTTTTCGGTCGTAGACTCACTCAGACTCTATAGCCAATTTCCCTATATAATCTGAAAATAACGACCGAAATTACCTAGGTATTTTTTCGGTCGTAGACTCACTCAGACTCTATAGCCAATTTCCCTATATAATCTGAAAATAACGACCGAAATTACCTAGGTATTTTTTCGGTCGTAGACTCTATAGCCGATTTCCCCATCTAATCTGAAAATAACGACCGAAATTACCTAGGTATTTTTTCGGTCGTATTTTTCGACGAGTGAGCGTGGCTCCAGGTCCTCCCTACCTAACGAAAGCAAGGTCTTCCCTACCTAAAGCAAGGTCTTCCCTACCTAACGAAAGCGGTTCCTCCTGTTTGAAAATATCCAACGAAATTTCCTAGGTAGTTTTTCGGTTGTGTGTTTTAATACCACGCACGGACCGCCAATCTCGTCAGAGCTCACTATTCCTGGCAATTTTCAAGAGTTGAAGTGAAGAGCCTTGATAGGCGGGACACTTTCCAAGATTACGATTCAGACTCGATCCCAGCCAGGAGCCCCTGTTCTCGAGCAAAGGTCGATCAACACACTTTACCTGATAGGGGGCAGCAAGCACAACACTAGGGGTCCTGGCCAATGTGACTGGCTGCAGGAAACAAGATCACAAAAACACACCAGAAACAAACCTAGCCTCTCTCCATAGAGTGCCAAAGAGCCTAAGGGGAGCCAAAGATTACAATTCATCTCCCTGCCGGATCCGAGATACCTAATTCCCAAGCCGAAACCAGAGCACTCGGCCCCAGGATAGCAAAGACCAACCAACAACCGGTCGTAGGAGTAACGGATTTAAACCGCCATAGCCCAGAGCCGAGTGCAACAGAAAGGTCAAAGCACACCATTCCCTTCACACCTACACGGCCACGCCCGGAGGCTAGGCCTGCCAGAGTGGTGTGCGCAAAACAAACATAGCGTCCGAAGCTACCACCGAAGAACCCACGAAACGGGAGACTGCACCCCGCACACATTCTCAACTGTGGGAAACCTAAGACGGACCAACCAAAGAGAGCAACCCCGAGACAAACACCCACAAACGGGGACCCAAATACCGGACCAAAAAGAAATTCTCTTGCACAGTCCCCCACCACGTTGGGGTCCAACTGTGCTCCTGCCAAGCATTCGCTTCCTAGGGATCTGCCAGCCCTTTCAATCAAGATCTTATACTTACCGTCACTACATCGAAAATGATGCACCGAGGTGCGTCCGTCACCAATTATATATCTCCATATTTTGCGCAGAATGTCATGCACTCAGGATCATCCGGAGCAATTTTTGAGATCACGCGCAGCTCCGGAGCCTTTTTACCTTCCTTGTTCGTTATGTCCTGGAGCTTTTGGAGTGTGCCTGTCTCTTTCCAGAAAGCGCGCAGCTTCTGCACCTGTTCGTCTGAGATCTTCGCAGTGGTGAGGCACTTCTTCGCGAATTCGTCCGCACCAAATGGAGCACCCTCCCCTTCCTGGTCCATGTCCGTCAGTAGCGTTTCGACAGCAAGCATTAAAAGAACTCAACTTAGCAAATACCAAGTAGTCAACTCTAGAGCCGCATCTTCGTGTCGAAGTTGAACCTCGATCTTTTCTCATGAGATGACTTGTATGGGAACAAGCAGTACCTATAGTAGCTTAGGTTAGGTTGTGAATCCTGCACAACATCGAAGCCCCCCGGCACCTGGCTCGACTCCGAGGATGAATCGGTTGCCCGAGTATGTAGATGAGGATGTACACATCATCGCGTTAGTCCAGACATTCGCGCGTAGTGCAGCACAGTGTTTGCCATTCCTCTACACTGCGAAAAGAGGGATGCCTTTGTTCTTCTGGTAGATGTCGAGACGTTCTTGCTTCTACGCGGAGGTGGGTGTCGCCCAGAAAATACAGGGAACTGATGGCTGTCAACAGCGAATATTCATCGAATGATCGAACGTTGAGTAGGAGTAGCGAGGGCGAAGAGTCGTTACAACTAGGCACGCATTGTCCTTTTCTATCCTGCGGCGCTTTGACAACGGTGGAGATATTGGAGAGGTGCCTTCTTCTTCTACGGCAGCAGCGTGCCTCTCTCTCTCGCTTCCAGAAACAAACCAGGCAGCTCGAGGATGAGATAGAAGACAGATCTTGACTATCTCACCAGTCCAATACACATTCCACCGATACTCATGATCGTTCTTCTATCTGCTCATCCTCTTCGACTTATTCTCTTTCCGCAAGTAGAGCTCGCTGAAGGTGATGCAGTAACTTGGCATGTCCCCGCTTTGGACTTCCTCTCGAGTCTCACAGAAAAGCTGAAAACCGTTTATTCTAGAACAACTATATTGGCATTGTGCTGTCATCTATCCTTAGTCAGGTTTGAACCCTGTTTTTCTCATTTCAAAAGCAAAATTGTCAAAAACAAATATTTGTATGGAATGGTCAATCGTCAATAGTACTCAGGCGCTGAGTTGTGGGAACGAGTGGGGAGTGACACCAGTGCGTGTGTGTGGTTTGAAAGACAAATGTGGAGGTCATACTGAAACGAGGATCTCAGCACAAGTGAGTGAAAGTAAGGTCATATTTCTACAATGAATGTAGCTACTATGTTGATGCTGATCATGCATCAAAGATGATCAAAATGGAAAATGGTATGAGCAACATGATGAAGTAGAAGTCGCGTTTCTCATCGCGGTAGAGCAAGTCACGTGTTTAAAAATTCGTCATGCTGTGTCAAAACATGTCACCTAATCTGCGTAAGAACCGGTTGAATATGATTTCTATTTCCGTAACGACTACTGGCTCGTTGTAACTCAGACTCACTCTTCCTTGCTGTGCCTGTGGCGCTTGGTCTGCGTCTGGTTTCAAAAAGTCTGTTTGTGTTTGCGTCGCATCACTCTCGTCAACCAAAGACAGTATTGAGAGAGGAGAAATAAAGTTTCTCCATGTTGATCTTGTCGAGGTTGGTGTAGTAAGACTAGCAGTTGATGCACTTGTACTTTCGCCAGTGACCTGATTCTCATCTCCCCCTTTTTCTTGTCCGACTTCCGCGTGATGTTCCCTTGTAGCTTCGGTTAATTCGACAGTTCTTGAACTGCTGCTTGATGTGGAAGCACCTTGCTCTTGTTTAGCAAACATAGTTTCCCAACTAGCTGCAACCGTGCCATTTATTGGGGGAACTGGTGCTGGGGTATCAGGCTTGTGTAAACTCCAGGTGCAGTGGTCAACGAGCTTATCGGCACCGTGAATATTAGCAGTGGTTGATTTTCTCCTGATTACACTTTATTCAATTATCCATCGTCCTACATCTACATTACGCACTACTTCAAAAAGTCTGTGAGAACATTATCTTCAGCACCGCTATACTATTCTATTGAGCTGACGAGAAAAATATGTATTATTGTATGTCATCATGATCACGGACTATTTTGCCTTAATATCAGTCGACATTGAGATTCCCAAAACCGCACTAATAGTCCCCAAGACGAACAAAGTTCCCATGACCACGCCCTTCGTTGCGTTGCCGAGAGAAGTGCCGATAACAACGGGAAATAATGCGATGAAAAAGAACGTTGATAAAGCACCACATGCTACGTTGAGGACGCCTTTGGGTTTGGGTTGATGCTACTGTGAGTTGGGACGAGAAGTCGATGAGTGATAAGTGAACAGGCCAGTTGGCTTAGTGGTTTAGGCGTTGGCCTGTTCACTTATCAATGAGCACAGGGAAGAAGAGCAGCGTTCATCTCATTCATTGGCCTGAAGGAGCAACTAACCCTGTGATATAATTTAGAATTAGACGAACAAAAACAAATAAAATTATTGGACTGTGGCAACATTACAACATCTGTGAGTACTACCCAAATCATCCGCAACGCACCCTGCCAGTACTGTCGACAATAGAACGATTGCAATGGCTATGGTCCTCCACCTCCTCTGTTTGATAGGCGCGATCATAGGGAAGAGCATCAATGGGTAAACCCCAATTGCTACGAAAGACATCCCTGCACGAGCCGTCACGGCATACCATGCACTGCTTGGAAGGTTGTTTAGGACCTGAGGTGGATGGGGAGAGAGATGGAAAGTGATTTTTCAAGATGCTTACTCTGGGTTGAGAGATCATTGAGTAAGTAGTACATTTTTTGATCTTAGTACCTTCTACCTTGTTACGCTTACTATCACTTTTGATGCAAGTTCCAACTGCAGAATAAGCATATAAAAACATTCTGAAATACGTTCCCCTCCACTTTGCTTCCGTAACTCATGTAAGCGAAGGTGCTGAAGATGGTGAAAATGACCCAGAGGATGCTGAATGCTACTATTAGCATTTTCGAGAAGTTCTGCGGTGACCGATTCGCCATGGTCTCGTACATCGGCAAGACGCAAGGCTGGATCACCATTGCCATACAAATCGCAGAAACGTAGGTTATGTTCCCTATTCATTGTGTCGGCAATTGAGGTGCGAAAGTAGAAGAGGATGAGCGATGTTCTTCTGGTATGACCGAACAAGAGTACTACTTTCTAACCAGCGTGCTTGAAAATGAAAATTGAAAATTTTTTTTTGAAAATTTTCTCTGCTGGAGATGATCAAAAGACATACTACCACTCGTGAATCCCAACAAGCACACTGCATCTGCACCCACGTTGCTTCCGACGAAGAAGTTCAAGGCCACTGCAAAAACTACGAAGCAGTTACTGAAGACTCCGACTAAGCTCGTAACTGCTAGAGATTTCTGGCTAGAGATTAGAGCACGCCAGTACTTCTAGTTACCACAACTTCTACGGATCTACAGATCGGATGCTTAAATAATGATCTTGATCCGTAGATAGAAGTAGTGGTTGTAAGAAGTGGCCTTAACAAAAAGCAGAGCGGAAGTATTATCAACGCTCCACACACCACGGGAATCTTGCGGTCAAACGTCTTCATTCCGAACAGAAACTTCACCGTCGGAACCACAGAGTCAGAGATGATGATCAAGTATCCCAGCAACGCCATCCAATACGACACCCAGATAGCGCCACTGCAGAAAAGCCGCCATCGTGCTCCGGTCATGAGTTGCGAAAAGCGTCGGCCACCAAAACTGTCACAACGTTCCAAAAGGCCTTCCATCTCGTAGACCTGATGTCGTTCGGCTGCATTCACCATGAGCATCATAGTGTAATAGGACAAACCTAATATCGAAGCGTTCCAGACTGTTGTTAGAGGTAGGTTCTTGGTGCTCGCTTACCCCGCTTGTTATGCCTTTCTCCCTTAGGAGAGGCATAAAAAGCGGTAAGAAAAGCACCTTTAACCTACCCTTAATGTTGCATTCACTAGCCCTGCACCAGCTGTCGTCCATGGCAGGGATAAAATGCCTGCCCCCAGACCGCAGAGGACCATGTTGACGGTCAGTCGCCCGAAGGAGACTTGGTCCGTGAGGGGGTATGAAGCGGGTGCGGGGTACTACATGATCTTGTTCAATCACATCAGTCGCTGTGTTCTTGCTCCTTACCCATATTAATCATAATGATGATCTGCATCTGCAACATCTTCTTCTAGTACTGTAGAATATACAAAGAGAAAAGTGGTGCCGAAGTTCTACTTGTTACTTCTTCTCGAATCTGGGTGACCATGAAACAACGTAGATCATAACTGCGTCCCACTCTTTATTCGGCCAAAAGTGTTGGTCGCATCCACATCTGCCAATGACCGAGACGACGCGACGACTGTTACACCGGTCATTTCATCCAGCTCGCCACTGCGTGTTGAGCTCGTTCTCGAAGATGTGGAGACAGCGTCGGTGGCCTGAGGATTGTTGGAGGAGGAGGTGGCGGTTTTCGCAAAATTGAAATGGTAGAAGGGAATGGTCGAAAGTGGGAAAGGGAAAGCAAAACGAAAATGGTAGAGTCAGTACTTTCGCCTGTATTATCCCTCTGCCGCCCTCGGCCACCGAGAGCGTCCCTGCATTCGCTGACGCCATCTTGGAGGTAGAAAATCTACTTATAAATCGAATAGTACTGGTACGAAAACTAAAATGTCGTTCCCTAGGAAGCTTCGACTACAGAGGGGCTCTTGGACTTTTCTAGCGAGAGAGTGGCTGCTCCATCAAGAACATGAGAATTTGTTCAGCTCGAGCATACAAGAAAGCGAATTCTAGTCAGCGTCAAAACCAAAAGTAGTACCCTCACTACATACTTCATCATAGATAAGTTCATTCTCATACACTCTAGCGCTCATCAAGCGTCTCGTAATGCGCGTGAACGTCTCTATTGGAATCACGCCGCATGCTTGCGGCTTTCGATGTGCACCTCGAGGGGAGGACGAGAGGAGAAGGGATACATAATTTTGAATAGGGAATACACAACAAGAGATGTCTGTTGATTCTTCTAGACACGACGTTGGCACATAAGTTCTTGAAATGGTAACAAGAATAGAGAGTTTTTAGCTGCAGCTGCTTTGACCATGCGGCTTCGCTATTGAGTTTTTAATATACATACATAGCAGTATCATTTTGGATTGAGGAACAGCGAAAGTTGGATGTAGTGGTTTCAAGTCACAATGAAAAGCAGTAATTTGTAAGTGGTTTTAAGTCACAATGAAAAACAAGAAAGTCACCTGAACGAGAAATTCTTGAAACGAAAAAGAAACACAAGAACAAAGATGATGAAAAACTAGAACAATAATAATAGAATAAAGATGAAAAAAAATACAAGAAAAAAATGAGTTACAAATTCATCAACTAGCTAGAAACATAGTTTTAGTTGTACTCGCTATAAGTACGAAGATCATGATGTAGAGCTTCCCAGCAGGACTTTTTTCTTCAAAAAAGCGCCGACTTTAGCATCTAAAGGAGCAATCGGAAGAAAGAAGTCTGCGTATTTGAGCCTCCCTTGAGGATCGTAGTCGAAACTCTGAACAGGAGTAGACCTCTCGTTCACCACCCCCTCTTCTGGTGGCTTTCCGACAACTAAACGTGGTGCCTCTTCACTACTCCCTGGCTGCCTCATTTTCTCCTGATGCCGTCTTTCAGCTTCGAGGATCTGCTCCACGTCAACCTGCAGTTCTAGAGAGTCATAGTAGACACCTACTCCTCTCGCAAAGTCGGCATAATATCCGGGACTGCGATGGGTGTTGCCACCGGATCCTACATTTTAGAAGATGAGCGAATTCATGTTAAAGGTTGTTGGAGAAAGTGAAACGACAACTACCGCCCATAAGTTTCATTACACACCCGTCTCGGGTACCCAAGCATCTCGCGCTTCAAAAATACTTTGTCGAAAACCTGGCTGCCATCGTTTCCTGATATCTGAAAATGGATGCGGTTATCGGAATCCTGTCGTTCTGCGTAGGCGTCTAATGTCTGCCACATGTATGGTTTTAAACCGTGGCATCGTTGCTCAAAGTTGATCTCCAACAACATAGAGTCAGGACGCATCCACAGAACATTGGTCAGGTCTGCTCCGTGTCTGGCAACTACTAGAATCGCACGGCGCATAATGCGGACTTGGTCACAAGGGGTTGAGGGTTAGAGATGAGATGGGATTTTGATTTGATAGATTCACTTTATCGACTACTAATGTTTGTTGTGATGGTTTGTCTACGTAAAGCCTCCGAATCCATTGAAGAGTCTTCTTCTATCTAGGTAGGTACGAGTTCGACAGTTATTTAAGGCCATAAAAATCGATCATCCTCAACACATGTAGTGAAATCTTGTTGTCACCCCGCTTCACAAGTTGAGTCCTCGGATTCGCTATCTCGTGGTCTTCTTTGAGACAATCCTCGGCTGGCGATCGTTGAACTCCGATTTTATCTTCAAAATAGTGTACGATTTCATCTAGGTTTGTCCACTGTCGCTGACCTGAGAAACGTCCATGGCGAAGTATGAGGATGCAACGGCGCTCGAGGGGTTGTGCTGCGGCAGAAGATGCAGTAGAGTGGGCGGTTGATATTTGTTCCTCCTGGTTATGCTCTCCTGTGCGCTCCGCATCAGAATCCTCGGGCATCTGTAAAGTCGAGCCTAAAGTTGCCGCCGATACTTCTTCTTGCTCCTTCCTCCATCTCCTCAAGCTCCTACTAAGTTCTCCTCCTTCCCCTACTTCAGCACCACAATCGCATTCCTCCCACACCAATTGACGAAAGGCTCGCGCAGATTCGTCCCGGCAGCCTAGTTGATCCCGCGCTTTTTGCACTACGTATTTCACCCGATGCCGACTATAGAAACCTGTTGCCACTGCAAAAGTGATACTCCTCAGATTCGACTCTGCATCGTCCCATGTCACGAATTCGTGCGTGTTTTCGCCAGTCTCCGTATCCTCAAGATCGAGGATGGCGTCTAAGTAGCCCTTTGATGTGCTCCCTTGACCTTGTTGTTGAGGTGAACCAGAATTCTCATGGTCCTCTCCTCCAAATTTGATGACATGCATCAATTGTGCGAGGCCTTCTGCGTAGCAGTCTGTTCGTCGGACAGCACTTTTTAGAGCGGAACCGTGCGCCGGGGGATCCTCAACATTTTCACAGAATTCTCTCACAATCGAATCGCCCTGCGCTAGAACTGATGGCTGGAGAAGATGATGTTGAAGCGTCTCGTCCGGAGTAGTCTGAGTAGCCTTAGGAGCTGAAAGTTTTGGAGCTGCCATCTTCTTTGCCTGTCTCCTTTGTACGAAGCGAAAGATGGCGTTGCGCCATGGGGCACCACAGTATCCACCGAATATGTCAGGGTCGCACTCGCCTGCCCCCCGCGGCCCGGGTCGGACCCCAGAATAACCCGCTGCGTTAGAGTGGGCTTTTATTCCTCTCGGTCCCTTTTCCTTTGTGTTCTTCAACGGGAACAAAAGGGTAGCGAAGAGATGCTGAGAAAGATGGACACTATTAGATGTTGACCATAACTGTGCACTCACTATCCGGCACTTTGTAGAACTTTTCTATGTCGTAATGTCCAATCGCTACTTCTTCTTCGAACTCGGTTTCGGCAGGTGTGGATCTGTACCCAACGCCAATGCTGACTGAAATAGCGCGTCGTGTGCAGAAACAGAAGTTTCCATCTTGCAGAGAAAAATAGGCTGAAAGATGTTCGTAGCGGCAATGACTAGCACACAAAGCAATATCTGCGACACGCCCGAGGGAGATCTCAAACCCCCGATCCTGGTCGTCAACAAAACAGCCTATAAATTCCCACGTGACGTCTTGGGATTCTCGATCTTCTTGTGCTGTGCCTGCTGCATCTGAGGACACTGGTGACATAGAGGATTGCACAACCTCCACAGGATTTGCCGAGTCCGAGCTCTCCGTCTCCTCTTCAGGAAACAGGTCTTGCATCACCAGTTGCCTAGTGCTACTGTGAGAACTGCTCGTAAACGTAACTGTACTACTACTACTAGTATGTACAATTCCTTCATTAGAAAAAGCGCGTCCTTGTTCTTGTCCTGCCAATCTGGCCATCGCAGTCCGCCACCTTTGAAGTATCCGATAGAGTGCGAGATTCCGTCTTTCTTTCTCCTTGCTAATCCCAGTCTTCTTCGCACGCTGTTCCCCAGGGGACCATTTATGGCACCTATGATTCTCTCCTCCATTGCAAAACTCAGCACCGACGAAATAAGAGCGATCCTGAGCCTGGGCTTTTGATGCTGCTTCTGCTTGTTCTCCGTTCGTTGTAAACAGGTTTGCACTTCTTGATCTTGAGGACGTCCTCTCGACGCCTTCTCGTTGTATGGAACGTAAAAAACTACTCACACTCTAAAACGTGAAACTTTTTGAGCAGTTGCTTACTGAACAATTCTCAAAAAAATTCATGTTTTAGAGTGTGAGTAGGTATTTACGTATCATACGTTGAACTACTTTAATAACATCAGTCACAACCACGTCTGCGCTTCCCAAGTCTTCCTCTCTGAACGTATTCCCGAAAGTCAAAGCACGCACAATCACATCCACTAGCAAATTATTGTGCGGCAGAGTGTCTCTCCAATCGTGCCAAAACTTCGTGCCCATGATTAAAGGTCAGCAGTCATTGGTCACTGACTCTGAACGGGACAAGGCTGTAACCTTACAGAGCTTTATTCCCCTTCTTTCCTTAGATTGTCTCAATGGGTCTCCGCTTCGGCGTCAGTGACCAACTTGAATGACTAATGAAAGTTGGGCCTTAACATGACGAAGACTTTCAGTTGCTCCCGCTTCACCCAAGCCACGAACCAGGCACTAGCGAGCAATTCGTACAACCAGAACGCCCATCTTGTGAAATGCGAGATGTTCCGCAGTTCTCCAATCATGATGTAGAGTCGATTGTCGAATCGCCGCATCTCCTTGTCGATGATGATCAATTTGTGAGGGTCGTAGTGAGTTCTCCCCAAGAAATTGTAGGTGATGTCGAAGGTAACAGGGAGTGCTGGAGGGTCAGTTCTTGGATCTCGGATGAGGCGCTGGACGTAACCGCCGGTTTGCCCGTAGCGATGACTAAGAACCTGCCACCCACGAAGATACTGCGCGAAACTACGTGCGAAAACGTTAAGACTCAGGGGGCTTTTTGAAGTTGTTCCGACAGAGGAAGAGGCTTCAGTCGGTTGAGGAGCACTAAAGGAAGAGGATGTGTTCGAAAATGATTCGTTCAATGTGTTCAAGGTGCTCGTTATCCCCTTTGATTTGGCAATATCCTTCACACCACCCTGGTGCTTTGGTGCTGTCTTCTCAAGAAAAGCCAAATAGCGCCTGTAGTACCCTGGTATTTCCGGAATCACTACATCATATTCTTTTCTTAGTATGTCGAAAAGCGCTGGCCGTTCGGTGCTCATAGGTGGCGACAACAGCTGCGGATTCTGGAGCATGAGGGAGTCTCCGGAGGTAGGCGCATACAGATTCGCTTGCCGAGTTCCGTGTATATGCTCATGAGCGTAGTTCTTCCACCAACAGATGTTCATCCCCTCATCTTGGTCGCTTTCCCTACTCGGCTCCACATTTCCAGTCTCACAATTCTGCCTAGCTTTGACTCTGCGGCTGCGAAGCGTCCCACCTAGATCAGCCATAATCGCGGCATATAGATCGTCAACGCTTGCTAGGTTTCCACTCGAGGCTGAATTTGAAGGTGTTCCTTTGGCAGAAGTTGTAGTATAAATATTATCACTAGTGGTAGCACTGCTAGAAGTTTCCACCTTAGTAGTTTTTGTCGAAGTAGAAGTTGATAGGGTATGGGCAACCTCCACGTACTGATCCTCATCAGGAACGTCGATAAAGGCTGCCATTGCCTCACCAGTCTTCTTGTCATCTGGATGTGGTAAACCTTTACCTTTTTCTCCTTCGTCCTCTTTTCGCTTCTTTTCCTCTCTGGCTTTCTCCTCAATGCGCAGTTGTTTCAGGTGTCCATTCAACCTAAGTTGAACGTGATACCACAAAATCTGCCTCAACAAGATATGAACCGAAGGTCGTTTGTTGTGAAACTCTGTTGTTGGTGGTAAAAAATCTTGCTCTGCGACAACTACGTCTTGCGGTGGACCATGGTCTTTTGCTCCGCTAACACCTTCTTCTTCTAACCCTAGTTCTTTCGCGCTTTTCGTAAAGATGTCGTAGTTGTACTCGTTGAAGACGGGGATGAATTTGTTCAACAACTCCTCTTCCGTCTCGCCCATAAACTCCATGGACCAACTGTTGAAACCGCCGTAGCTGTTGACTCGCTGCAGTTGCCCATGACGGATCAAGAGGTCTAAAGGCGTATGGCTGTAGCCTCCTGGACAATACGCGAGTAGCCAGAGGTGCGGAAGTTAGAAATATTACGGTTACGGTAGTTCTTAGACCACCCACGTGGATCGATTAAGGTCGTTGTGAAAGAATGAAGAAGGAACACGAAGCTCACAACTAGAACTACCACTTCTAGCTGAAGTAAAATACAGCTGTCAGGAGCTGGCAGAGCTGCTCGTCTTGCTAGATGATAAATAGTAGTTCGTCCTGCTGTGTTATGATCATAACGCCAGAAGTTCATAAATGAAGTCCAGGCCCACCTGTGTGGAAATGAAACTGTTTTCGAAGAAGAAGGTGTTTGAGCAGTTTAGGCGGATATCTCGATGTTCTGTTGCAATCGGATATCCTCCTTTTTTTGCAAGAATGAAGTCTGCGTATGTAACTTTCTTTCCCTGTGGTCGAGCTACTCGATGATCTTGTTGTTGAGCCGCTGCAACTTGTCCATCGCTTGTTCCTAAACAAAGCACGAGACCTACTTCTATCAACATGAGCAGGAAAAAGTAGCGAAGAAGAAGATATCCGATCGCTACTACATTCTGCACTAAGCATAGGCGTCGTGCTGTTGATGTTTGAGGCCATCTCCATCTTCTTCGTCGCTGACAATCGCCTGCCACAACTCCTGATCCGTCGCCTCGAGGAACTTGCTTGGCCCTCTCCAGAGGAGACCGCCATGACATGTGCCAACGACGACAGCATGATATCACAACTTGGGTCATGATCATCCTTCATCGTTGCACCTTTGTTTTCCAGCGCCCCTTTGTTTTCCAGAGCCTCGCCAGGTCTTGTGAATGTTGTTGCAGCACGACTTGCAAGAATAGATGAAGACTTGTTCTACATCGTGCTTTTACTAGATAGATGAAGTGTTCTAATTCTGAAAAAGGATCTGCAAAATCACAATCAGGACTAGGAGATCGTTTTTTGATTGATTTCCACTACATTGGTGAGCAGAGACGTTCTTTCGCTACTCATTGCAACTTCAAGCATGCTTTTGTTCTAATAGCGGAAAAAACAGATCATCATCCCTTGCTGTAGCCGCATCTTGACTATCGCTGCCAACATGTTGCTAGGCACGAGGCAGAGTAGTCCCGTGATGAATGGCAATGGGCTGTGTACTAGCGGACAAATTTTCACTGGTCTCTTTCTTCCGTTACAGACTTTTCAAATGACACGCATGTTGCACACGCTGAGTTACCGGTTCTTGAATGCAGCTAATCTAGTACTCCCTAAGCCACCTACCTTTACCACTTGAATACGATAAGGATTCATGGTGGCATCGCATGATACTGTTCAATTGATATATGAGGAAGTGTAAGTGTTAAAGTTAACGTAAGTATAAGGATTCAATTTTGCAACCACAGCAATGACCACCACATTGCGTGACCACGAATGTTTTTCAAAAATAATTACATTCATCGTCTAGTTAGTGTTAGTTCATCATCGAAATTCTTTTTGCTTGACATTTTCGTAAATCAAAGTAACTACAGCAACATTGATAATATGACATTGTGAAAAGTGAAAATGACTACTGTGTAACGCTGATGATGTGCTTAGTCTAGGAATACACGCAACGCAAATAGCGCAACTAAAGACTTTCAGCCACCCTCATCAAGCTGCTCACGCTCAAGCTCCAGGTTCCCCGCTAATCAAAGGCCGAAGCTTGCGTTCCAGAGCATTCTTATTTGCCATCATTTTAGAGCTCGAAACATTTCATTTCTTGCGTGCATTTCTCGTCTCAATGTCAAGGAGCCTAAGAAGGAAACAAGAAGAAATAGCGTGTAGAAATGAATTGTTTTGAGCCTTAATCAGACCCTGTATCTGATCCTCCACTCCCGAGCTCTGGTTCTGTATTTCCTGGCTGTAACGGTACAGTATGACAGTCTGCTCTTTATTGATCTGACTCTTTGCCTCTGCACATTCGATTAAGGTTGCAACTAGCTTTCGCCGGACTTTGCCCTCTAGAAAGGCACGAAAGAGCTCGAAACGCTTGCCCGCTAGCAGAGCCTTTTTGGTTAGGACAGCGCGTTCCTTGCTATTTTCGGGTTCGAATTGAGGTGTTTTTCGCTCAAACAGCTCTCGAAGCTGCTGCACGATGCGGGCGCCCTCTAGCGAAGTCAATAGGGTGTCCAAGAGTAGCTCGCGGTGAATTAGAGAGAAACGATGAATAATGAACTTGAAAGGAGCTGTGAAACTGAAGAGGACTACCTTTTAGTGATGAACTTGAAAGGAGCTGTGAAACTGAAGACTAGCTTTCACTGATTTCTATCTACTTACTCAGCACGCACAATGAACCACATGAACGACTAGCTATATTGAGGGTAAAGCAACGATGAACACCAGAACATAAAAGAATAGCCAATCCATCTCCGGAAGGGCTTGGCGGCAACAGTGCGCGCAGTTTATCCCTTTCTTTCCGCTGCTCTAGTTCTAGCACTGCTGCCTCATGTTCTGCATCACGACCAGGCGATCTAAGATGAAGACCGCTCGGCAGTTTGCGAAGACTTGCGCGTGCGAAGTCAGCAGTGCCAGCACGTAAGAGGGAAAGCGATTGTTAGAGAGGTGGTCGTGGACGTGAGTCGTGAGGGACATAAGTGTGTGTTGTTGATATCCCACCAGTTTTGAGAAGTGAAGTCCAACAATCTTGAAGCCTGCCATAACGTGACCCTGAACCTGCCCCACCGCTTCCAAAACTACTGCTTGCGCTTCCTCCTCCGAGACTTGAAAACGTCCTAGAAAATCCTGGTCCAATGACGCGTCCTGCAAATCTAAGGGATGCTGAGGCTGCACTTCCCAGCATCGTAGTACTAGAGTGGAGACTTAGAATAGGAGGTCAGACTAGTTGATGCTGAAGTTGAATTTACAGGACAATGAGATAGAGCAAGTTGAATGAGGTAAGGCAATGTGAAATCGAATAAATCATCCTAATTCATTGTTTGTTATTCATCAAAGATAATGAGTTTGAGTGAGCTGCTGCACCATAACTTGTTACTCTTTTTTTCCGCTTCTTTTCCAGCAGCGCTTTTTGCGTATTCTTTTTCTGCTTCGGCTTTTTGCTCCCTCTGCATCGCAAGTTTGGTGGCTAACACTTCCAAATCATTTTCTTGGTGCTCAGTAATCGCATATTCGCTCTCGAGATCATGCTCCATATGCACCACTTCTTTTCTCCCTAAAAACTGCGGCATTTGCACTTTACTAATCTCGGAGTCGGCTCTGAAGTCATCAAACCGTACAATTCCCATCTGCATCAAGAGCCTGTGGCGAACTAGGTGTTCCCTGAGGCCGTCAGTAGTGTCGAGGCATATGTGCTTGAGGCAGATATCCATCACTCCAACGCGGATTTTCTCCGTGACTTGCTTCCTCGCGAACTCCGCTATGTCGCCTCGTTCGAACAGCTTATTGCGGAAATCGTCCTCCTTTTGCCTCGATGCTCTTCGCAACTCTTGTGCGAGCTCCTGGATGGCTGGATCTAAGGGGTTTTGCTGCGGTCCAGCGAGTCTAGAGTTGATCAGCTTCACTGCTGCTGCGGGAGTTTTGCTATTCGATTTTTTTCCTGCTTGCGTTAGAGGCAGCGGGCATGATCGTCGCTCCGCAGAAACCGGAGCACGAAGAGGAGGACTTCGCATCATCGGCAAGAAACTAACAAGCAGGCAATGGCAAAGGAAAAAGAAACTAACAGACATTTCTATTGTCATGTAGATCCTAAACCTTAACTTTTGTAGTTCGTTCTCACCCTTCTTCGCAGGTGATGCTTTACCTCCCTCACCTCCAGGGTCTTTATTTCCAGGTGTGCTCGCTCCTTGTTTTTGATTTTTTAGAGGTCGTTGTGCTTGTTTCTCATCGTTTTCTTGAAGAGTTGTCTTCAGAACTTCTGTTAGTACAGTGAAGTAGAGTTCTTCCACATAATTTTCACGTTATTTACTTTTACTTAGCCTCATTTAGACAGGATTTTGAGGTTTCATGATCTTCAGAGGACATAAGTCGTTGCCTTCCTCCTCTTCTTCCTCCAATGGATGCAAAACCAGGTATTTATGCAGTTCCATCGATGCGGTGTCCACTGTCAACGAGTCCTCGTGCAAATGCAACAGCTGTTTCAATACGCCAAACCGTCGCCAGTAGCTTTCACCCACAGCTTCGAGATCTCAGCTTAGAGCACAGGAGCAGAACCGTGAGGACAGGAGAACCACTTTGATGATATAGGGAGCTAGTGACCAGAGGAGCTAGAGAGCCCAGTGACCAGAGGAGCTAGAGAGCTCAGTGACCAGAGGACGAGGTCCACTAAAAGCCATAGAGGTCATCTCTAAGCTGAGATCAGAGGCCCACTTTGATGAATGGAAACATATCCTCATGTCATGTCAACATGGCGCCTGTTTTTTAGCAGTAGGTGTCTACTCGTGAGGCCATCCAGTAGGGAAGTAGCTCCAGGGGAGAGCGACCTTTCCGGTTATATAATGAACGGTTCTGGTGCAAAGTTAGTAACACTGTAGCCCATAACTCTCCCCCCTCCCCTTTGCCGCTGCCACCATATAAACTCGTTCCACAACTACAGCTTTTCAACACATTCGTCGCAATTTTCAACAGTACAGGATTACTTTGTACTGCATTTTCGGCTAGCATGGTCAGGTTTCGAAAGATGCCGTAGACTTGCGTTTCTTCCCTGTGGACTTTCCAGCTGTACACCATAACAGCAAGGAACTGTTTCGACAAGACGAAGAAAAACACCACTTCGAAGCCCCAGAATGATTTAGAAGCCCCACCAGCATCAAAAAGCGGACTCATCTTCTTCACATGCATCCTATAAATATTTGTGCCTCGTCTTTTCCCTTGAGAAACGGCATCAAGATATTACGGAACCAGACAAGAATATGGAAACTACATTTTGCAACCTTAAATAACACGTACGTGAAAGGGTAATTCGCCTCTAGCAAAGATTCTAATGCAAACACGTCTCCCATCATGAATCGGACGAGACTGATAATGGACGTAGCCGGATTCGCAAAAGCCTTGAACTGTGTGCCAAACTGGATATGAAACAGGATTGCGAAACCGAGGAGCAGTATCATCAAGATCATCGTGAAACGGAGAACCTGGTGGTGAGATTGAGAACGTCTAGGGTGGACATGGAAGAATAAAGCTCCTAGTGCTAGTACAGGATAGGACAAGGGGACAAAGCAACAAGAACATGTCAAGATCATATTTCCTCTGAAAACGAGAAGCTTAGCTTTTTGTTTTTCAAAGTCCAAGAAGTTGTATGTACCTGCGAAATACATCTCGCCAATGCCTTCACTAAGGTCCCTGTCATTCCCGTCTGAGACTTGAAGACGATTTGGCATGGCGGCTCCACACCTTTGATGTAGTTATCGAACCAGACACGTCCCGCAAACGGTTCGCCTTTCCTTTCTTAGAAGATGACCTATGCATCTTAGTAAGTGCTTCATTTTTGAATTCAAAATGGAAATGGATTCTTTGTGGACATAATATTTGAGTAGCCAGTATCAGTATCTTCTTGTTATATTTAGTGATGATCTCACAGGAGCCATAATTTTCAGCTTCTCCTCGTGCCCGATGCAAAAGCTCCCTCAAGCTCTTCTCGTTGATCTTATCGACTACCCACCCAGGACGCACGCCGGCTGTTTCCGCAGGGGCGTTGAAGGTGTTTTTAAACGAATTCGGACCCACGTTTAAAGCTCAGCCTTCAATGGTCACTGACTCTGAACGGAAGGGACCCCCTTCAAAGCTCTCCCCTTTCCCTTCGTTTTCCCCCCATCTTTCCTCAAGGGGCCGCCTCTTCGATCTCAGTGACTCCAATCTCAATGGTGACCATTGAAAGTTGAGCCTTAACACATAGGCTTTTTCTAATTCCTCATGGAACTCGTACTCCACCTCTTCCGCTGGTGATTCATCCTGCTTATAGTTCGCAACGGCTGAAATCTCGCCAAAATACTTCATTATGCGCAAGGCGAGCAAAAAACTATTGATCGCAGACCAACCCACAAACACGTTCCAGGAGCTAGCGGCCTCAGCAAATCTCTCGTGTTGGACCAAATCGCCGGATATGACGGAGTTCACTGAGTGGTGGTGTTTGGAGGAATAAGATATTCCAGGGAGTGGAGACAAGGGAATGCAACTCCAAAACAGAAAGGATTCTTGTGGTTGTGATGTATCTATAAAATCACCCAAGCATGTTAAATTTGAACTACAAAATGTAGAAGAAATCCATCAAGTATGTGTATGAATCTGAAACATCCAAATACTGCTATCAGTTTTCAGCTTGCTTGCAGCTCCGGTTGCTTCGAGTATCAATTCGTGGACGTCCAATGCCACAAACTGCAACCACGACACGATAACCATGATGTTTGCCAGCGCACCCAGAGCATTTACGTAGTTGTAACTGTCTTCGTCAAAGAAGTCAAAGATAAAGCCGTAAAACGGTCTCCCAAGTTCTGAACTGATCTGGTGCTGCACGAGCAGCTCGGAGACCATTACGCGGAGGTTAGAATAGAAGGAAGAGTTCTTGTCGGGCTTCCGTAGTAACGCATTCCTCATCTACACGAGCACGAAAAAGCAAAAGCAAACTTACACTTTTCATAACAAGCGTCACCCAAACGACGAGAAGCACGTAGAGAATCATCAGCACCGTGTTTAAGGCGCGGTCGGATATTAGGTCCTCAGTTGAGCCTCCGCTGTAAATGTGCGCCACTGGAAAAACGGTCGAACTAAACTTCTTTTCTAGTTTTGGTTAGAAGAAGAACAAGCTTAAAAAAGCGATGTCAAAAAACAGACAAATTGTAAACTTAAGTCTGCAACAAGTACTAGTACAAGTAGTAGAACCAACATACAAGTACTAGTACATCAAGAACAATGTGGGTCATAATCAGCCGTCGGCGACACCTCAAACGTTGCCGTATTGTACGAAAACAAATCCCAATTCGGATTGTAGAGCATCCAATCGAAACTCATCCTTCGAGTTCTATGTTCTGCGAAAAACCCATCCAATTGCAGTATCCTCAAAGCCGCTTGGGCTTCTGCCTTCGTCTTCCCTAGCCCGATCACGTAACCGCCTTCCTTCATGAAGGACGTCTCTGTCTCAAACACGTACTTTGCGCCAGATTTTTCTCCGGTGAGCTCCTTTAGTTGCACCTGTTGCCCATTGAAGTCGAAGCAGGGCTTGGTTACTTTGATATTGACTGTACTAGCTGAAGTGCTGGTCGTACTAGCCGCACTTGTTGACGATCCACCTGAAGTAGTTGAACTTCCAGAGGCACTGCTATCCTCGACGTACCTCTTTGGTTCATCCTCAGTTTCCAATACAAAGGGATAGCCGTAGCGCCACCTCACTGCGTCGTTTTGCCGATAGCAAGCTGGCTGAATCGTTAGTCGGATGAAGTTGTCACGCATGAATCCAACACTCCAATCCCGCACACGCGGAGTAAAACTAGTCAGAGAAACTTGCGTGCCACCTGTTGCAGCAGCATTACCCCGATTGGTCGCCGCTGACTCACGCATATGATCGAAAACGTATCCTAGACTTACGGTCTTAGCAGAAGAAAACGGTAAAACTTCTGCAGCCACAGTAGTTGTCGTTGAAGTAGAAGATGTGGTGCTATTGGCTGCTGTTGTCGGTGTGAGGAGCCTTTCGTCTGCACGAGGTTCTTGTGCGTTTGCCTCGATATCCTGGTTTTTATCTTGAAGATCTATCCTCGTCAAATACCTCAAGCCTCGAAGTGCCATTCGATCCTCCTCATCTAATCCTCTTGCTAGTCCAGTGCTTGTACCTCCACGCGGTTCGATAGTTTCTCTGCTATATTCCTTTTCCTGCATGCGACTTCGGACCTCTTCTTCAACAGGCACTGCCGATGACGACATCAAATCCAACAAGCTGGCTTCACCTTTTGTTGTGCCGTCACCTTGCTGAAGGCTATCCTCAACGTAACCCTCTCCGTCGTCCATCTCTCCCAATCTTCTTCTGGACACAGTGCCATTCGCTGTACTCAATACCACAGGCTTTCCCTGTAAACTGTTCCCTGCAAACAGCCACGTGTAGTTCTGTTCCCTTGTTCGGTACACCTCCGGTTTTCTACGTAACTCGTCACGCGCATAAAAGCAATCCTCCACTTTTGAGCTGGCAACGGAAGCAGCATTATCCCAGACACAGCTGTACATTTCGTCTATCAAGCTGTAGCGAATCCAGTCGGGGGTTAGATGATGGACTTGGGCCGCGAAATGCAATTCGAATTTTGACATATCTTTTTACAACATAAAAGACTATACTGAGACGAAATGGTTCTCTTCTATGAGGATCACGATGTCGTTGCATTTTCATAAATGCAGTTCCGCCATTTGGGTGACGCTTGAGAAATTTGCACGACGAGCCGCAGGATACTGTGGGTTTGCGAACGCATCAGGTAGCATCGTAGTCCAGTGACTCCTCTGCAGGTCCGACCCCGTCGACACTTGGTACGTCAGCGAATCTCTTATTCTTGCTATTCGCGTGATTGTCAGAAAGAAGAGTAAGAACAAGGTCGATATCGCCACACAGTGCGTCGAACCTGGGTACGACTGGGCCTTCTTTTTGGCTCGTAGCTTGTTGATCAGTTCGAAATTGAGCTTTTTGGATCCACTGCTCGCGTTCAAGGCTGCCAACATTTTTAACCTCTCCAAAAAGTTGAACGTCTTGGACAGAAACTGCAAGACTTGTTTTGCGAAGATTTTCAGGCTGTCGATTTCGCCGTGGATCTCAATCTGCTCGTTCAAATAGCGCACTTGTTTGTTGTAACAGCTGACGATGATGGATAGGAACATGTTCACCAAGATTAGAGCTACTTCCAGTAGTCCGTCCTCGCTATAGCCGCGTATCCTTCATCTCAAGTAGGCTCCTTTCGTCCCTTGCATATTTCATTGTGTTTGAGAGATCCCTGGTGTTCATCCTGTTGGATAGCCGCGATAGAGGCGGAAACTGTAATAGCAGGAGTTCTTGCCTTAACAAGACGAGGAAGAAAATCGCCATGAAGATGACGAACCAAATGACAGCCACAAACGGGTTCTGAGCCTCTGAGTGCATTTCCTTGAAATCGAAATCCCCAATCGTCATGCGTAAACATTAGAGGTAGGTTTATTTTGGTGTTCGTGGGTTCTCCCGCTTGTTATGGCTGTCCCCACCTAAGGGAGAGAGCCATAACAAACGGTACGTAACAAAAGCACCTTTAACCTGCCCTTAAAAACAGGTCAGAAGAGCCCCGTACCACGTCGAGAACTGTTCGACGGTGCCACCGAACTGCAGGTATCCGCTCAGTCCGAAACCGCAGAAAAGCAAGAGAAAGATGAAGGTGAAGCAGGAGAAGCTTTCGCTGCCTTGGCCCAGAGACTGCAAGACCAAACCAAGATTAGGACTTACTGCGGACATCAGGGTTCCGAGTTAGAAGGTCCATGATGATGAGGACATTCTGTCCACCTGTGAACTATGGTTCTTCAGTTCATGCTCATCATGAATCACTTGAAGCGTTGATTGCGCCATGCCATAAAGCAACCGCAAAAAGATGAAACAGATGTTCACTCCTCCCACAGTCGCGACCGCTTGTGCGCGTTCGGAGAGAAACTGAAGCTCTTTGACACCCTCGATCCATTGCTTGGAAATCATTCCCCCTTCTTGCAATCCCTCCAACGGAAGTTCCATACTCGAAAAACTGTGACTCGTTACCCAGTAGATGTAGAGGATCACGCAGGTGAAGCAAAGCGCCAAGTTGCCGACGGAAAGCCAAGACAGCGGCTTCTTCAAATATTGCACCGGCGCATCGGAGAAGTTGTTGTATTCGTCCACCAAGAAGAAGGAAAAAAGTAACACCACACAGATCTCTAAGATCAGCCGAAAATACGTCTCCCACGCGTGCGCGTAGAGGTTGAGGCCAAAGGGAACGACACTTAAACGCGGTTTCACAAGGCCGTTGGCCTGGGTTTCAAGACTTAGATAGAGGAAAGTGGAGAGATGAAAGGATGAGACGGACGTTGATGTTTGAAGATGATCTCCGACTACAAGTTGGTGGAGTTATGTACATTGATTGCAAGAAGGAGTTGATGTAGTTAAGTACTGTAGTTACAACGGTAAGAAGGATGAACGAGAACCCATCCACGTAAGAATATGAACGACAAGTGCAAAAACTGCGCTCCGACATTCCCGTTAAACAGCGTCACTTCTGCGACGAAAGAAGCCGTTTTGACCGCGTCCAGCCATCCTGTTTGCTGCATCTCAATCAGCCGATTCCTCGAGCGGACAGCACTGAAGTCCGGATGCAGATACTCCACAAAGCCTCCACGATCCGCATAGCCATCACCTGGAAGATACTCTACTGCACTCCCACTCCTGCCTCCGGGAAAAGACGCCATGTCTTCCCCATCCCCACTGCTGTCCGCACTCCCACTCGGCACTAGCTTTACTTTCTTTTAGAAGACCTTTGCTCGTTCCATCCGACGCCTACGGTGTATCCTTGGATAAAAATGGATAAAAAATTCAGGAATAGGGGGAAAAAGCCTCTTCTATTCCTAAAAGTAGATGGCGATGGGCGATGCGGATAATCGAAGACGCTTCTGTAAGTAAGTAAGTAAGTAAGTAAGTAAGTAAGTAAGTAAGTAAGTAAGTAAGTAAGTAAGTAAGTAAGTAAGTAAGTAAGTAAGTAAGTAAGTAAGTAAGTAAGTAAGTAAGTAAGTAAGTAAGTAAGTAAGTAAGTAAGTAAGTAAGTAAGTAAGTAAGTAAAGAAAGTAAGAAAGTAAGTAGGCAGGTAAGGAGGTAAGTAAGTAAGTAGGTAAGTAGTCAGTCAGTCAGGATCGGGAAGTATGTAAGGAAGTATGTAAGGAAGGAAGTAAGGAAATAAGCAAGAAAGTAAGAAAGTAAGAAAGTAAGGAAGGAAGCAAGTAAGCAAGTAAGTATAAGTAAGTAAGTGCAAGATGCGGCAAGTAAGTAAAGAAAAGTCAGTAAGTGCAAGATGCGGAAAAGCCTTAATGTTTGTAGCTATTGGAAAATCTCTCGTTGCCAAAGGTGGCCAACTTTGAGCGCTTGAGAGTGAAGCGGACCCACAGCAGGGCGTTGAACTCAGCCACTGGTTTGTACGTTGGCGTTGTAGAGAGTAGTTCGGGACAGAAAGTTGCGTTGGCGAGACCTGGGGAGGAGAGAAGAGGAGATGAAGGGACGAGTGCTCTGTAGAACATTCATCTCAGACACACGAAGATGAAGGTGAAAAACAAGCAGATGAAGTTTAAGTTTCTTCTAAGAGCGTTAGCATCTTCTATCATTCAACGTACCAGCATGATAATCCACCAAATAAGCCGGCGCTACATCAGGAACCGCACACGCTTTGCTTAGGTCGTCAACACGCTTATCGAATTCCCAGAAGTGCAGGACGTCATCGACTTTGTAGGTCGGACATTCTTGAGAGTCGTGCTGCGCTCCTCCAGTGACCGCTCGATTTTCACATGGTTCACAGCAAGCTGCTCCAGGCCCCATCCACAGGTTGCAGTTCGCTTTGCCCTCTTGTAAGTACTCATGGCACTGCTTCTGACCAGGTGTGACGCGCCCTTCGCCGAGGAGGCATTTTGTGGGACATGAAGGGAAGAAACAAGAACAAGTGGTAAAAATCGTATGTCCTGTCGTTACTTCTGAATTGGCACATCTACAAACTGATCGTCATGATTAATGCGCTCGGAAGTCTAAGTGCTATCTTGTCCTTGTATTCACACGGAGAAAATACTGCTCCTCAATCTTCCCTAAACTCGTTCCACAGTACGACTCATCCCCGAGCGCCGGTTTGGAACCATACAAAGCGGGCACGAAGACGTTCAGGAGCCACAGGTATACGTCATCCGTAGTGCGGATGTCTCGGAAATACCTCTCCGCTTTCGACGAGAGAGCGCTCTGCTTGTCCTCCGTTGAAAACAACCATGGTTGTTTCAGGAATCTTGGTGCAACTGAGGAATAGACCTGATTCGTCGTGCTGACCGAGAGCTGGAGTACATTCCATAGGGAAAAGCAGATGGCGAAGAGCAGGTAAAGCGTGGCTTTGACGAGGATGTCGGCCATTCTGTTTGGTGTAGGGACCACAGGGAGTCTTCACCTCTCTTCAGGAGGTGATGAGCCCAACCCCAATGATCGTGGTCCTGCCGTCGAGAGAGGTCATACCTACATCAGGCTCTGCTGTCCGAGGAGGTCTGCGGAGGCATCGCCAGCATCAAGCGGAGGCGCTCCTTGTTGCAGCGTGGAACAC
Source organism: Amoebophrya sp. A25 (assembly GCA_905178165.1). Classification (NCBI taxonomy): domain Eukaryota; class Dinophyceae; order Syndiniales; family Amoebophryaceae; genus Amoebophrya; species Amoebophrya sp. A25. Next base: position 412,686 of record CAJINU010000072.1, read on the forward strand.
AAGGATCGAGCTGCTCGGTCATTGTGGCACTGGACGAACGCCTAGCAACGAACGGGGCTCAAACGACGCGGGAAGCATCCTTTACGTGACGAACATATTTACCTAGATCTAGCTTTTATTTGGACATCGAGATAACATGCGCTCAGGCTGAGGGCACACTCACTTTTACTCCCAACTCGCTCCTAACAGCTTGTGATCTATCCTCAGATGATATGAGGTTATAGATATAGACCGATGTGCAAGATGAAGCCGAAGTGCTTAATCGGGTGCACGGGTTCACAGTCTTTCCAGCTGTTTCTATGAGCACTTCATCTACCTAACACTTGTTATTGAAAAATAGAGCAATAAAAGGCGTACTTCTTATAGAAGCCAACATCATTTACAATCTACTGGTACTGCATAGGCGAGTTGTAATCGATTTTTCATGCACATCGCGGTGGTCGAAGTGAGTTTCGTCAGACAATCAGGTATTTAAAGCTTAGTGAGTTTTTTCGGAATGCGACTGTCAAAATCAAACAGAGTTGTTGCAACTGCAAGTCATCATCTAACCTATAGCCAAGTAGAGGTACAAGATTAGAATTCAAAATTTATAAATTCTTGTGCTCGTGGTCAGAGATACCCTAAGACACCTCGCGAGAAAAAGGAAGAGAATAGGCTGTGCACATTAGACGTGAAACCGGACTTGCTCTCGGAAGACTTCCCGTCCCCTCCACCTCCTACGAGATCTTCCTCCTCCACGTGCTGTTCTGATTGATAGTGATGTTTCTTGCTGTGTCGTTTCTTCTTTTTGTGATGATGGTGATGACGATGATGATACTCTGCACCTGTTGTAGATGAACTAGACATAGCGTCACTGTTCTCGTCAGCTGCAAGAGGTACTAGCGTGTCTACTTTCATCTCCTCCTGCCCACCACTAGTAGTACTACTCTTTTTGCGACGTCTGGGCCTGCCTTCGGTACGTAGCATCTGTCCTCTAGACTTGCTGTGCAATTCGAGCAGTTGTGTGCGGATTTGAGGATGTGCCTGGTCTAATCGATAAGGATGCCAAACTTTTCGTCGTGGGTCCATGACAGTCTTTTTCTTTCCAGGTTTGTCCTTTTCTGGAGGTTTCTCCTTTTTCTCTTCTTTCTTGGCAGGAGTGGGTTCTTTTTCACCAGCATCAGCATCAGCATCTCCTTCTTTCTCTTCGACCTGCTCTTCTTCTTCCTTTATCTCCTCAACATCCTCTTCGTCTTCTTCAGGCTCTTCCTCTTCAGGTTCATCTGGCTCAGGAGGTTTAACTTTTTTCAGCCTTTTTTCCCTTTTCTGGCGCCTTAGCTCTTCTATTTCCTCCTCTGTCGGATCGTCCTCATCTGGGGGCTCTACTTCTACAGCAGCATTCGCTTTTTTATTCGACTCTTCCTCATCTCCTCTGTTATTTTCCTCCTCCTTTCCTTTCTTCTCCTCGTCGTCCAGTTGGGTGTTAGAAATGAGCATCTGAAGATCAACATCGTGAATTGTAAGTAATTTGTAAGTTGTCGTATTTGTTGTATTATAGCTTCTACTTCTGTAGGTGGACGTAAACTAAGACATCGTCTCAATCATAAGTTTTTCCAGCGCGTCCACCCTTGATCCGTCTCCCTCCGCCACTGCCTTCGCTTCCTCTTTTTGCTCCTCCTCTTCCTTATCCAGTTCTTTTTGCAGTGTTTCTTGTACCTCCTTAGCCGCTTCTCCGACTTGCTCTTCGACCTCTGCCTCTTCGGCTTCCCTCTCTTCCTTCTCCTCAGGCGTTTCCACAGCTTGCTCCATCGCTTTACTGTTCATCGTTTGTACATTTTCCCCTGCCATTTCCACCACTGGAGTAGCCTTAGGGCCGATGGTTGGCTTCTTCTTCTGTTGCGGTTTGTTCTTCTTCTTCTTCGGCTTCTTGGACGTCTTCTTTTTGGATGAAGCAGCATTGTCTGGAGACTTCGCTTCGTCGTCCTCATCCTCTTCGGCGTCGTCGGAATCGATAGTATGAAGCAGGCACAGGAACGGTGTGTAGTTGGGAAATCTACCTACAACTTCTTGTTCAACTTCATCAATGCAAAAAGCTCTATCTTCAAGTACACGTTCCAGCAATAGATAGAGGTACCAAGTTGTATATCATAACTATCTTCTTCGCCTCCATCAAGCTCCCCTGGATCGTACATCTTGGGGTTATGTGTCAGCTCGTCACGTTTTGCACCCATGTATCTCTCCATTTGGATACCCATACTGCTTAGAAAGATTCAGACTGACGAGTTCGAGAACTTCATGTCTTTACGCTTACCTGCCTTTCTAGCATTTGAATTGTAAATTTCAACTCTATCGCCGTTTCTGATACTAAACCATACATAGTACGGTACTTCTCGACCAGGTTGAGCCTTAAATTATGCAAGTATTTCGGAATCGAGTCGTCTAACACTGTCCTTGCTTCGTCCATCCTCGTGTTGTATCGCGCAATGCTGCCGTCTAGTGCATGGAAGGATTCCAGAGCATTTCTAGTTTCCCCTTGTGCCTTTGCAAGTTCATGCACGTAATGGACCAATCCTTTTTCCAGTGGCGCAATCGGCGAAGAGATCTGGTCGATAAATGCACGACCGTGAGTGGAGTCGAGGAGACACTTCCCAGCATCGCTTCTTGGCAATACACTGCACCAAAAACACTTCGGGACTCGGAAACACTGTCGCACTCGCTCTAGTTTCTGGGCTAAGGACGCCACGACTACTGCATGATTCCCCACTAGGATATATTGGTCTCGCATACGGGAGGATGAAAGAGAAGACATGATGATGGATCCATCGATGGTAAGTATATGAAAAACTTTTCAGTTTCTTCTGCATGTTTATCTCTAAGGTAGGTGTTCTGCAGATGTTCTTGTACTTGTATGTCCTCGTTGAATTCAACAAAAGAAGAATACAAGACTGGAACCGCTACGGATTGCATGCATGCTACATATTTGGTGCAAATATTTCGATGACCACAGGTAGTGTCACGCACCGTAACTCATATGACCGCCTCGCTCGCTCTTCGTATAAATGCTGAAACGCTTCTTCCACTAGATGGAACTGCGATTCCAGTAGAGATTCGTGGTTGTGATCTGCTGATGCTACGACGCCTACGACTTCACCTCCAACACGTGGAGAATGATGTAGCATCTGCTGTAGCACCCTTTCTGCAGTTTCTAATTTTGTATAGACAGAGGAGCCATGTTCTGCTTGATGTGGAGGCTGGGCTTCGTGTTCCTGTGTTGAGGAAGTATCACCACTATCTGCTTCACGACGAAGTCGAAGTCTCAGTTCCCGTTGAATACCGGGAATTCTGTGGATGATCGACTCGACGCTTCTAGTTTTGTCATCTCGAAGTCGAGCGTAGTGGGGACTCCGTGTTGGCATAGCGGCGTTATCCAGAACTTGGCTCGCGCTATCTTGACGTTCATGATGGTCACGACCTTGTGCGACTTCAGTCTCCTCACCACCAAGTGCCCATTCTACGCCATGTTGATCCTGTATGTCGTCATGTTGAGAGTGAAGATGTGAAGAGGATGTCGTTGACGACTGTGATGTCCAATCCGATGCCTGAGTTGGTAGTCGCAATGTCCGTCTAGCCGCTGCTAGCTGCACCAGCGTAAGCCTTGCTGCGGTTTTTGGAAGCAGCTGCCACAGCAAATTGACTGGTAGGAGCCATACGAGGATTAGAGATGATGACGTCAAGATGACTTGATCATGTTAACGTGTTTTTTGGTGCGACGTTAGCGTCGTAGCATTGCTCAAGTCAAAAACGGAGGATGGCGTCTTGCTCAAGTCAAAAACTAGACATCTAAAATTACTCAGAAAGGGCCTCCTGCAATGAGGATGACATCCACAAAAGTAGTCGTGATAGTCTACCTGAATCATTCTATTTCCACGTTGTTCGTAAATTCCCCCTATTCATCCTCCTGCGAGCTCTGTAGTGTCTATACAGCGTTCTCAGATCGTTCAAGCGTGCCTTTACCAGCTCATTCCTCTCGAGTTCTGCTTGACGGTCCACTGCGCCATTCACGCCAGTAGGCCTGAAGAGATGTCCTTCCGTCTTCAAATCGATTCCAAGGACAGCGTAGTAGCCCAAAGGATCATGTTCCACACGTTGAAGAACATCAGCCCCTCCAGGGGAATTATCGTCGTCTAGGTCCTCGTCGTCGTCATGAAGATAATTCGTATCCGAACGACCCTTCTGAGCATGAGCGCCGGCATAGCTCAAGTCATCCGGTACTTCCGCACAGACGTTTCCTTTACTCAACGATACTAGGACCGCATTCTGGTACACACTGTGCATGATGGACTTAGTTCTGGTTGCTCGCATGGCGACGTCGTCGTGGTGGTGAGCGTGAGTGGTTGTCACCTGGTCAGTCGGGTGAGCGTCCGTGGTTGTCAAGTGGTCCGTCGATGGATCGTGATTCGTGGTCGATGGTGGAGTGGCCCCACTAGAGTCTTGAAAACTCGCAAAAGAGGAAGATGATCCGCCTAATTGTAGCATCTGCTGGTGCGCATCTTCTCCACTCGCACGACTCATGTCATCTACAGAAGAAGCGTCATCTCCGTCAGACGATGAGGATGCGAATGAGTTTATCTCTGCCTTGTGAAGACTCTCGCGAAAAATGCGGTCAATAAGACCCGACCACGCTTTCTCGTCTGAGGTAACGTCCTTCCCATCTTCACTGGTATCTAATGCTCGAAGAATCGAGACTAAAGAAGTTTTTGTAACAATAGATGATGAAGCGCCTGCCCCCGGTCCACTTGATGATAGTAGGTCCTGCAGTTGTTCTTGTTCACCATCGTGTTGTTCTGCAAGAACTGCGCTATCTAGTTCTGTTGGATCTGTACTGAAGAGAGTGAAAGCCAAGGAATGTGCATCTTTACCCTGACCACCTCCTCCAAACACCGAGCCCTTCAAATCCTCCAACACTAGACGGCCGTTTCTGCATGTCAAACTAGTATCTTCTAATCGTTGTTTCGCGTTACCGAAAGGTAAGCCTAGTAGCATCTGGTCACAGCGCAGCGTCCGCCCGCTTCCTAGCTCGCCTTGTGCCAATTCTGCACCAGGAGGATCCCATATGCCGTCGCGAAGTAAGACCGAGAAATCATCATCTGTGCGAAGCCTCTGCTCTATCAGAAATTGCAGAGAATGGCGGAGTCTATAGTCGTCTTCGTCGACCACGACCGCATGGTCCTGGTTGTTCATCGTTTCATGTCCACCATGTCCTTGTGGATCATGCTGCCACACTTCTGCACGTCGGAGCGCCTTTCGCCTCTCAAGACTGTGTTCTAAAGCAGTGTCGAAAGCAGAGAGGGATGATTTTCCAGTTCCACCATCCTCATGCTGCACATGCGTAGCGAAGTCATGTTGTAAGGCATCATGGTTGTAATTAGTGGTTGTACTACTGGTGAAAGAAGATGAAGCTGTAGAAGATCCAGCCAGCGTTTTCCCAGTTGAATGCGAAACTTCCATCATCAGAAGGTCTTGTCCAATATTCACAGTCCACAGAGCCTGCGAAACAAGCTTTGGAACATTCGAGAGTATGCGAGATGTGGTACTACTAGAAGATGCTGATGCACCGCCAGAATCAACATCATCTACTGTGGCAACGATGACTGGAATCTGCTTATTCAGCGTCTCCACTGCGCACCAAAGGTTGTCAAGTTTGTTCTCGGATGTACTAGGAGTGCTGGATCTACGTCGAGAAGCTGTGCTGCTTCTAGTAGAAGGTGTGCTGCTTTGGCTTGTCTCCGCAACTTTTTGCAAGATTCTCTTGCTCACATCTTCTTTGATTGCTTCGCAGTCGACTACTGGACTCACGTGGATGGGGAGGCGATGAGCTTTGTCGTGGTCGTGATTCGATGTGGAAGATGCAGTTTCAACGAAAGAAAAGATGTTGGAGGTAGTACTTTCATCTTCACTTGTTTGTTCGTCAGGATTAGGCTCAGTCTCTTGCCCGTCTATCTGCTCCAACAATGAGCCGACTTTTTCTCGTTGAGCAAAAGAAGATTGATGACGATGATGCCTTTCGCTTTCGCTGTCCTCTGCTCGTCTTTGTTCTTGTTCTTCTTCTTCGCCCTTTTTAACAGCTTCTTCTACTTCCTCTTGCTCGAGAATCTCAGCCAGAGCCTTCAACTCATCCCGCCATCCGTGAAGAAAGCCCTCCAAGGTGTTTCGGCGACCTGCGACGAGCTGATTCCATTCTTCTGTTGCACGTGACTCCCTATCCCACATGGCGATCTGGCTTGAGTCTGCCAGAGTGTCGAGCACAAACGTCAGCTGATAAGCTTTAGCTCCTACGTCGATTACTCCTGAAGATGTAGAACTTTCTTGATCTTCGACTTCTGGATCATCAACAACATCAAGTGCATCAAGAGAGACCGACTTCTCTTCTACTGGTCCCTCAGCTGCCGAACCAGAGGTTGCTAGTGAGTGCCATTGTGCCAATCTGGGACTCCGCTTTTCGTCTTCAGGCATCCACAGATAGTGATAGACGCCAGAACTACAGCCCTTCGCTGCCACTTTCTCGCCCATAAACTGATACAGCTCGCCAACTCGATGGAGTAGTTTGCGGAGGAGCAGAGAGGTAGAATAAGCGCCCTCAAAGAAGCCTGCTTTCACTGTCTCCAACGACAATTGACCCCATGGATCTGCGGAGGAGTGTTCGTCCAACGCAGTCAAGAGTGCCGTTCGCCCAGCGATTTCGTGACCACTTGTTGTGGTCTTTGAAGCTGCGGAGCTGAGCACGACGAGATGCAATATTTTCTTGCCCAGCCTCATCTTCAGAGGAACGCCCAGCCTCATCTTCATCTTCGGAGGAATGCCCATACGCGGGGGCATACTTTGGCGCCTCGCCCTGACGGGCCACGCCATCATCCCCGGACTCGCCGACGCCGTCAGCGTCACATGGTTCTTGATCAAGAACAGTACAGTTGCAAACCAGGGTAATTCGCGAAAGTTGTAGTCATTGTGATGTAGTTCGTTCCGTTGGAAAACGCATCTTTTTCCTGCATGCAGCTACTTCTACTTGCGTTGGTGGTAGTGTAATTTTTACGACATCGCAGTTGGTGAAGCAGAGGTTGTTGATGGTGTCAAGGGAAGTTGTAAATTTGAAGACGCTTCAACATGGGGGCCGTAGGTTCCTTCGCGTGTTTTGAGGTCTGGTTTTGCTTCATAATTTTGTTTCTGGAGGATCGAAGAAAGAGAACATCTGTAAATCATAGAGCGATCAGCTCGGCTGTAGCAGAAAAGGCCTAAAGAGCTGCAGTTATTTTGCGAAATACTACCATACCAGATTCAGATATAGTCGCATACCGCGTTAGTAGGTTCATAAATTATTGAGAAGTCATGACTTGGACTTGCAGGCAGTGTGGCCACTACCTGTTATCATGATTCCTGTTGTTTTTGCGCACGAAAAGTATGTCAAACACCGCGGCATCAGTGATTTCAGTTTCATGAAATTCCCTTTAGCAGTATTCGGGTATCATTATGTATCAGCGTTATTTATTCAATATTATCATTATGTTAAATCATCGGAAATCGAAATAGATGACTAAGCGCGAGCGTAAGCGTTCAATCGTCCAAACTGCTATCAAGCAATTAAAATTATTCTACATATCTGATTCGTGTATTTTTGTCAATAACGAACTGCATAGTCAACCATGAGCATGAACAGCAAATTCCATATCTCTGAATAATCAATTCAACCTCCATGACATTTTACATGAACGTGATGAAGAACTCCAACTACACAAAATCAAAACAAAGTACAACGAAAAAATGTTGTATCATCGACATTTACCAATCTATATTACGTTCTGGGCCACAGCAACTGTACGAGGTTGCAATTTCAATTTCATCAAACATAATAAGGCTGCATCAATTCTTTCAGGTTCTTTCAGGTGTCTTGGTTTCCCAAACAATAACAAAGGGAAAGTTACTAGAAGCATCCGCAGCATCCCCTCCCCTTATCCTCGTCTTTCTTTGCCTGCGAAGCTCGTTCTTGCTGACTTTTCCGCATACTGCGAGCACTAAAGCTATCCAAAGCCGGCACTGGATAGGTTGTGTTCGCCATTCCACCGTATCCTACCTGAGGACTCGACCCACTCGACCCTGCCACATAGCCAGAAGACATCTGCGCTCCCTTTTCATCAATAGCACCATCACCTTGCAGCTCATAAACCCCACGTGCACTTAGGTTGCTGTTGCTTCCAGGCGTGTTGTTGTCAACATCATCTCCAATCCTCTGTGGTTTTGCGCCACCAAAGAAGCTGTACCCGTCTCCACGAGGTCGTGGGACTGATACATCGGCACCTGTAGGACGATTCATCGAGCTCTCAAGACCGCTTACCATCGATCCAAGGGCGTCACCCTGCTGTTGCTCGTCGTAGGAATCTGGAATGTTCCCGGAACCGGATGAACCGGCAAATGTGGCTTGCTTCTTGTTGCTGATATTATTCATCATACTTGTTCCAGAAGAACCTTCACTTTGCAAATAAGTCGGACGGGCTTGTTCCTCGGTAAGATCAGAACCTTGACCGAGACTGCCGGGGACCTGGAAGGTTGTAATTATCATGTTGATGTTGAGGAAGATGACGATCATGATGATGCAAAAAGCTACAACAAGGTAATTCAAGGTGGACAACATCAAAAAGTGATCTAAAAAGAAGTGGTTCATCTATCTTGCGGCAAAAAAAACTTTAGCAGGATCATGTTGTACCTCCATATTCGTGATCCCTTCCGTGCCTACTTGATTCTGTGATGACAGTGCGTAGTTTGATGCTATTTTGCCTCCCTGTCCCTTTCCACTTTGCCTTTGTTCCTGCTTCGCTGGAGCCTTGGCTACGGCGCTTACTGTGATCACCTTGCTCTGATCCAACGTTGGGTCAACGTCCACGTCATCGAGCAAATCCGGGAGTTGATTCACATGCTTGTTGTAGTCTTTGCTCTTGCCACCTTTTCCACTCCCACCTGACGACTTTCCAGAACTACGCTTGTTGCCTTTGTTTTTGCCGGAGGAAGCTGGTTGGTCACTCATTTTGTTTGATTTTTTGGACAGCGATTATAGGGAGGGCTGTACTTATGTGTCATAGAAGATGGTTTTCACGTTGTTGAAAAGCTGATCTTCATCTTACAAATAGTACATAATTGATGAACCTAGTACAGCATAAAGAGACAACAAGATAGACTTACACTGAAGCTGAAGATCAATCACTTCAAATGGGCAAGAAATTTTCTCAAATACAAGTCATGCAGTTGCGCAGGATAATTCTTGTTCGTCTCAAAGATTATGCGATTTCCTGGAGGTCGTCGTGCAGAGCGAGAGGGAAAATAGTGACGATTTCAAGATGAAAGCATGATTGAGATATCATGAAACACAAATTATTTTTTTACCATCTTTGAATACTCTCTCAGGCTCTGCTACTTTTCAACAACGAATATCGTCGGCTCTCAAGTGGGACAGATATGTCTGCAACTCAGCACAGAAGTGTTATCACGTTGGCTTTTTTATTTTTGGTATTCTCGTCTGTTGATTTTGCTCTCTGGTCATCGGGGAAAGCATGATACGATATTCATGACAGGCGCTCTTCTCAGACGTGAAACACAGCACAGCGTTGGACAGGTAACGGCCTGAAGACAACTACCATCGCAGCCCTCGCACAAGCTGTCGCTGGTGGGACTAAGTAGACGCTTAGTACCAGCGGTCTAGTATCTACTCTATAATCTCTTCCATCTTATTCCCTAAATCAAGATATTATTGTCGTTGTCCCTAAATCCAATTATTTTTCTATGCAAATATGAATTACTGTTATTCGTTCTATCCAAATACAAGTACTGTCCAGCTACATCCCAAGTCTCAGGCTCCTTTTCATTTTCGTGTTTTGCGTAGGGATGTTGCTAGTACGACGTAGATGGTGACGTTGCAAGAAATTATCTACTTACAACCTTATTTACCCCGACTAGTTTGTTGGTCAAATTGTATACAGTCATAAATCTATAGTATTTCAATTATTAGCGTTGATTGTTCCTTCCATATGTTGATTACTATGCGCAAGCTCTTTTTTCCTAGTTCTTAGAACAAGATCAAGATGTTCATCTCTTTGTTCAGTTACAAGATCAAGATGCTATTCGTCCTCTACCTCTTGATGCAAAAAGAAAATTCCTTTACCACCAATTATACATCAGTTTTATGCTACAGCATCATAAATTTCAAAATATTCATTCGACGTCTTATTCGTGTTAGTAGATTCTTGTTCTCCACTTGATCTTGATTCCGTAGCACGACTTACGTAATACTTACGACTTACGTAATACGTATGTCCTTAGCACGGGCAGCAGCATCCTCGGCCTTCCTTCTTAGAGCTGGAACTCTTTGACGGGCGATCGTCCTTCTTGCTCCCGGATTTTCTATCACTTGTGCTGGCGCTGAAAACAAGAGATCGGTTGGAATGCTAGACGAGTGGTAATTTTTGATCGATTTTGATCTACAACTTCTATCATGTACTTATCTTATTATACCTGGTACTTAACTTAAAAAGCATAGAAATGCATCATGGTAAAAGAATGGCGAGGTGGATTAAGGGATGAAGAACCACGATAAAAAGAAGTCAACAAATTATAGTACCTAGACGCTCTTTCTTCTACAGCACCGGACACTCTTTCTTCTCCAGCAGCTCCTTGTTGGGATCCAGCAGAAGCTTCGGCAGCAGAGCCACGACTGGCACCGGATTGCAAGTACGACGGCAAAGCTTCCCTCTCAGCACCATCGTCATCCATGTATGCAATCTGAGAAGAGTTTTTTTGAAATTTTGGCTTTGGTTGTTGTGATTAATGGAGATATATATTATAGTACGTTGTATACGTTATAATTATGCTTATGGGTAGATGTAGAAGAAGTTCTTCTTGTTCTTGTCATAGTTTGTGATTTTAATGTACGCGTACCGCCTGATTGAAATGATGGTTCAAGGACTTATTAGTTCACATCAAATTCTAATTCCAAGGAGGGTAGTAGGAAGTAGTAGTAGGCATTAAACGAAGAAAATCCACTTCTACTTCATATGAATGACTCGAAGCATGTATAGGCAACATGAGGTAATCAAAATCATCAGTTCATGATAAGTACCGTGTAAGCGTCATCCTTCGGGCCTGCCGTTGACTTCAGGTTGTAAAACGAGGCCATCTTGCCTCCTTTTCCTGCTCCTTTGTCCGACATCTTGTTGGTGTTGTGGAACGCGAACGAGTCTCTTTACGAGAAATCGGATGAATGAGTGTTGTCGTTTAGAATAATTGGAAAGCCGTCTTCTACTGAATAGCTATGTCGATATGATAATGAAGAGGTGAAAACTGAAAAGTAAATTCTCGGTGATAATTGGTCGATTGGTTAAACGCGAGGTTGGAGGGGAAGTAACAATTGAAGGATGCCTGAGGTGTTGAGGAGATTAGAGTGTGTTCTTCATCTAAAAATTCTAGAAGAAGGTTGAGGTGGGGAATCTATGTTGGTCAAAATCTTATCGTAGGAGCAGATCACTCGCTCCGGAACAAATTGCTCAAGGCTGACAGAAAAATCGTTCTTGTAGTATTATAGATCCGCTTCTCAGACTCACAGGACAGAGCTGGTAGTTCTTCACTCGAGAACAGATATTTTTGTCGCAACAGATGATCATGATGGATACGCAGCACTCTTGAAGAAGTCTCGACAGATCATCATGATTCGTCTAAACAGAAGATTCCTAAGGAGCACTCACGTCGAAGGATACAAGACAACTCATCGATCTGACTTTATGCTGGATCCGTTGCGAAAAATTTGAACACATGGAGGCGCACTCATCGAAGCCTTTTGAGGACGACGAGGAGGCTCTAATCATCTGCACTAGTCTTGATTCCATCATATAAGAAAAGGACTTCGTCTTGAGAGTTAGAAAGAGTTTTGTTTCAAGCTCAACAAGAATTGTCATCTTTCGTTTCGCCCCCCCGAAAGTTAACGTCATGTTTTTTTTCTGCCACGATTCGTTCTGTTGAATCAGTATCAGAATCAGAAATGGCATGGAATCCCTAATTATCATGGTGATGAGTAAGTGCTACAATAGTTAGGTTTTCTTCTTCATCAGCACACCATCTTCCCATCAAACGAAATTACTTCAAGACAGACGATCATCTTCAAACTAATCTATGACTACAGATGTGACTTTTTCTTTGAAACGAGACGAGAAATTGATGCAATACCGCATTGCCAGGCTATTCTGCAAAATGAGGCCATTCCCATGGCAGTGTCATATTAATTCGTCAATCACTGTAATAATGCGGTCATGGTCAACATTATCTTTTAAGTTTCGTCCGTCCACCTGCTCGTGATAGTCGTGCATTCTCTATTTTCCTCCCCCCATTATTAAGTAATCAATCAATGGTCTATATTCGTGTGAAACAATAGATGTAGCAATTACAAATGCCAGACATCAACTACTTGTTCGTTGCAGTGCCCATACGATTGAACCGATTTTGCTTGGTAGTTCACGATAGGGCCACATTCTCTTTTATTTTCGATCAAAATGACTTTTTGAGATGCAGCTTGTTGTACTCAGAGCAGGTTCTACTTCAATCTACCTTGAAGATTTTACTGTGCAGAAATAAACTTTGAAATAATAGTATACTTCTATTAGAATATGTGTCAACGACTTTACAAATACAACTACTTGCTCATTACTTCTATTGGTATTTCTTACTTAGCTGAATGTGAATTATAGGAAGTCGAAATCATTTATCTTTGACATAATAGTGACAATTCGTTGGTAATCTCGACACATCACAGTTGATGTATGAGAATGCGAATTCTTCCGGTAGTTACAACTGGGTTGCATGATCACTTATAATCACGACATATCTCTTTCTCTTCAAATACTGCATACTTTATCTAAATTTTGGTGCAAAAACAAGTTCAAACTCAAATCTAGACTTTCTCATCGATGAATGTGGTCAAAAACAAAAGTTCATTTTTTTAATTGTTATTCTATCTATCAACATTCTATCTATCAACAGGAAGATGAAAGGCTACGATTTTCGCACGCGGTAAAAGCGAAATCGAAAGTTCAAGATTCTACTCTATCTGCTTTTGTATGTATTTTTTCAGCTCTGTGCATCTTGTTTGATGAAGTTCGGCATATTCACATGATAATGATTGAATTTGTCCTCCACCGCATTCAGCTCAGCTCGGTGGTCTCCGTCGAGTCGAAGTGTTGGGATTCCTCATTGTCTCGTCGAGTGACCGTTGTTGTAGTAGTTTTCGAAGTCCTCACTTTTCCTCCAAGATTCATCGAATCGTCTAGACTTCCAAAGCAGGCGAGGCCAACAACGGTTCGTCCTCAGGGTTCGTCTTAGCGTCAGTGTCCGGAGAACTCGCCGACGCCGACTTACGCGTGGTGATGGTAGACAACGCCGTCAGTGCGAAGTTCAATGACAGAGTGAGCAGAATGCAGGACAACACACCGATGTTCGCGTAGAAAGTCGCGTTCGCACAGACCGGAGACCAGAATCCGAGAGTAAGGCCGCATGCAGCAACCAAGGCGAACGCCGTGACGTTGGACAGATAGGTGTCGGTAGCATCTGTCGTGGTGTCGTTGCCCAAACTGGCCCAGCACAGAGCAGCATCAATCGCAGCAGCGAAGGCGAGTGTTCCAGCGACAACAGCGTTGGCTTTGGACTCACAAGTGTGGTCAGTCAGACAGAAGACCAAAGGCAGACCAAGGATGACCGCGAAATTCGGCAACGTACGAGCAGCAGCAGAAGCGACCTTGTCGGCTCCTTGAGTGGTCACAGTCGTTGCCCACCATTCAGCCAAAGAAGCAGCGACCGTCAACAAGAGCATGATACTGGCACTGGCGCACAATGCGGCATCGGCGTAGTACAGACGGTTGCTTCCGCAAGAGCCCTTAGACGTGATCAGCAAATAGCCGCCAAAGCCGATGAATGTCGCATACAACGTCAGCATGGAGTACTTCAACAGCAAACCGTAGAAAGCGCTCGATGCAGCAGCAGCAGGAGATCCATCGGGCACAACAAGAGCACCCTTGACATTCGTCCTCACAGAAGTACTTCTCAGCGAAATCGACAAAGGATCGTCCGATGTAGAGGAAAAGCGATTGGAACATCCCGCCTTGATCATGCGCTGCCACTTCGCGCGGGCTCCAGCGATGTACTGCGCGGCATCGAGTAACAAACCGCAGAGTGTGTGCAACGCGAAAAACAGGGACATGTCGCAACTTGCCGAATCGTAGGGACTGGCGACCAGAATGATCAAAGCACCGAGGTCGACGAGCAGAGCCAAAGCGTACAGGATGTGAGCGAGAAGAGAGGTAGAAGTAGAAGACTTAGCGGATCCTCCTGCACCAGAAGTAGGAGAAGACAATGTCGAAACAGTTCCGCCTTGCCCATCTTCAGCAGTAGTTTTTGCCTCGCCAGGTCCACCAAGCAAGCCAAATGTCAACATCTGTAGACTGAAGAACGACGATCCACGCGCGTCGACTTCCCCACCAGATGCAGTGCTTCCTCGCATAGCTGCTTCGTTCGCCATCATTTCAGCACGGCTTTGGCCGGTCATCGTTGCGCCGTACAAAGTGGAGACTCCGCGGGCTTGCTCGGTTCCTGGGGAACCGGTGCTGCCATCGAACATCTTCTTCGGACTCTCGACTTCGAAACTGCGGCTCAGAGCGCTTGAAGAGCCACCTGGAGGAGGAGGCATAATATTACGGGTGGAGCCAAGCTAACTAGGAAGAAAAAGTAAGGTTAGGTAAAAGGTATATAAGAAGGTATAAGGATAGGGGTAGACACCAGATCAGAATCTTCATCTTGTTCTTGTCTACTTCACCAAATTTTCGATATTATTGTTGAAAGACTTGAACACTGGTTGTATCGAGAGATTAATTTAACACTTTTTAGCAAAGAACAAGAAGTGTAATAATACTGAAATCAGGTGCTCCACCAGTTCCAGTTTGTTGTCCAACAGAGGCGCGCATCGAGATCGCATTCGTACCTTCCGTGCGGGATCCACCGCCTCCAAACGCACCTGCAACGCGAGAACTCAAACGGGAGAAGAATGAAGATCCCTGTTTGTCCAAGTTTCCAGACGATTCACCATGTCCGTAACCAAGAGAAACCGGGCTACGACCAGAACCGTCGGGGCCACGAGCGTAGGCAGCACTTGCATGACCGGTAGGCTGTGTAGTGGTTCGTCCAGACGTCGCATCGCGATCTCCTGCGACGTTGATGTCACCAGTACCAATAGTAGCTTGTTGATTAGCACTTGCATCACCACCACCTAAATCGCTAGCGTAATTCCAGAGGTTGTACCAAGCGGTGGGGCGCGTAGCAGTAGATTCTTGACCACGTGTGGTGTTGGCATCCGGAGTAGAAGTCGTGTTGTTTTAGAGCTCCTCTACATTTCCAGCATTTGCATTTCTAAATCACCAACGCACTTCTAGTTGGTAGTTCACGTTGTACATCACCTTCACGTGCATCTTAATGTTCTTGAAGGAGTTTGAGCTAGAGTTGGTGATTCAAAAATAGAGCATGCACTAGCAGAGAACGATAACAAAGGATGTCTAACATCAATGAGAACCATAAAAATCTTTTCCACCCTCATTCCCCGTGTTATATCCTTCGCTGCCCGTAAGCAATTCGTGTGCTTCAGGATGGTCAACCATGTAGGTGTTCGCGAACTCAACCTGTTCTTCATTGCCAGAATTTCCGTTTGCGGAGGCCTGATCAGAAGTACCACTCGGATGGAAAGCACCCATTTGCGAAGTGATCGTGCGTGGCGGAGCACCATAGGTGCGAGGAGGACTGGCGCCGTCAAGGATGGAAGCATTGCCGAAAGCGGTGTAGGGACTGTGGAGGTGGACGAGCAGTTGGTGTAAGATGAGATGTAAGAAAGATTTTTTGTAGGGACTGTGGAAGTGGACGAGCAGTTGGTGGAAGATGAGATGTAAGAAAGATTTTTTGTAGGGACTGTGGAAGTGGACGAGTTGGTGGAAGATGATGAACAACAAGAACACCTTACTTCAAGTTTTTTTTTCCTCGACCACCACGACAAACAAATTATCTACGTAGTAGCTCTGCTGACTGCTCCTAGCTCTACTAGAAGAGAGATACATTCTGACTAAGACTACGACAAGAACCTCGTAGTTGTATTACCTTCCAGCCTGCAAAGCCGCAGATTGGGACGTCTGGCTCATGCCAGTCGGACGTGCGAGGAGTTCGGAACCCCGAATCTCATCAACCGTGACAGCCGAGCTCTGCTTACCACCACCAGTCTTGCCGCCAGCCAGTGCGTTCTTAGAGCTCACCCCAATCCATCTCGAAATGCATCCTAGGCTCCTTTTCCCCTTGAAAATGAAAAGCCTCTCGAGGATGCTGCCGAAGAGGAAGATGCATTAGGGGAAGCCTTAACGTTCGGAAAACCGTGGTAGCCTTGATGATCGTAGACCTCTCCCAGGGTGTCGAGATCACCACCTTTAGCAACGCCATGTTGACTGTCAACAGAGGTATAATCAGTTTCACGAGGGGTAGCATCCTGATCAGTGCCACTGGTGTTACCGGACTTCGATTTACCACCTGCTCCATCGCCTTTACCATTACCACCACCACCCTTCATCTGGTTGTTCTTTCCTCCATGTTTTCCACCTCCCTTCTGATTCTTGTGGAACAGACTGTTCAAATAGTCACGTTCGATGGAGTCAGATTGATCGACGAATTCATGCTGGTGCATAGCGGGACCACGACTGACCGGATTTTGAGAGTTCTGCGAGTTCGAGTTCTGCTGGTTGTTCGTCCCATGACCATGGGTGTTGCCATGATGACGGCCTTTGCCATTCTTGTTACCTTTGCCACCCATCTTGTTTTAGTTGGGTTTGGGGGATATTTCGACTTTGTTTATAATTTTAGGTGTGACAGGACGAACGAGGTAGTAAGACTTCTTACTTTAACGAGTTGGAGGAAGTGTTTTTCAGTATGACAACCGAACTGTGGAATTTTTTACAAATTTAGAATAACGCTTTGTGTGTGAAGAATTCAAGATGAATGTTTTCGCAAAAACTAACTTTAGATTTGATCTCAACAAAGTAATCGTGCCGAAGAAATAGTCAAGTTCAAGGATTCAAATACAAGTTCAAGAAGATTCAAGAATGCTGTGGTTCGTATTTAATTAAGTAGTCCAAGTTTCCTGTAATTCTGTACAACGCTCTTCTAGTTCTTTTTTTTAGATTCACAAAAAGGGAATTGAGGAGTATATCCCCACAAAGTTTTCCCTATGTATGGGTTGTGTTTTTCAATGATGATGATGTGTCAGTCCGACTCCGATTGATTATCTACTTCGCTAATAATACCGTGAAGATGAGTTATGAATGTCGAGGCGAAAAAAAACAAACTGCACCGAGGAAGAAAGCGAGGAACGATTATCACTCGAAAAAACGCATGAAAAGGAAGATTCTTCTTGTTTCACTTTCCGCTTGGTTTGTCACGATCAAAAAGAAAAAAGAACAAGAAGTGCGACCGAGGCCGACTTGTATGCCTTTTTTACAGCATCTTTTGGTGCCATTTATTTGGACGAAAAAGAACGATAATTCCGATTTTTACCGAAAACGAAAGACTGAACTTTTCTAACCGACAATGTTTCCTCGAACACAATCGAAAGCAGATGCCGTTGACGAAAACACAATCTGTATAGTTTCAATATTTCCCGTTCGCAAGTAAGCTTCACGACGTTGTTGTTCTGAATGCTTCTTCTAAATCTGATCCTGATGTTGGTAGAGTTCTTAGGACAGAACTAGATCCCAGGAGGAATGCCTGTTCTCACAATTCCGATGTTTACAGATACCGTACGCCGAAGAACTATTAGAGGTAATCAAAATCTAGATCATCAAGGTTTAATCTCTAAGTGCACTGCTAGGGTGGTCTCATTCTAATTCTTTCAATGTCAATGTATATAACTACGCATAAAGGAGTTGTAAAAGCATGTGTCTTCACTTGAAAGAAGAGTAGATGTCCACTAGCAATAGCAGTTTGAGTTTCATCTTGACAAGAACAAAATGGGAAGATCTGAAGATCACAAAATTTCAAAAAATCAAAGCATAGAGATATCGAGATTGAATCATCAACACCGTGCATTTTAAGGAACGTCCAAATTCTGCAACAGTTTCAAAACTCCTTCTGCTTCGTAGGTTCTCGCAATTTCCAGCAAAGTACGTTTCTGGATATCCTCCTGCTCTAACAGTCTCAATTTGTAACGTCCACGCCCGAAATGCAGCAAAAGCCTAACAATTTCGACTCGGTTGTATTGACATGCCAGCATAATTGCGGACTTTTCCTCCGTGTTGCGGGCATTTAACAAGTCGGTCCAGATGTCGAGGTCTTCTAACGGCATCCCCTTCTGACAACAGGATAAAATGAGTGACAGGATGGTTTCAAATCCCAGCTTTGCTGTCAGCATAAAGGCGGTTTCGTTTCCGGCATATTCGTTGACAGCGAGAACGAGTTCCTTCGCGTATTTACCGTTGGCCAGGGTTAGAAGACAGAGGTAACTGAGGTTACGATGGATTCAGCATGATGATGTACTTAGAAGTTCTAGTCGTAAAATTCATGATCATCAATCTCCTGGAAGATGAAAAACAAAATGGTAAAACAAGTAAATACAGTGACTAGTCATGATCCTGCACCTCTCCACGGGCCATAAGTATTGCTTCAACAAGAAGTGCACGAGACCAATATGGTGCCTCCGCACACCAAGCATGAAAGCTGTCATCCCCTTCAGATCCTTATGAGCGAAAAGCGCACGTATCGGATCGCGTTTGAACTCTGCGGAGCTAGTAGACGAGGAAGAAGATTTTACTATTGAAGAAGTTGATGTTGAAGCCGTTACTGGATGAGCCGGAGCGTCACCTGCAGCAGCAGCATCTCCTTTATTTCCCGCTGCTGGTGTTATAACACGACCACTCTTAGACTCGAAAGAGGAACACGCAGGCTCTTCACCGGGATGTTGACTCGTCTGTTTGCTTTTGTTCTCATGCTCAGAACTACGGAGGTCTTTCTTCGACTCCTCACCGCGAGGAGAGGATGCACACGAACCAGCAGAGGATGCGCCAGACGCACTCGCCGCAGAACTTTCAGCTGATCCCGAACCTGACGCAGAAGAGGATGACGACCCACCATCAGGAGGATCATTTCCACCACCCTCGTTGAGAAACCGACTCGTCCTCAAAATCGTCTCTGAGTCTTTCCTCTTTATACGACTAAGTCCACCTGTCACTGGTGCTGGAGGCGGGTCGTGCTCGATGTCTGCTTCTTCGATCTTAGTCAAAAGTGCGGTTGATGTCCCACTGGTTTTTAGGAGACCACAAGCTGAATCTTCGCTGGTTGCAACCGAACTACTCCCTTGTGACCTAGTATCTTTCAGCACAAAAGCGTCGTGAGTCAATCCTTCGTTGTCGCTTGACAAGAAAGCGACGCGCTCGTGCTGTAGAGCTGTCTCTGCGGGAGTGGATGTGCGTCGAGTGGGACCAGTACAACTACCTCCGGAGGAAGTAGTTGTACTCGTAGTTGCGTTGAGTCCTCCTTGTTCACCTGCTGTGCCTCCACTCGTAGAAGTGTTTTTCTTATTTACACCTCCTACTCCTACTCGTACTTCTGCGTCCCGCCCAACTTCCTGCGCCGTGCCACCAGCAGCTGGATTAGTGCTCACAGTCATGTGTTGCTGCAAAGACAAAGATGGAGACGCGCCTCCTGTGGCTGTATCAATCACAGGCAATCGCCTAACTCCTGGCTCCACCTCTTCCAGTAGTGCCCTCTGCCTTGCTGCCGCACCATCTGGATCTGCCAACGCCCTAGCGAAATACGATGGAGACTCCCTCCAGAGCATCTTAGGACTGTCGAGGACCTCCTCAATTTCCCTCGTTGTTGTAGTTGTCCCTTGTGGTCCAACAACAGGAGGTGAACCACGAGAAAGTGGTTGAAATGTAGTAGAAGTTGTGCCTTGTTTAGTCTTAGTCGTAGATATTGTACTAGTTTCCTCTTGTCCACTGCCTTTTTCGACATCGACAAAAGCATTATTTGCTTGTGCACTGCTAGGAGAGGCCGCGGTCGTCTGACTTTGCTGAGCAGTCGCGTTATTTTCGACGTTCTGTTGCCCATTTGGCGATGAGGACGTTCTACAACTTGTTCTCCTGCTTCCCGCTAAAGGGATTGTAGTGTACTTATGTCCCCCAGGGGACCACCAGAACTCGCCACGAGGACCAAGATATTTGTTGATCTCTGAGGACTTAGTACCTGAAGTGCTAGATGTACATGTAGATGAAGTTCCACCCTGCTTAGTACCTTTCTTGTGCGAGCTCTGTCCTACTTCACTAGACGATAGTAGTTTCTCGTACTTGGTGAGTAGCAACTTCGTGATTGCCAACACGTTGTCGAGGTAAAACACAACGTCCATGAAGATCGTTCTGTTGGTAATCGCATCGGGTTCGTGCCAGCGAGAAAACCTGCTGTCTTCCAATATCGCCTGA
This sequence comes from Amoebophrya sp. A25, assembly GCA_905178165.1. Taxonomy (NCBI): domain Eukaryota; class Dinophyceae; order Syndiniales; family Amoebophryaceae; genus Amoebophrya; species Amoebophrya sp. A25. Next base: position 433,241 of record CAJINU010000072.1, read on the forward strand.
ATCTGACTCGTTTTCCATGACAAAGGCCCATGACCACGTAAACAGCCTTGAAGCAAGTTGATTCCGACGCGTCCCCAGTAGCGAAAAATGCGATAAAAGGACTGGTTCAACTCTGTGGGAGTCATGTGATAGACTATCTCGCGACTTTGCTCCAAGGTTTCTGCATCTTGCAACGCGTTGTAGATGTTCGTGATGTCAGTTCGATACTTGATCACGAAATTGGCGCTTGAGGTGGGCAGGATGGACAAGGGTAAGTCGTCTGCTATGACATCGCCGAAAGCGGGTGGTTCTGGAGGAGCAGAGGAAGCAGACGCTACAACACCTACTGGAGCAGTACTTGGCTTCACCTCCGTGGTCTCAGCAGCAGTACTGTAGTTGCCTTCAGAAGTCCTCGCCTCATGATGGTGCTCCTCCGCAGCAGACGCCGACTCGTGATCGTGCACAAAGAAACACAGAGATACGGGAACGCTGCGCCCCTCTGCCTCTGAAAGTTTCTTCGCAAGGAGTTCGCGTGCATGACGCACTGTGAAATGTGACGGGGACGACCAAGGTGATGAAGATGCAGCTGGGTTCTTCGCAGTGGTGCTGCTGGAAGAAGGTCCTACTTTCATCTGCTCAAGAACAGGAACATCTTCATTGTTCCTGTTCGTCCTGTACCCAACGATGGTGATTGACTCTGATTGAGCTCGAGAACAAGGGAGTTCTCTTGGTTTCTGTTTCGGCGAAACAGTCGGTGATGGAGTCTCACCGACAATAATCGGCGGTCTACTCGGAATGGGATCCCGTTCTAATGCGATGGAACCAAAATAGTTGGCTTGTTGAAGCTGATCTGTTGTTGAAGAGGTGCTACGAGTAGGTTGTTCCTCGTCCTCTCCTTCAACATGATCAACATCTTCACCTACTTCATGACTAGATGCACCAGGTACTAGTAAAGCTTCCCCCTCCCCTACAGCAGCTGCTCGTGGCAGCTGTCCAACGGCTCCTGCATCACCAGGAGGTGGAGGAGAAGTATAGCTCCCAGAACGAGACGGCGGGGTCGAAAACTGTGGAGGTTCCGTATATGTAGTGGAATTCTTGCTATTGTTCTTACTGGCGCTAGAAGTACTACCTCCTAAAGCTAAACCTATGGCACCAGCAGTACTACCTCTCGAAGTAGTTGTAGGAACTTCCTCGTTCTTTTCCAACACACCGTTCTTCACAACTCTCCACTCTCCAAATTCTAGTGGAACGCATTCGCCGGCTGCGTTGAAGGCTCGAAAAACCAGGTGATGTTGAGAACTGGAAGTAGAAGATCCTCGAGAAGAAGGTGGAGAGGAATCGTTTGGTAGAGAGGAATCGTTGGACATCTTTCTTGGTTTTCCCCGCTTAGCGTCCGCTTGGTTGATGTTTATGTCCTCAGCGTAGCCTTCTCTTCAAGAGTTCTATTTATTGATCGAAGACTACGCCTACCTACGGTCATGAAGAGAGGCTCTAACTATGGTTGTCGTGACTGGTGTTGATTTTTCACCGAAGTTAATACCAGGATGAAGGCTACTAGCGGGACAGCACATTTACACCCAAGGATGGTGATCCTGCAGGGTATGATCATAGTGGGTGAATCTGAATTTCGGGTCCCTCTCAAAGGCTCTGAGAAAAATTGGAAAAGAGAAGAGGTGAGAGTCCTAGGTCTCAAATGACCGACGGAGGAGGACGTGGAATTCTAGAGCAGAAAAGACAATCACGGATCTGCACAGAATCACTTGTTTGACTATCATCTACGTTATGAAGAACAAGCTGGAATAAGACATAGACCGATGGTTCGTCGAAGACCGAGAAGAATGGAGCAGGTGCAGATCTTCCTGTTGCAGGTGTACCGATCACAAACAGACCAAAACAATCGAGAAGTTGGGGACATGTTCCACCTGTGTTGCTAGCCATGATCCCAGTAGTTCGAAGAAATCGCATTACTCGGAACGATGTTGCTTGAAGAAGAAGAAGAAGAAGAAGATGACTGTTTGATGTTATCAGAGTGATAAAAAAATTATGGGGTAAATTCGAAGCTCATTATTTGAAAGCGGCCAGTCACAATCTTGTGATGGCGATGAGGTTCACCGTTCACGTTCATTATGACAGACTAGTAACTCTTCATGCTTACTATGATGTAGTACGTAGTTGATCTTTAGGTATCTATAGGTTACACAACAGGAATCAGTGCGAGATATTCATCACAACAGGAATCAAATAAGCGAGCGAGATGTTGGTTAAAAATATTTGATTTGCGTACAGTAGCCCACGAGCCTTGGACACTGCTCAGAAAAGCTTGGTTGGAAAAACTTTCTTTTTTTTGCTTGACCATGCAGCACGTCAACCTATTCACTTTATCGATATTATTCTCTTATTTGGTCCTCGTTAAATTTTCTTACATGGTGGATATCCTTATCCTTATCGCTAGTCTTCGAAGTTCATATCAAGCCCATGAACGCTATCCTCTATCAGTGGTTTCCGAAGGTATTCTGACAAACCCCGTCCTAGGGCTCTCTGGTTCTGGACTCCTCTGCTGATAAAAGGCTGTGTGTTCGCCCTCTCGCTCTCCTAGAAGCTTGCTCTTCTCCTCTGCTGGTGGCAGATCTTGTTGGTGAGAAGTAGCTGTAGATGTTGTATCTACAAGAACTTCATCTCCTGTAGCAGATCTCATAGCTACGGCCATAGTGGTACTAGGAGTTGTGGGACTGTTATTATTACTTGAGGAGGCGATCGTAGGCGAAATACTAGGACTTCGATTCGCAGGACTGTTTCTATTGCTTGGAATCAACCTCTGAAGATCTGCCTCACTAGGAATCTCCTCTAAGGGAGTGTTGCTGAGACTTGTGTACTTGATGTTATCTTTCTTGCTGTTGCGTCCTGTTGATTTTCTAGAAGGAGAGGAGGCAGTTGGAGCACCTGCATTTGCTGCGCCGCTACTTCTTTTGTTCTGGTAGTAGAACAAAGAGCTATTGCCCGCACCAGCGTCTTCATCATAGATGCGACCGCCACCCACATTCCTCGTTGCATTTTCTTTGCCATTCTTCTTACTGGTACTAGAAATAGATCTGGCACTAAGCTCTACGCTTGCACCTGCTTTGATCTTTGGTCCTCCTGAAGGAGACACCAGTCCCGGCGGTCTGTAATGATCTGTGTCGATTTCAGTTCTGCCATCTTGATGATGCACCAGCACACGCGTGTCGTCATCGTCTGAGAGCTCGTCTTGCAACTCCTCATCGACGAAGGGCCCAGCTTCACCTCCGTTATTCAGATCTATACCACCTAGCAGGGCTACGCTGCTTCTCATGCGCATGATTCTCTGGTAGAGCTCGGCTCGTAATGCTTCTGTGCTTCCTGGGTCCGTAAGTTCGGGCAATTGATGTTCCCCACGCCTGCTACCGCTGCAACAAAAGCAGCAACCGCAGAACAGGCCTAACCAGGTTTGCGTCTTGACGTCTAGAAATAGTCGTTCGTTGTCGAATTCCGCCAGAATCTTCGCCAATGTGCTTTCTGTAATGCCGAGAGAGCCCATCCCGGTGAATACGGTGATGCTACTGTTCGGCAAATGGTCGAGGAGTAAGGATCTCAGATTTTTTCTGCTCTTGAGGACGTAACTGCCATTGACGGCGAAAGTTATGTGCTCGACCGCGTCTGTCACTTTCTGATAACGCTGTTCGAAATGGTCCCAGCAGATTTCGGCTTCGCAAAGGGTACGCATAGCGTCGATGGAAGCGGTTCTGTGTTTGTTGAAAGAGTTTTGGATTCATTTGTAAAAAGAGCCGAGTAGAATACATAGTAGATAGTTGTAAATTAGACGTGGAGCAGCAGAGCAGTGGTACTGGTGATCACCTGGCACTTGAACAAACTTGACACTGTGACTGACTTCTCTGCTTACAATTTCAAACTCAGCAATCTTTTTCTTTTATATTTATCGCCGCGGTGGCACAGGCACTTATATATAATACTCCATTGCTAGTTGTAGCACCTGATGAATGGCAATAATTAAGAGTACCGGTAATGTCGATTTCGAATTGCGTAATCCGTTGTCGACCATCCTAAGCTGAGCCACGCTCCCTTGACTCTGGCGCACTGCTTGACAAAGAATTCTCCATCTATACTTCGTGGCGCAAAAATTCCGGGAGCACCCAAAGGCCCATAAAGAATATCCGCATTGAGCAAGAGACACGGGACATAGTCCATCAACCGCAACTCAAGTATGATCTCAATCGCTGGCTGCACGCATTCGGACTTTTTGAAGTCGAGCTTCACTCCTTTAGGGGACATGGCGAGACCTGTTGTTGAGATCATGGGAGGAGAGAAAGATAGTCAATTTGAAAAACCGTTTGAATAAGAGACCATATGGCGGAACCTGCTTTGAAACAAGAACAACAAAGTCGTCTTCATGATACTAGAAAAACAAGTAATCAACAAATTCGTCTTCTAGATATACCCAACGCTCCTTCTACTTTCCGTTTGAGGTCTTTCCCGACTTTCTTTGCCGCTTTAGAAAGACGCTGCACCTCTTCACCGGTCTTTGTAGCTACCTCTTTCGCCACAATTTCTATCGAATCTAGATCAAAACTCAACTGGTGCGCAAGGGGAAAGGAGTGTTCTTCGGGAACGAGAGTGTCAGGTGGTCTAGAGTCATGCCGTTGTTGTTGTTGTACTTCTGCAGTGGTCACTGGTCCTCTCGCAAGCATTCCTCCAGTTGCACCTGTCCTCGTCGAAGAGCAGCTTGTAGTGGACAGAGACTCCTGACTCAGGTCTCCTGCCGATTTCCGCAGTGTGCCAGTGTGTTCCTTTGCTATAAGACCTGCTGACGGCGAAGAAAGATCAATTTCATGAAGGCCTCCATCGCCCTCCTGATTCAGCTCCACGAGTCGGAAAGCAGTACTAGATGAGGAACCGCCAGCTTGTTCGTTGTATCGTTGTCCAGTCAAGCCATCTTTACTCGGACTCCGACTGCTTTGGGCTGAGCTAGGAAGAAGGTTTGAGAGATTCCCTGCGATAGGCGAACTCGGCAACCACGCTGAAACTCGATCTATCTGCTGACGCGCTTGTTCGATCTGCTCGTGACTGAATATGGACTCCAAAACCGCTGCCGCTGGAGTCTGCTGAGATCTTGACTCAGCCATCTTTTCGACTGCGATGGAGTGTGCAATCAATTTCTCGCAGAACCGGCGAAAGGACAAATTACTGCCAGGTTGTTGAGGTGGATGCGCCATTATTAGCTCATTGCGACTACGGCTTGTTGAGGATGAGGATGAGCTTAATACAGAAGAAGGAGGAACAAGCACTCCATTGCCATCGGCTGTGCTAACTGCAGCTACACTACTACCGACTCGCAGCTCATTCGATGTCGTAGCACCGAAACCCGCTTCAAGGTCAAGATCGGAGCCACTGCTGCTCCGTCCGTACTCACCGCGAGAGGCTGATTGAAGTTGATACAATGAGTAGGTCGTCCGTTGATCGATGTGGACAAAACGAAAATGACTGAAGATGGCCATTACAGCATAAGTTAGTAAGAAGCGCGATTTTTACTCTAAATTGTCCTGAGTGTGAAGAACAACAACGACAACCCTCTTTTTTCAACAACTCGATCAAAGTCAAAATAAAACTTCTACATCAAGCAAAACTAAAGCAAGAAAGTACTGCAAGCATTCCAAATCGTGTTCGATGGCTCCCGATCCTCATCGTACGGTCCAAAATAGACGTCAGCCTCTATCATATGACAGTCTCCTTGCAACGCTTCCTCTAGTTTCGCTCTCGTGTTGACTGCGTGTGCCCACTTAATCTCTGTTGGCTTCTCGAGTTCAAATTTCTCCGCAAGTAGGGTTGGAAAATGGAAACTGTTTTGTCCTCGGGAAATGGAAGCTGTTCTTCTTGTGCCAGGAGCTGCAGGAGCATCGTTTTGATGTATGATCTGTCGGGCCGCAGAAGATGAGCTAGAGGATGAAGATGCTGCGGTGTTTGAAGTCAACATCTTCGTTCGACTGGTTGAGGGAGACGCCTTCTCGTTCGAGAGAATTCCACCGTTTGCTCCTCCTCCAACATGCTTTCCGTTAGCGACAGCAGTCAACATAATTGTCTCATCTCGTTGTCCGGCGCCAGAATCCACGACGATTTGAACCGTCTTCGGTTTTCTTTCACCTGGGTACTGAGATGACTGCTTGCTCCGTCCTCCATCTGCAGCACCTAGCAATGACAAAGACTGCTTAGATTCAACTACATCGGAGCCACGGCCACCACGTGAAGGCAGGAGCTTGGCAGCCTCCCGCTCGTCATCGCCAGGATCCTGGCCACTCATCTTCGTGGCGGCCTTCTGGTGTCGCTAGAAAATTCTGTAGCAAGTTCAGCGGCGACGGCTTAGTAGAGGCACCCGGTCCCGCTCCTCCCGACTCTCTTGCTGAATGAAGACCCTCATGGTGAAGTCGATTTCCTAAAGCTGAAAGTATTCTTGGGGCTACATAAATACGCCTACACGGAGACCTTTCGTTGATCAAGAAGGAGCGATACTCTAAAAAACTGATTATGATTTATGTATAGTGTACCAACGATTTTGAACGTTAGACAACAACCTCAAACTTTAGAAGTTAATTTATGCGTTGATGCAGAAGCACAGCGACAGACAGAAGAACTTTTATCACACGAAGAGACGAGCAGAAGGAAAAAACAGAAAAATATTTCTTAAGAGAAAGAATGGAGGAGGATATGATGAGGAGGCGGGGGAACTACAAGAACCTGTTGAAGTAGATGAGTTGCAGTCTCTATGCTCTGAAAGAAATCTTTACAGTTGGAGCTCCTGACTCGTCCTCTGACTGGTGAGGGTCATTGTAGTTGCTCTCGTTAGTGGAGGTGGCACCGCTACTAACTCGAAGAAAAACTAAAGTATCATATGGTACTGGTCAACATGTCCGTCTACTTCTCCTGGGCAAAGCTTAATCAAAATGTAGTCACGGAGGAACACGCAATAGCAATGATTTTCACCACAAACATCAGAAAGGGATACTGCAATCACTCATTTCGCTCTAACACGCTTTGCTTTTGCAAACACTAACAACGCCCTAGGCGGCCTAGTGTGCTGCTGCACGGCAGAAGTTCAATACATTTGTTTAGGTCGGTAACTTTTCATACAAATCATCATTATATGTCATGTGCCAGATGAGGCAATACTACAGGACCATGATGTTGATAGTGATTCATATTTCCACCTATCATCCCTCGTCTCCCAAAGGAGCCTGAAAAACACCAGACAGCTGATAATTGACCCAAAGCGACACAACCTAGAAAGCCAGCCACTATTTTCGACACGCCTCTTCGGATACGATGCTCCGGTCTTAACTGCAAACCTATCTCCCAGATCCAAGGCCACGTCATTTCGAGCAACTGCGCCAGCGTGCAGAATCCGAGAGCGAGATATAGGTTCTGCCTTGAAACTGCTCGAAGATTAGAGGTGGTAGAAGTAGAGCTATAAATTTCTACGTATCTGTTGAGAAAGAGAACAACGGGATATTCCGATGTGGTCGATCTACCTTGTGGACAAATTCATTTTTGCAATAAAATAAATAAATATAAAATCCAATTCCAAAGAAAACCAAGAAGCCTTAAGAAGGAGCGACCGGCTTGACATCTGGACCATCGAATCCCCTCCAGGCAGAATGTACTGAGCCGACTGCAGAGAAGCGCTGGAGCTGGTGGCGGACATATTTGTGATCCTCTATTTTACTTTGATGAAATCTTTTCAAAGGTATTCACAATTTGTTTCTTTCTGCCGCGTGATCTAGAACAAACTAAATAGTAGCATTTACAGACTGACACTTACTGCTCTGCTCTGAGTTATGCTCCATAACGACTGTAGTTAGTCTTCTTCTTCAGCACCTGGACGACGTAGAAAAAGAAGTACAGGCTTCTTACTTCATCAAAAGGTTTGTATGGGGACGTTTATAGGCGGGATTTTCGGGAGCCTGTGATATATGGATATCACGATTGCTCCTATGTATAACTTTTTCGACAACTGCAAGTACCTTTCTAGTACTATGTCTCAGAACAGTGGACCACTGATTTCCTCTGATATCAGGCAGATGCTTAGCCGATCACCAGGATCAACAGCATACGGAAAGAGGATCACAGGCAACACTCGCATGAAAGACAGACGGAATCGGAAGCGGCAAGATTTAATGTGACATATTGCAGATCAGACACGAGTCGGCGAACCAGACCAGAAGGATGGAAATGAACTATGGCTTAAAAAAAGCTCCTTCTCCGTTTCATGCACGTGCGCGGCCTCGCCTTGGTCGTTCAACATCTTCATCTCATTTCGTTGTCGATCGTATGAACTGAAAAAAAAACAAATTTCAGGAATCATGAGTCCAGGAACAGGTGGACGACTGCTATGTTGAGTCATGTTCGTGAAGAAGTTGTAGTCATCACGCAGTATGAAGGAGGAATGGATATAGAAGGGAAATTGGTGATGTAGTTGGTGTGAACAATATGCCACAACGTCTTCATAAGGGTTATGTGTGGTGGAGTTGGAGCAAAAATGCAAAAATGAATCTTATTTGATGTCCTCCTGCTCCTTCTGGTATAATCGCAACAACTTTGTAGTTTTACGGCCATCCATCGTTGTACAAGGAATGACTACATCTACATGATGCTGCATTTCTCCGTTACTGCACGACCATCGTCTGGGGCACCTCTAGCAGCATTTGGGTCTTGGTTATTTCCACCTCTTCCTCCTGGGCCGTTTGTTATTCTTGCAGCACGCTTGTTAGAACTAGTCGCAATGAATAATTTAAATTCACATTCTTGAGGGCCTCGATACATTCTATTTATTAATAAGTTCTGTTCATAGTGGTCTAAGAATCCAAGAAGGAAGGGTAGGAACCTGAGGCAAATGACTCGTCCTTGAAGATAATAATTTGTTATCTTATGAGGGGCTTAAGTTTGTTGTTTTGTTCTTTTTCCGCGTGTTTCCACACATCGATAAACAACCTCGTGGTGTCGAAGTTTTCCTCTATCGCTCTCAAGTCTTGGGCAGCGATGCCGATAGACCCGAAACCCGTGTAAATCGTCAGTGACGAACTCGGAACTAGCTCTAGCAATTGTTTGAGTATCGGCTTACTCTTGACTGCGAACCGCGCTTGTACACAGAAGGTAATGTGGTGTGCAACGGCAGCGGGAGTGTAGAGGAAGGAGTCTTTGCCTCTGAGAAAGGGTCTTTGGACCAGTTCCAGCATGTCATCAATCATGGTCTTGGTGTACTGTTGTGTGGCTGAAAGCTCCGTGGAAAACCAACCAAGCGAGAGCACGACGTCAGGGATGCGGCAGCACCTTTGTAAAAACTTACGCCCATCTAGAACCCAGTTGCGACCGAGAGGCGGAAAGCCAGGTCCTGCGGCAACGTCAGCGTTCAACCAAACACAAACGACCTTAGTTCATCATGTGCGAGATATTGCGGATGTGATGGTGGAAGAAACTACTAATCTATTATAACTGTATTTCACCTGGAACTGTGGATGAATCAGAATTACTACGTTTTTACGGAATTTGAAACTCAACAGCATAGATTTAGACGAAATTAAATAAGTCTAAGTACGTTAGCCCACGCATTCATCCGCATCAACAGTTCAATGGCTGGTTTCACTGCGGCCATGTCCTTGAAGTCGAGCTTTATGCCCTTCGGCTTCCTCCGACGCTGCGGTGCTACGGTGTTCATACCCAAATGTTCTTGCATTTCTGGTGTCATCCCTCTGCCGACTCCTGTTGAGGATCTAGAAGTTGTACCTGCATACTGGGATGCTACAGAGGAAGGACCGCGGTGATTACCATTAGCTTTATTAGCTTTAGATGAGCCAGTAGATCGAGCTACAGTTCCTGTATTTTGTTTTTCATCGTCCGTTGGCGTGTCTCTGTCTGCTTCTTCTAAAGGAGACACATCTTCTGGCAGCTCCACACCCTCCAATAAAGTTGTGTTGTGGCGGATGACGTCTTCTCTTCTGTCATGCGCGAGTTCGGGACACACTTTGCGATTGTAAGCGCAGATTTTCCGCACAAACTGTTCTAACGTTAAATTACTTCGCTTGCTGGGAAAATGTGCTAAAATGACTTCCTTTCCTGGTGGAAGGTTTCGACTGCGCGGTGGTGGGGCTTGTTGTTGTTGGGAAGGAGGTGGAGGAGGACGCTGATTTTGATTTTGTTGGCCACCCAGATTCGGAGCTGAGTTGGAGACTCGAGGGGGACGGGGAATGGTACTTTGTTCACCTTGTCGACCTACATCTCCTGGTCCTGCTCCATCAGGTGAGCCTCCTCCGTTAGCAACTCCGTCGCCGCCTCCTCTAGAATCAGGATTGAAATTTCTAGGTCCTCCTGTTTCTCCTTCCCCAGGTCGGCGTCTTCCTGATGAAGATAACTCGGTGATTGTGCGCGGTTCAACTGCCTGGACGACATAAGCAGGCGCTGAGGCCGCGGTATTGTCGAGAAAAGGATCCTCGTTCGCAGACTCTTCTCTCGACATACGCCGAATCAAATCTCCTGCTTTCGACGATGCATTTGAAGGGGCGGATCCACCTACAGTGTAGGAACCTGTTCTAGGAAGAGGAAGAGGTGGACGTGGACTTGTACTAGTAGCTCCAGTGGTCGTGGTTTCATTTTCATTACCTTGCTCCACCTCATCTTCAGGTGCACCAGGAACAGGATTCTCGCTGCTACCTTCCCCCGACCGCATGTGATTCTGTTGCGCGCGGCTCCGGTTGAGAGCGGCTACAGGAGAAAGCGATCCCGCACCTCCCATAATTCGACCGCATACTTAGAGGAGGGTGTGGGTGTCTATATCTTTTGATTTTCATTATGACATGGACGATCCAGTTCCAGAACTAGGAGCTCCAGAACGAATAGTTCTAGGTAGTGATAGTTCGCGAAAACAGGTCTTGTTGAAGCCATTTTTCACCAGTTGCTTATGTTCTCGCTCGTTGTGATTAAACTTACATCATACTTCTAAAGAAATGACTACCAACATCAGCTACACCACGACGAAAGGCGATTTTTATCATAGAGTATTTCTATCCTTCTCCACTGCGGTAACAAGTTCAAGTTGAATCAATTATCTTAATCTTTATTATTCCAGTTCAATTATCAACACCCCACCACCAGTCTTTGTCTTAAGCTCCAGTCGCGCTAAAATAGGTTGTGCGGTCGCCCAGAGCGCTATGTGTAGAACCACCCATACCACTTGCGCCTCCTCGTGGTGGGTTCTGCTGTGTTGTTGTCTGAGCTGCCCGTGGAGAGATGGAAGAAGATGCAATTGCTCGAGTCGATGAAGAACCAACTGCGGGTGCGGCTCTGCTGCCCATAGGAGCATCAAGAACTTCAACACTAGGATCATAGTCACCACCTCCGGGAATTGGGTTTCTTGTTCTAGTAGTTGTACTCGTACTGAAGAAGGCTCCCATAGTGCTCGTAGTTTTGGAAGGTTCGTCCACGTCGTCATAAGTGCCGAGCATGACATCTGCCTCGATCAAATGAACATCGCTGTTCAGCGCAGCCCTCAACTTTTCTCGGGAGTTACAGCCATGTGACCAAGTAAGCTGGTGGACACTGCTTACCTGCAGAAGAGGATAATGAAGATTGATAATCGTTATTTATTTGGTTTCACTTATTTTAGTAGGATGCAGAGGCACAGGAACTTCTTTAGGAGGATACTGATGCACACGATTAAAGAAAAGTAGGTTTACAACAACAAGGTGATGCACGGGAACAACTTGGTACGTTTACAACAACAAGAACCTGAACTTATCTCGTCACGAATAATATCAAAGTGCAACGTAGCTAATCTTGATGTTGATGGGTCTACCTGAAACTTCTGGCACAGCTCAATGCAATAAGCCGACATTTTGTTTTGTCAATTGCTTTCGTGGATGTCGAGAGTCTTATTTTTCGGACAAGCACTCCCACTCCCTCGCGAAGCAATCTCTGAGATGGAAACGAGTCGTTAGATGATAACGAGGCACCGACCGAACATGTCCATTTGAGACGGCGTTATCTTCATTGTCTTGATGCTAATATTCATGCATGCCGTCCTTGCTGTTTGTCCAGCTTAGTACGGGGTCGTCGCGTTCAGCTTTTGCTTCGCGTTTCAACAAAAAGTCACAAAATTTAAAACTCTAAGACTTCCACCTGTCCTCGTGCCACCTTTTAGTAAAGGTTCTTGTAGCTTCTAGGCGGAACAAAAAAGCATCAGCAAGTACTTATGACGATTATCATTCTTTTTATTCTTTTTCGACGAAGTATAAATAAATATGGCTTGTTGTCATGTCACAAACACAAACGCAAGTATTCTTAGTACGTCCTCATCAAGCTGATACACATATATGACATGTACTTTTTATTTCAAAAATACACTTATTCTTATAATTTCAAGAATAATATCCTGATCATTGTACATGGCGCTGCGTGCTGCCCAGTGTAGAAAGTAGAGCTCCTGCTTTTAGGAGAGGATAGGAGGTGGTTCGCCGTCCACAGTGTGACCTGCATCATCCACAACGCATTTCACTCGATCATTGAGGAGCGCGACGCGGCGAAGCGATCTAAGATAGAACACATGGATCTGGATATTCCACAGAACAGCAGGGTGGATAAGATTCCTGTCTTTCAGCTGAGGACGACCAGAGTCAGAAGATAAGTTTCATTTCGCAATAATCTCGTGCTTGCCGCGTCGATTGTATCTACCTCAGTAAAATTCAGTTTCAGAGATTCTCCACGTAATTAGATCATTCCATTGGCACTAGCTCAAAGTTAGAAATAGAACCCTCCCGAAGAGCTTTTCATTTCTTGGGGGTTTGCTGCGTTGGAAACGATCTTGGAAGGGCTTCAAGAATACTCACACACGACTGCCCCATAAAAAAAATACGAAATCTTCTATCACGACGTCTTGGTTCATCGGCATAGGCGCCCGCGCACAACCAACTAGTACAAGCTCAACAAAAATGGTTGCCGTTACGTTAATCAAGGACTACACGACAAGTACAAGCTCTTGTTGTCCCACTCCCAGTACTACAAGTTGTACTAGCGACATTCACAATAAAGTGTAAGGACTGGAATTCATGAATATTGTGTTCGTGATGCTCCTCCTCTCAGAATGAAGGAATGAATGTCCCTCATGACGAGGTCTCAACAAATTACTTCTCCTTACCTTGATGCTTCGTTCTCACAACGAACTAAGTAGCCTCTGCTTATCTATGATCATCCCTTACAACAAACACAATTTTCCCCAAAGCACATTCATTCATTCACTCATTCAGTCACGATACCCTCCTGCGACTTTTTTTTTGGGGGCCTGGGTCTATATTCCTCGCAATACGAACATTTAACTACCCTGCGAGAATCCTGAAGCACAATGACAAGTTGGAAGGCAACCGATTTTCCTGCGATGGGATGCGTAACTCTCCGGTTTTCAAAATAAAAAATGGAGGCAGCTCAAACTACATCTCAAGAAGCCTCAAACTACATCTCAAATATCCAAGTCTCCCGAGATGTAGTCCAATCTACCCTCACGACCTCATCACAGAATTGGCGTGGCTACGGAGACAGATGCTCTTCATCTACTGCTTAGTCTCTTCCAATATCAACAAGAGATTCAGAACTCCAGCTCTCAGTTTATTTATCGTCTGCATAAAAACAAGAGTGAGAGCGCTCACGCTCTCGAGCGGACCTCTCACCGGACAATCAAGGGACACAGAGAAGACAGTCAGTCTCATCTTGCAGTATCAACAAGGATCAAGGAGCTGCGACTTCTGATCTTCGAATATCAAGAGGTCAGGAAGTTTCGTCCACGAACGAAAGCAGGAAACAACCCTAAGGCCCCTCTCGAACAGCACCAAGAAACCGACCGCATGAGTCTTCAAATTGTATGGCTCTGCTATGTGGTAACCTGAATTCGATCACAAGGATTCCCTTCTTGTTTTCCTTATGATCAAAAGCAGGTTACCAAACGCCAGCGCCATTCAGAAATGATAGACACATCAGCTCCTGTAACTGTAATAAGTGCACCAGTTACAAGAAGTGCGTGGCACAGTGTTTTTTTGTTTCTGACTCCTTGTTGAAAAAGTGACGGGCGACGTACAACTATCCACGTTCTTGGTTCACGCTGTGACATTACGTTGTTCATTATGAATGTGGCATTATCTTGATATCTTCACATCTTCATGATTGAAATAGAACTAGAACGAAGAACTACGTTTATCCAGCTTCTTATGAGAAGCAAATTATCTGTTATAATCATTCGCGAGTTTTGTTGTCATAATTATCGAGTTTTATTGTTATCATTCTCAAGTTTCCTAGGTATGAAAGAGTGAAGGAATGTGCCTAGCGGGAGGTGCGTGGTGCAAGTCCAGTTTTTACACAATTATATTGAACTAATCAATTTTTACACAATTAATCATTGAGCATTTACATACTACTGCAAGATCAAACTTGCTGTCAATCAGGTACTCAATCAGTCAGGGTATCTCCACAAGGCAAATAATGCCTCCCCGCAGCTGCTATTTTTTCCACAGGACTATCATACACAGCTTCTCTTATCTCATCCCCATGTCATGCGTGGGTCCCTGTCGCAGGCCATCCAGCGGCCACTTATTTTTTTTTTGCGTTAGGACTATATGCCACCGCCCTTTCAAAAAATTAATTAACATGTTCAACAGTTGAACTAATATAGTCATCCAAGTTACACACTGGGGGCGCATAAGACCGTACATTCGGCCACAAATCTACGGATATCGGAGAAGCCGCACATTCGACCCCTGTAGAAAAACTAAGGCGCAACCCGACGCAGCGGGGCCCCGTGAGCAAGTCAGCACACCTGCAGGGGCATGTTGCACAACTACATACATTTTAAACAATTAAACAACGACTCTGGGAAGGCACCTCAGACCGTACATACGGATTCCGTGCTCGACGTCAGTTGTTTCGTGCAGAGCACGTCCACGCTAGGACTGAGCTACGATTAGTGATGAGAAAGATGAAAGTGAAGGATGTGGATGTCTTCATTTGTGTGTGGTCATAATTCGCGACCACCGTAGAGACTAACAAAAAAAGAGATGCTGCAACTTATTTTCGCCTTCCTGATGTGCTGAGATGTCTCTTGCGTCCAAGGCTCATTTCTTTTTTGATATAATCGCCCTCTTTGATGTCGTTCTAGAACTATACTTACATAACTAACTACAGACCGTGATGAATAATATTATAAGAAGATTGTGACTCTTGACACTTGGTGGCATTATGGTTTGTTATACTTAGCTTACCCTTTTTACTTATTCAACTTGAATGATCCTTGCTTCTCCATACATTTGCAAAAAATTGTCAAGAACAACAGCATTATCATATTGCAGTCCCGTCACCCTCATCTTCACTAGATCAACAAGAAGTCAGAACTTTTTTCTTTTTTATTTTTTTCTCAAATAATGTTCTTTTACTATAAAAAATCGTATCTAGTTCAGGGCTAGCAACACGACTTAGAGGTAGGACCACTGCGACGGGAGGCTTCATCCACATTAACCGGGGTGTTCTCCATCCCCTCCGTAGTGCCAGAAGATGTAGCCGGACCACCAACCGCAGGGGAAGGTCCTCCACCTCGCGCGCCCCTCGGGGCAACCGCCGTAACCGGGGTGTGGTCCATCCCCTCCTCCTCGTCAGAAGATGTAGCCGAGGCAACCGCATTAGCCGGGGCCGGGGGGCCCTTTATCGTCGGCGCTTTAGAAGGTGCAGCCTGCCTGCCGACCCCCGGGGAAGGCGCTTCCTCACGACGCGTGCCTCCCGCTCCGCCTCCGGTACTGCCAGCAACCGCATCAGCCGAAGTGCCCGCCACCCGCGTCTCAGCTGTCCTTGTGTCCTGATTGCGACCCTCACTAGCCGCTGTGGCCTTTTTGCCATCAGTCGTCGGAACCCAAGCGACCGGAAAGCTGGTCACAAGGGTAACAACAGAACCCAAAAACACCGCTGCCGCAATTTCCGATACCACAGCCCCAACGACCACCAAGCCCACCGGTGGCAACGCGAGGATGCCGCCCAACACTCCAATGATCAGCGAGACCCTCAAAAGCCTCCAACCCCATGTCCGCATTTTTTGATAAAGTGGGCGATCATCCATCACCCGCAGAAAAGACGAGGCAGACCCGACGGCCCCACTTGAAGTTTCACCAAAGGCATAGCTGGCGACCAAAATGCTCACAGGCGCACGACCCAAGTCTTGAGACACCTCCCAGCTACCCACCGTCGAAGCAGTCCCCCGCGGCGCTCCCGGGCTAGAGGGTATAATAGGAAAAGAGCCCCATTCACGTTCACCCTTCACCGCGCTCATCTTTAAGAGGAGGTCGCTAGCCGTGCCCTTGTTGCTAGATTTTCCTGTTGGGTCTGCACACTTCATCGCAAAAGCCTGGGACGCCTCTTCCATCGCAGCAGCGTCCTCGATCGAGCCTTCAAGTGCCGCCTCTTCGGCAACAGCCACCGTCGCACCCTTGACCAGCGCGTCGACCTCCGCATTGGCCTCCACGCTAGGGGAAGCAAAACACTGAGGCCCAAAGCCTACAATCACGACCTCGTTGGGACCCAGGTTCTTCCCTGCTTGACTCTGGAGCGACGCAGCCGACTCGCCGAGACGCTTCAAAGGATCCGCCTGGCCGGGAGGTTGCGCCCCACCGGGACTGCGGCCAGCATCGTCACCGTGTTCCACTTGGTCGGCCTTTGGCGGGCCTTTCTTGCTCCCAATAATCTTCAGCCACCCTTTTGAAACCGTCTTCCTAACCTTCTCGAACCTTGCCGCGATCCTGTTCTTTGCTTTCCTCAAGTAGCCCAGGACACCCTTCTTCGTCAGCTCTGCAGGCTTCGCAGATGACGCCATCGCAGAAAGCGCATCAAGCGACAGCGGAAGGTTACGCCATGTGTCGCTATTCATTACGGTCCATCCTTGAAAGAGGCCATTCGGGTGGATTTTATTCGGAAGAGGGACGACAGCCGCTGTTTTCGACTCGGCTTGGTTCAGATTTGTCTCGAACTTATGCCAGAGGCACCTCCAGGAGAATCCTTTTGGCCCAAGTTCTTGGCCTTGCACGGTGTTCGAAGAAGCTCCTTGGCCTCTAGCTGCCACTGGTGGCTGCGAGCTACATGTGATCGGGTCCACAACCTTGTAGTCATCTGGAAGTGCGTGCAGAAATAGCGTGCCGCCATGAATATCGCCACCTCCTTGAAAAACTTTCGGAGTCGCAAAGAAGACTTGCTGGGTCACATCGTGCATGAGAACCCTCAGCTCCTTCGCCTCTGTGATACACCCCGACGCACGATCTTTTGCCTTTTTTTGACTAACAAGACGCGAAAGGGAAACCAGCCGGCCGAAACGCCCACCCGGCCCTGGCGGTCGCCACTCGCACAGCTTTTGCAACGCCATTTCTTCTTCATGCTCATCAATATCCGTCACCTCCTGGCCTGCCGTTGTCTTGTCAAAAACGTGGCTCAGAGTCGTGACTGCTCTCAAGCGATCCTCTGCCAGGTGTGGCGATGACGTCCCCTTGGTCATGTCCAAAAATGCTGCATGGGCAGTGGCGCTCACGTTGCCGAAGCGCTCGGTGTCGGCACCATTATTCAGGTGCGGCGGCGATGTGTGCACAGCAGACACATTGCTTACGCTGCGCAAGGAGCGACCACTGCCGGCGCCGTTCTTATCAGACGAGAGAGAGCGAGAGACAAGGCCGGCTAGCTGCACGCTGAAGGCCCCGATCGGCGCGGCTGTAGCGCTTTCATCCACCTTCAACCGCACCGAATCCGCAGCCACAGTAGGGCCGTTATCATCAGCGGGGCCTTCACCTGTCAGAACGGATCTACTCCCCGAACCGTAAGCAGCGAAAAGAGTCTGGTTCTGGGCGCTCCGTGTGGCATCATCAAGAGGGTGTGCTTCAGCACGCTCGCCGGACGCGGTTTGCTTGCGGGATACGGACATTCCTGCTGGCAAGATAGGGACGCCCCCATTTCGTCCGGCATCGCCCGAGCCCTTTTCCGACATCGCCGTGTGGTTGTGACCGCTGACGGCGTCGCCACCTCGTTTGCTTCTATGCTGGTCGCTGCTTGCGTGTGCTTCCCCTGGTTTCTGCAGGAGTTGTGTGGACGGTCCGGCCACGTTATTTTTCGAATCCTCGCCAAACGCCGACATGCCTGTCGTGTTCCTGTCTGGTGTCGTGTCACCATGGCCTCCGAGCAAAGGCGCACTCACCGCTTCAAAAGAAGGGCTTCCCCCTCCTCCAGCTGCTTCATCTCCACCTCCAGCTTCGTTTCCACCTTGTCCACCCTCGAACCAGACCGAATGTTGGTGGAGGCCGTAGTTCGGTGTTCCCGGATCTAGTTCGACTACTTCATCTGCAGGGTGAAAATGGTGCGCGCTGGTGCTGGTCTCGACAAGCATCTGAAAAACAATACCGCCACCGACAATGTCGACTGCGAAGAAGAAGATCAAGAAAAGCAGCGCGACACGGACATAGATCTGCCAGAGCCACGAACCCGGAGGCAGGAGCGAGGAAAATAAGCGCTCGAGTGGCGGTTCCTCCAAATACAGAACACGCACATTTTTGACTAAGTCAATAGTGCCGCACTTTTCGTCCTGCTCCAGTAGCAAGGCTGCTTCTTCACCGACATCGACGTCGGCTGAAGCTCTAGTGTTTTTTCCGCCCCCACTAAAGCTAGTCATCTTTGGATAAAACGCCCTTCGGAGCACTACTTTACGTTTACTGCTCCTTGGAGGTTAGAATCCACGGATTCACTAGTACTTTAGTCCTTAGTAAGAGAAAGAGCGCACTTATTTACTTCTTAGTTAGAATCCACCTTAGCTTTCACTTTCAGTTTCGCGCTTCTTCATTCAGGAACGAACTTCAACTTGTTTACTGCTTACTAGTTAGAAGATCAAACTGTGCGTAGTCTCAGCAGGTCTGTCTCGTCACAAAAATAATAAGTAGAAGACGTAATATGATGTGATGAATATAAATTCCTATCGGACGACGTTGTGAGAAGATAACAAAGATAACTACAAAAGTCTTGCGTGGACCACTCTTACAATTTTGTGTTTGGGAGATCGATGAGCCCTGTTGGTTGACATGGTGGATGCAAGCCGCTAGATGTATAAGGTTGGAGGAGTTAATATTGAAACTGTCACGGCGCCGATAAAAGGATAAAAATCAATGAGAAATATGGTAAATTCAAATCATATGAGGCCTGCTCATTTGCCATAGTACTAGATGTCAACGTAGCAGATGTCGCTGCTGGCTTAGATGAGTTTTCTTTTTTTACTACTACTAGTACTAGTGCGTCAATTCCTCGAGGAGAGAGTCTTCCATTAACATGTCTGACACTACTTGCAAATATTGGGATAATGATCGTCGCCAATAGGTGATGAGAAAGACACAAATGTCATCTTCTATATGAAATGCGAAAGAAGTCACGAACAGCAAACGTATTCAACTCGGGACGATGAACAAGACAACGAATTCTTTAGGTCTATGATGGAGTAGGAGTTGGAGAAGAAGATATAATCTAAATGGGACGAGGAGCCGACTACGCAGTGCGACACCTTACACTTAGTTCTGTCATCAAACGCCAACGCGGCTACCGCTACATACAAAAGAAATATTTTTCACTACGAGAAAAAAAGACAACTACTAGCCGCTCCATCTATTGCACTGGAAGAAAATCGCCGAGAAGAAACTTTTTGACATTGACACAAGAGTGGTAATAATTTAACAGCTCTACTGAATCTTGCGATTCACATTGATGATTGAAAATAATCCACAAGCGATTATTAATGCGTGTAAGGTACTAGTAGAAGGACGGATAGACGACTGAAAATAGTTTAATGTTTTCGTGAAGTCTCGATGAGAGATTCTTTAGTTGTCACGTGGGTCGTTTCGATGCCACACTGAGACTGAGTGTAGATGTATGAGTATCAATATTTGACACAAAAACTCAGATTATTTGAGAACATTAGTTACAGACTGCTGCAGTTCAGGTACTCAATATGATGAAAGTTGAAGCATCACAACTTTAAAACCATCCGACCACACAGTAGTGCCTGTAGTTCTAGTTGAGCTAGTGCTTACCCGCTACGACCTAGGACATTATACTCCTTTAACATTAACTGTAAAAAGGGGATATTTAAGTTTATGATGCAGGAGACAGAAGTGGGGAACAAAAGTTGGTGAATTTCGGAGAAATTTCACAAGCGATTATCGTGGTGCTGGGATGCAAGGCAAACCAGAATCTCGTAAAAAGCAACTGCAATAGTGGGGAAAAGAATAGA
The DNA here is from genome assembly GCA_905178165.1 of Amoebophrya sp. A25. Lineage (NCBI taxonomy): Eukaryota > Dinophyceae > Syndiniales > Amoebophryaceae > Amoebophrya > Amoebophrya sp. A25. Next base: position 453,564 of record CAJINU010000072.1, read on the forward strand.
GGTGAATTGCGCAAGCGCGTGACGAGTAGAATATTTTCACTTATTTCAGATGAAGAACTAATAATTCTACTTAAAAGGTTTATTGAAGTTAGAAGATGTAAGCTTGAGTGGCAACTGACCAACACTGATTATGTTTGTTCACATAGTAATAATCATGATCACGAGCCTGCTGATGATGATGCTCCTCTCTGCGATAAGTTCTTAATTCTCAGCCCTCACAGTCACAACTAGAAGTACACCCTACTCATGTATTTCCTACAGAAGTTTTCTCAAACAGATCAGGATCATCCGGCTCCCTCATGAAGACTCCGAATTTATTGAGGGACGATTGAAAATCTATCTCAATCGGTCCTCAATAAATTCTTCGAGAAATAACTGAAATGATAACCGAGTATCCCAGAGTAGAATAAGATTTTATGATACTCGGTTATTTCAGTTAGCCACTCGTACTCGTGTATTTCCAGATTTCGAATAATTCTCTGTCTCACTATCACTCTCAATGACAGATGATGTCGGTGCTGGTCTCAATCACTACAGATCATTTTGGTAGTTGCAGTCATAGTCGATGAATGAATGATGAACGAATGTGCCTAGCAGGAGGTGTTTGCTCAATCAACATGTGGCTTTCTCACAAGCAAACGCCTTCTCCATTCACGACCACGACCTCATCACAGAAGTGTTGTGGTTAATATTCAAGACAGAAGTTCTATTTCATGAACTACTCTTGTTGACTGCTTCGAACTACTCTCGTTGGGGATTCAGTGTCGAGAACAGGATAGCTGCGGCTGAAGACCAGTGTCTCATGATACTCATGCTTACAACCACACCTTCTGATAATTATGACAACACACTTGATCTTGAGCTTCTCCTACAACAATAAGGCAATCATGCCAATGTGATGATGAATGATGTGCAACATACAGTAGCGCAGAAGTTGAGGTTCTTGATGTAGATCAATGCTCATGCATTCATTCATTCATTCATCACGCTGCCACCAAGAAAAATACGATTTTTTTTGTTACCTGGGTCTACAATTGATAGCATCAGTTTTTCCACAATTTTCATGGTCAATTAAATCACAGAAATTACATTCAGAAGTCACAACTGAGAGCCGCCATGTCATGTTGTGTCACGAAACCTCTTGTGACGGTAAGATCCATTCTTTTGCAGCATGGCGTTTCGTATCCATGTACCATGTGAGGTCTTGTTTCAAAAATGGACATGTACGTACAATATGACTTCTTCTGTGACAACTACTAAGACGAAGTACATTAAAGTACATTAAGAACTTCTACATTGTAATCTTCATTCGGCTGACGTACTAGATGCAGTCGACCGATGTAACAAGTAGATGGGCAGAAGCGGCGTTCAGAGGAGCAGGAGTCTGTCAGTCTATTAAGTCCCAAGTATGATCTAAACATCGGTTCTTTCAGCTGTAGGAGTATCATGATCTTTTTTGACTCAGTTCATCAATATCTTTGCTTCTTTCCGTTTCTATGATAGATTGAAAAAATTCAAGCACGCAGTAGATGTAGATCATGAACGGTTAATTTAGAGTCAGTTAATTATTATTATCGTTGGCGTTGGGGGGGTATCTACTATGAATATCAAGAGGCCGCGTACTACTTTCACTTCTTTTCACGCAGTCGCAGTCTGTTCTGTTCGCGAATCATCAACTACATCTAGCCTTCACCGCGTTTTTTCTTCTTGCGTTTTTTCTAGTCCTCTGTGACGATGACCACGCCTCTATCTTCAATTCTTCATCGACCAGCTTGTTTACTATTAGAGCAGGTAGTCTGTTTCTCGAGCTCAAATATAATCCTAACTCAAGCGTCGTCGAAGTGGTGATGTCTCATGAAGATACTGAAATAATGTTCAGAAAAGGTGGAATAATTCATGATCAACGACATACGATTACGAGCGATGTCGAGTTCGAGAGAGGATCTCGAAGATATCCACAGAGAAACTATTTAGGTTCTTCTATTAGAGTGGGAGTCTCGTAGGATAATCTATTCGATTTCGAGTTCTCTTAGGATAATCTATTCGAGTCTTCCATGATCCTTAGACAGGAAAATCCATAAAGTTAGCTCCTCCACCTCCAACCGACCCGCTACTTCTTGAGGCTGCTGCGTTATGTCCCGTCTCTCCTGTACTCCCGTCTCTCCGCGATCCGCGCTTTCGCTGTCCGCCACCCTGGTTAGCGCTCAAAACTAACAATTCTGAATTATCAATTCATTCGTGACTCCATTTCTGCCAATGAATCCTAAATGAAAGGAATAGGGAAAAGTTGAGATGAGGTCATGTAGAAGTGACCTGTTGATGAAGAATGACCTAGAGGTAATTAAACTAGTCAACATATGATAATACGAATCTATTCGGCGGACTGTCTAAGATTTCCCTAAAAAGGTACTAGTTAACATATGCTCTACGACACCAGTACAGGTACTGCTGTGTTGAGCCTTAACCTGATTGGCGTTACGACCTCCCGCTCCTCCTTGGTGCATCCACCTGGCACCCTTCTCGGCAGGGCGAACTAGATGCCTCATAGCAGGAGACACGGTATTGGAAGGGGGAGAAAGTGTTAGCTACCACTTCTGCAGCCTCACCTTACGGCACTCACAAAGCAAGTACTGCAGTTGTTCTAGACGATAGTGGACTTATCAATCTTCGTTAGCTTTCTAACTTAAACACTAAACAGTTATTTACTCACACAGCAAGTAAGTGAAGTATAGTAGCGCTAGTAGAACTAGAAGATGTCCTCAGTTGCTTGATGGTGGGATAAGCAGGTGAGAGTAAAAAGGATTAGTAGAACAGGAAGGATAACATTGAGACTGCATCTGTATTAAGTAATGAGCGAAGGGCAAGGGTCGAAGTTCGAAGTGCAAGATCTATGTAAGAGCAGCACGATCTAGATTCTAAGAAAAGGCCCATAAGATCAGCGAGGTTGAACTGGTGCTGCGATGCTGGCTCCACTTGCGCTTCTTGTTGGTCTTCAACCTGGGTCGATATTAGAACGGTTCTGTGACGAGCTTTTAATCATGTCGTACTACACTAGTGCATGGACAGGAATCTTCCCTGCTCTAGTTTTTCAATCAATAAGCAGTACAACAACCCCCCTGCTTGATTTAATCCCACGACTTGCTACAAATTCACATTCACTCCTGTTTCTTGCTACAAGAAGTACAAGTTCACGCTACAAGAAGTTCAGTCCTGTTCACTCCTGTTCTCTGTACACGACTAGTACAGCAATTGCCTACAACTTGCCTTAACAATATCGTCTCATTGTTTTGACCATCAGGCTGACCATTTCTCGTCCGTCTGGAAGTTGTGGACCTTAAGACGTTCCCACCAACCTCTGGTCCACCATTATTCGGTGAGCCGCCCTGCTTCATTAGACTGGACGGTGAAGGGCGAAAAACGGGAACATTATCAGCAAAGCTAAATATATAAGACACAATCCACAGAAATACTCATCTGCATAGCGACGGCGAGATGAAAAACAAAGCAGACTTTGATAAATCGTTGAAAAAGAAGCATTTAAAGGTACCAAAGTCTCAAAATGTCAAAATTTATATTTCCTTGAAGAACAAGAAAGATGAAAGCGAATCGTCTGGATTCAAATTCATTGAAAAGAAGATAAAATCAAAATTTTCTGGATTTCACGAATTTCTGAAACAAATATTCAGTCACACGAAAGATATTTAAGTAGAAAACTGCATAAACGATGTAGAAGCCATCGTCTGGATTTAACTCTACCAAAAACGAGATAAAGTCAAAAATTTACTGATTCATCAGAAATTCACGAAACACAAACTCAAATAGACGGAAATAATTCTAGTTGAAAACGGCATAAACGATTCTGCATCTGAAATTATTGAAGAATGAAAAAAATGCTGAGTTCTGCTCTGCACTTAGCCGAAAACGTAAAAGATGTACTATAATTGATCCAAAGCAACATTCCAAATCACACTACACGTCTGCGCATACTTACCAACTTTATTTCTGAAAAAAAAACTGCCACTTCATCTGCACAACTATTTCGATAACTGAAGGTCGTCCCTGCACAACAAGTGAGTTTCTTAACTGCTTGCAAAACAAAAATAAAACTGTAAGTACAACTGAAGATCCCTGTTGCACTACAAGAACTACAACTGAATGTGTTCTTAACTGCACAAAACTAAGCCCATCGTGATTCCAAGGCATGCGACCACGACGTTCCTCCACGTGCTCCCCGTGATCCCCTTGTGCTCCTTCTAAGGGATCCACGTCCTGCAACAGCGTCGATGGTGGGGAGTAACCACCTCATGGATTAGAGAGTATTGGGTTAAGTAAGATGATAAATAAAAAATTATGATTCTAGTAGATGTTTTACTTTTTATTATAGCTTCATCCAATCGAAGTAGGCAAAGGTGGAATTTCTATTAAGATGAAGTCAGTCGAAAAGGATTTGATCAAGATGAAGTGGAGAAGAAGCTTTGAAGTTGGAGAGAACTCAGTGCGTGAATCCTATCAAAAGGTGGATGAGGTGGAGAAGAAGTCAAGAGAGATTCTCTGTATATGAAGATCTTTATCCATTCTATTCCTACTGGTACTGCAGAAGACATAGATATCATCGTCCTGGTGTAACAGGAGCAAGAACATCATGTTCTTTAGTCAATAAAAGATTCATGATCATACCACGGGTGGTAGATGAACCTTTTTTTTTATTCTTTAGGAAAGAAAAGACTACACTACAACACAAGTTATTTTGTAGTTGTAAACACGCCATATCTTGCGCTGAGGATTCATGCGCGCGTCGACCTGGGGAGCGCGTTTTGTCCGTCCCAGCGCGATGAGGCGCAGGACGTCGTGGAGCGGTCTCGTGATTGCTACTTAGAAGAGATAGAGAATGAATAGTACATAGAGAATAGAGAATAGAATGTCATCCCTAGAATCTACAACTTCATCTAAAAGATGTCTACTAGCAGATGTTGATGATCAGTCCCATACGATTACCAAGACACTAAAAATCACAGGGAGCTCCACGGCCACTGAAAAAATGGAGGACTTACTAGAGAGACTTTCTGGTGTGAGACCACCCATATGCCACGCATAGAACAAGCATTCACAAAACGAACAACTAGTCCCTTTGCCTTAAATTATCTTGTTCATGGGGATTAAGATTAACATCCCCAACACGCCGAGTCCGTTGCCCACGTGTTCCTTGCTGAGCAGATGATGGCTGTACAACTACCCCATCTGGAGGTTCGCTGGAGGACGTGGACGAAGAAGCCGCTGTATTTGCTACTAGATTCATTAGACGAGGCATCATGAAGATCATAGACATCTTGATAGTTGTCAACACAATTGTAGTTTTGCCACAACATACAAATGATTCTGCTACTCTCTGGTAGTTGTTTTTTGCTTATAAGTTGTCAGAGTTAGTTCGTCTTCGTTGTCCTTACAAACCTTGCCCCCTCTCTTCCAGAGGAACCAGGTATAGGTCTGATCCGTCACCCCCTCATGTAGGGTAAATAGTCCCGCGGCCGTCTTCTTAGACACGCCGTTCGTTACTATCTTGTCTTGCTGGCAGTGGAGTAGTACTGTCTAAGACACAAATGAATGAATGTCCTTAATTTCAGTGACGTCGAAGACGAAGACGCTGAACTCATCGTGGGTACGCCGATAGCATTTGGTGCACGACTAGGAGCACCGCCTTCTGGACGACTGCTCTGCAGACCAGCAAGTACACTAGCCAAACTGGGCAGCAAAGTAGAGCTAGAACAGCTACAGAATGAAAGAGGGATTTACTGAAAGAAGAAGAAGGTAGTAGAGACTCTTATTTTATTTCAGTCAGTAACTCGCTTATTTTGATTTTCAGTTTTCGAAAATGCATGATCATGATCATGGATTTGCTTTTTCATGTCTTTTTCGCAGTAGCAGTACTAGTTGTTGTGCCGAGAAGATGTAGAAGCTTATTGTATCTCCTTGAACTTGAGTCAAGTCTTAGTTAGTCTACCAAATTTTCATTTTGATCACCAGGACCAGGAGTAACCCTAACCTGGCCCTTAGCTCTTCGACTCCGTTGATGATCTGTGCTTGTTGATAAGAGTAGTTCGTACATACTGTTTCCACGACCAGGATCGAGGAAGGGGACAACTACTCTTGTCTTCCTTATAAGCATCTTTGTTAGGATAAAACAAAACTAGAGCTACTTCTACTAATATAATATATTATCCTTTTTCAATCATAGAGAAGAGGAAGGCGAGGGGGCAAACGTGAACGGTGATCCTGATGAGACGAGTCCTGGTGGTGCTCCCGGAAAATCGAGTTGGCCGCCGAGTGTTCCAAATGCGAAAACAGGGTCCTCTAATACTTCTACTTGTTCAGGAATTAAGAAGGAAGATGACGAGATAGACCCTCCACTATGTAGTTGTTGACCACTTGAAGAACTTGAAGATGTACTTGTAGGTAGGAAATCAGTTGTGCTCGTGCTCGCGGATGCACCATCCCTCTTTGGTGGTCTTGAAGAAGAAGACGAACTTGTGCCCTCGTCGTTCATAACTTCCTGAAGACCTTGTTCTTGATCTTTAACGTGTTGTAGTTCCCTTTTACTAGGAGACTGATCTTGTTTCATCCACGAACTCGAGACGCGACGTCTTGGTTGCAGCTCAGTGTTGCTTGGCTGTAGTACTGCCCGTTGCTCGTTTTCACCACCACCACCAGTACTAGCTGTTCGCTGCAAGATATCTGCTCCAGCGCGTCCTTGGTCGTGTTGGTCTCCTTCTGTTGCTGCTCTCAAAGTGGCAGTTTGTGCGTAAGTCGAAGTTGATGTTGATGAAGTGTTTGTGTTCGAATTGCTTGTTCGATTTCGTGCTGTTGATTTGCCGGTATTGGTCGTTGATCTTGATGAAGCGGCCTCACCATGATCTTTTCCGCCATGACCATCCCCATCCTGATTCTCGTCATGATCATCATCTTTTTTGTGTTCGTATCCACTTCCATTGTTGACAGCTCTCTGTTTTTTTGCCAAGGCTTCCTTCGCCTTTGTGATTTCCCGCATCTGCCAGTAGGCTTTCCACGTATTTCGGTAACGGAAGAACAGCTTGCACGATAATATCAAAACCAAGGAGGTTAGAAGTCACCTCCTCTTGTTTCGCGTTGGACTCTAATCTCTTATCTCCTCAAAGAAGACAAGAAGTTCGAGGACGTGCCTGGTAATGAAGCTGATTTCTTTTTCTCTGTCTCTCTGCTAGTGACCCATGATTTTAACACAAACGTGTCAACCAAGTAGTATTTCCGTTAGAAATATTGCATTTCTTGCTGCCATAAGAACAGTATATAGCTTGCGGAAGCTCGCATTGATCTCGCACGTGCCGCTAGTTTTGGCCTCTCCTCACTCTCAAAATGAGCAAATTCTTCCTGTGTGACCGTCAAAACAGAAGTTGCAGTCCACTTCTGCTCGTGCTGGCCCCTGAGTTAGACGCGTTTTTTTTTTACTTGTAGAAGTACGTAAGGCCGAGCCCAAGGCCCTAGCCCTACCAGAACAACAGGCGCGCCGTGTGCTGCTTTCTAAAACGCGACACACTTCCAGGCTGTTCGCTGTTCGCTATAGTTCGGACACGGGGCCACGAACAAGACAGAGAGAGAAAAGAGAAAAAACCCACAGACACCCGCGACAACTATGGCCAACGAACGCGTTGAAAATCACGCCGATGGATGGCGTTCCGTGTTTGACTGCCCGCCGGCGCTTAGTTGCTTGTTGCTATCACCTTGGAAACAGGTTCCCACCTACCCCTTTCAGACAGCCCCCGCGGGCCTCCGTTTCCTTTGTTTTAGTTGTTCATTTTGTTGCCCGCTATCGTCCAGACACGGGGCCACGAACATTCATACAAGACAGAGAGAGAGAAGAGAACCACAAGCACCCGCGCTCACTGCGACCAGCCCGCGCCCCTCAACGACAACCGACCACACCACCCCACCGAAACACACTCACGGGCCTCCGCTTTCTTTGCACTACCGACAACAGACAACCACCCGCGGCTTCTCCTCTTTCTTTCGCTACCTATGCAAAGCGCCCGCGGCCCCTCGCTCTCTCTCTCTCCTGTCTTGCTTGCTCACTCTCACCGATGCAACGAACACACTGGCAGAAAAGCTGCACGCCAAAAATTGGAGCCCATTAGGGAGGCCCCGCGCGTTTTTTCTTTTCATAGTGGTGAGCCGTCCCTCTGTTTGTCTCCTTGTTCTTGTCCGGTCTTCATTCTTTAACCTTCGCCGCTCTTTCGGTCTTTCCCCGCGCTGCCTTTGGTCTCGCCCCTTCTCCTGTTTGTCGCCTTCCTCTTTCCTCCTTACCCCCTTGCCCTCCTGCGTCTCGTCCCCTTTCTCCTCGTCGCGTTTTCCTTCCCTCTCTTATTCCCTTCACGCTTTCCGCAAACAATGGCCCCGCGCGTTGGCCCACTTCTTCTCACCTTCCAGCACGTCCGCCGCCTCCGAACTGCCTCGCCCGGCGTTTCTGCCCCGCGCACAAAGCCGCGAAGTCTGAAGACCGGGCGCCCCCAGCTCCTTGGCGCGTTCCTTGCATGCCGCTGCCCTTAAGTGGCGCTCTCTCCGGAGGATTACAGTTACACCAAGCGCGGCGCCGCAGCCCTGTGCCTTCACGTCACTGCAGCCCATGAGCCCAGCCGCCACCGCCGTGACCGCTTGCGTCCGCCCTGCCCCGTCAATCACCTGCAGCACCCTCGTGCCGTGCTTCCCTTGCTCGACCTTCTTCAGCTGCGCAGGCGTCATTTTCTTCGCCAACATTTTAAAAAACACCGAAAAGCTCTATGCTAAAAACCGTAAGAAAAAAAACGCTGAAAAAACTGCTTAAAAAACGCCGCGCACAAGGCCGCCAAGTCTGAAGACTGGGCGCCCCCAGCTCTTTGGCGTGTCGGTAGTGGTGATTTAGTGGTGATCTCTTCGCTGATCTTCCTGCCTGATCATCATAAGAACGTCAAAAGCTTTTCACCTAAAAAATTGGCAGTACTGCCACACTTCTAAGGGAAAACTGTGGAAGTACTGCCACGCTTCCCCCTTACTTTAACCAACGGCCCTCCCCTGCGCGCCGGGGGGTGCGCGCCCTTCGGCACCTTGTGAAACCATTCGGGTGAGCCGCCGCCGCCATAGCATATTTTTTTCCCTTCTTAAACGTCGCCCGGGGCACCCGGCCCGGGGAGTTCTTCATTCTGGTAATTTAATTAATAGACACTTTTGTACTAAAGCTAAAAGTAACAACTTCAAGATTTTCAGCGGTCCCTCCACCAAATCATCAAAATTTCTTTCACAGACCCAATCATAATCCGACTCCTTCTCTGCACTCGTCCTCGTCTGCGTAAGTCCAAAGACGTCCACTGCATAGGGTACAGCCATCCTCTTTGCATGCATCTCCTCGTACAGCTTTTCTCCTAGCATCAAGTCGTCAAGAGAGGAAGTAGCCGACGAATGTCCCTTTTCAACAGGGCTGTCTCTTTCAGCTTCGAAGGAGTTAGAAGAAACTACTTATGTTATTCGTATTCTTGGTTGTTGTTCAACAGTAGATGTTGAAGAAGGATGAAGAAGAACTACCTCGGAGTCCTCCGAGACTGATTCTATCCAAGACTGATAAATAAGCAGGTGTACTACATCAACTGCATGCTTTTATCTGAATTGGGAGCAATTCCATACGCCATAACAAATACTGCTTCTTCCTCTATTTCGTGTGCCTCCTTACGTCGTTCCGCGAGCACTCTCTCGACGTTTTCCGCTTTGAATCTTTCGATAAGCTTTCCTTCGTCAACGCGAAAGCGGCCAAAATTGTGGTTAACATATGGGCCTTTCCATCGATTCGTCTGGAACATCCACAAGGCCGCTTCTGTAGCCCAATCGAACTTGAAGGGCTGATGTTGGGCATTGAAATCGAATTTGAAGGGCTGATCATGTTGGGTGTTGTTCAGCTTGTTTTGTGTGTAGCACACTTGCTTTCGTATACTTTTGGGGGGTCGTGCTTCTTCGACCAGGAGATGGTGCAAAATAAGGTAGAGGCGATGCCTCCAATAGAAGCAGGCACTAAAGAGGTGGACCGTAGAAGACCAAAGGACGCAATATCTTCTCAAACGAACAAAGTCTTTCTATTAACTGGTAAGCAAGAGATAAGAGCCGAGAAATACAGGCAATGTTAGGTTAGCATTTACTTCTATTAAACAAAAATAGGTGTAGTAGGTAGGTACCTTGTGCGTGATTCCACTGCTCGTAATTTCCAGATATCCATCGTCAGTGTTGGCTTCCGCAAAGTGCACATCACCAGAAAGAAAGAGGACTCGTAGGAATTAGAAAATGTTCATGCAAATTCAAATTATCGGGGTGTAATTACTATTACACCCCGACGAAACAGAGACAGTATTACGCGTAGTACTCGATCCCACCTCTAAAAAATTACCTCCAGGTCCAGTGGAACCGGAAACTTCCTCTACGACAAACAATAATTATATGTAAAAGCATGTTGTGAGTATGTTGAATGTGGCCTTCTTTTTTGAGAAGAGGACCCATCTTGATCTTCTAAGATTCAGATGAGTCAAGTCCTCTAAGACCAAGACCCAAGCCATAGTTCTTATAGGGTCGCAGTATCTTGAACAGGTGTTCGAGGTCTCGGGTATTATGATGCCAGCCTTCAAAAATCGGGTTTTTCGTCAACACCTGGACTGAACTTCCTACCACAAGAAGCTTCGGAATGTCATCACCTGGTCAAGTGGTCACGTAGTTTTCTCAAACGTAGTTGTCCTCGTGATGAGGCAAGTTTACCTGGTCACACGTGAAAGTGATACTATCATAGTGATGGTAGTTGTTGTTGATCTTGATGTTGCTTATAATTTCATATTTACATATAAGTAAGTATTTCTACTTCTACTTGTACTTACCTTCAGTTGTTGATTCATCCGTTGCGTCAGCAATGATTTTTGTCAGGTCTTTGCCGTCATCAAAGATTTGCCTCACCGTGTTCTGGAACCAACCAAATTGCTCAGTGCCTACAAGATTGATATTTGCGTAGTTCTTAGAGCTAAACAAAGACGATGATATGGAGTGAAGAAGTAAAAGACGAGTAGAACTCGTGCTGGGTAAGCCAAATATATCATCCCATCACTATCGTCATTTCTCGTCACCGTTGTTTCCTGATAAGTGAACAGGCCAACGCCTAAACAACTAAGCCAACTATTTCCTGACCCCTCTCTTCTTAAGTAGGTGCATAAGTTGAGAAGTGTGCACGAATATACAATAACCTTCGTAAGATTGCTCTTCGTTCGCCCAAGAAGTGCAGCCACGGGGATCCACAATTTGCGACTGTAATACTGCAGCGTTCGGGCTTGAAATGAAGACGTAGGCACTGATGATTCCAGCAGATCTAAATGATTCCAGCAGATCTATTCCTTCTATTTGATTTTCAGAAACCTGACGCTCACACTGAATGATACACATATTTCTATGAATGCTGTTGTCCCTGTTCATAACAATGCATTCACAAACGGACCAGGCTTCCATGTGTTAGATGTTGAATACATCCAACTAAAAAACGGGTTCGTGACACACAGGTCGTTAAAAGACCGCAAGTCCAAGGCGACGAAGTGGACCTGAATTAAGAGCGATGAGCTTGAATGTGTGTTGAAGAATGAGAGACGTCGAGGACGAGTACTAGGGAGTTGAAGTTGATACAATGAACAATCATGGAGATCCTTCTGCTCCGCTTTCACCTACTAACTGCTGTTCCTAGTGAGTGTCTACTCTTGCTCGTGGTCTTGCATTAGGAAGTTAAAAATTATCCTCGTGTACCGTTTCCTCAATCTCATTATACCTCATACTTCCGCTTGATTTTCCTTCCTGTCTTGCGTTCGGCAGACGCTGGCGGAGTAGAGGAAGGAGTGAAGAGGACATCAAATTCGGCATCTTCTTCAGTCACAGGAGTTGCTCCTCCACCTCCTATACTACCGTTAGAGGTAGGCTTTTGGTGCTCGCTTACCCCGCTTGTTATGCCTTTCTCCCTTAGGAGAAGCATAAAAAGCGGTAAGAAAAGCACCTTTAACCTACCCTTAATACCGTCCTCTGCACCTCCCTTCTGTGCCACACGACCCTGTGCCTTTTGAGCAACAACATCCGGCACCTCGACTTCGTCGTACTCAACCTCTCCTTGGAATTTTTTCCAGAAACTGAGACCTGGTCCCAACTGTATATCCGAAGAGTTCGAAGTGTGGACATCGGGGAAGAAATCCCTCATCATGTCCTGGCGAGCGCGAAGTTTCATCTTAGAAAAAAAGGTTGCAGCTGGTGGACTTATATTTATAATAGAGCAGTTTATAGGGGTGCCAGATCCGGGATGGGATGGATCGGATGGATCGGATGGACTTTCCACCCTTTCAAGTAGGATCGGAAGAATCAGGGGGGTCCATCCGATCCATCCAAGTCCATCCTACATCCGTTCTATAAACTACTCTATTATAAGGATACGGATAGGGCTCGTGCTCATTTTTTCGAGACTTGTGTTACGTTCTTCTTCTCCTTTCTCGTGCTCGAACACGAACTTCTTGGTCAATATGCTTCTGTTGATTGTTGTTTCCTATAGTCTAGATCTGTCGAGGGAAGTAAGAGTTAGTACCTTGTTCGTGGAGGTACTAGACGAGAAATCAAATCAAATTCAAATTTTCTATGAGGACGACGTAAAAACATCATTTTTAGCACTTCTTGTACAACTACAACCACTAAGATCTACTAAATCCTCACTTTCTCCTTCCCATAACCTCTGGAGACAGCAACGTCCCAACTGCATCGCTAAGACCGAGATCATGGTCATCCCAGACTCCCAGAACCTCGCGATTTTCCGCAAAAAGAGAATATTCGGAAGGTCCGCTTTGCTGATCCGTGAGGTGGTCTGCAGTTATATCGTTGGATTTCTTCTGATACGCGGCATCGCCTAACCAGAAGAAAGGAAGCTTGCTATGATTACTATCATCCGTGCTAATATGATTGCTATCACTCTCACTGCCTCCACTAGTCGTGCTCAGAGTTTGATCGATAGTTCGCCATGGTTTATTCTCATGTTCCTGCTTGGCACACGAGCCAAAGCCAAATGCTACGGGAGCGGCGTTGGCTGGGGTGAGGATTAGAGGAACGAAATATCAAGAAGCGTCTTCTACACGGTTGTAGCGAACCATCAGTCCTCGTGTTAGGAACAATTCACTGATGACATTGGACTACATGAAGTCCTACTGCCTTGTTGTGATGCTGGTGGACCAGGACAAGGACTACTACGTTGTTGTGACTATGTTGACTATGACTATGTTCAGTCATAAGAGTAACGTCTGCGATGAAGCCGCTATCAGGAACAACATGCTGCAGGAAGCATGCAGCAAGGAATCCCGAAATCTCGAGCCATGGGGCGTCCTCCACTTATGGCGGCTCATGTTGTTGTCGACAATGAGAAAATGCAGAGGGTTAAGGATGAGAGCTGCAAGTTCAATTTTTTGGCATCTTTAGAAAAATCATTTTAGTACCACCAGATCTACTATGCGCGATATCGAGTTTCACTGTGCATTGATTGTCCTCTGTTTCGTGGTAGAGTTATGAAAGATGCAAAAAAAACAAGAAAAAAAAGTTGGTCTCCCTTGTCGATCATAGAAGACGCCACTCTGTGTCTTGCAAGGAAAAACGACGTCTGAGAAAGCATATCTTTGACACCTTTGTGTAGCCGCGGCAGCTTGCGAAACAGCCAGTTACGCACCGGATAACAGAGAAATTTTCTCCACGGTTCCTTCGCTGATTGTCAAAGATTATAAGCCGCAATCAAGGCATAATGTTCCTAAGTGATTATCATGTTCAACAAGCGAGTTGCAGTGCACTCGCTTAAATATCATGCTCAACAAGCGAGTTGCAGTGCACTCGCACCACCTTGCCATCCAAATATGGCCATCTCTGCACCAAGGTCGTGCTGCGCCTGCAGAGAGTACTCCTATCATCTATTTTCTGTCTTGGTTTTGCACCATCGCTATGCACTCACATTCAGGCAGATGATCGATGTTACTCAGTAGTCTTAATGTTAGTCGTGGAAGAAGATAATATTTATATTCGGATTGAATTGTGAAGAAGAGGAGACTAGATTATACAAAGAACTCAACTACATTCGAGAGTAGAGAGACCTGGTAGACGACTGAAACCTTAAAAAATATTCAACGACTGTGCAGAATAAACGAGCAACACTATCATGAGAGAAGTCAGTAAGATCAACTTTTCCTGGGACCACGTAAAGGTAAAAGTAAATACAACAGCACTTATAATACACCAAGAAGATGAATAGGAATACATCCAAATCTGAAATTCTTTAACTCTATACACGATGTGCGATTTCGATAACTGTACCTCTACCTGTAGCGTGGTTCACAAGTACTTACAGGCAAGAAACATTGTCCAATTCGAAAATTCAATGACAATGACATCAATGTGATGAGCATCCTTCATCTTCCTCCCGAAAGAAACCCAGTAGATGGCGGAACGAAGCCCACTGAGGTATACGTGGCTGCACTGCTAGAATTGGCGGTGCTTGACGCCAAACTTGCCTTTCGTTCGGAGGTGGTTGCTGAGACGGGTTGTGATTGCGAACGCGAACACGTTCCCCCTACAGATGAGCCACCGCCATCAAAGATATTGGCAAACAAGGAGAGCCCAGGCAATCGGCCAGTAAGCGCTCGGCCTGAAGATTAGAAGAGATGATCACAGATATGCATGTGGCTTTCAAAAAATGAAAGTTTTTTTGTTTTTAGCTTTACAATGTATCTATGTATTCACCTCCAAAAACTATACCAAAGGGGAGGGGATGAAAACAAGAGAGACAATATTTTTCCATGCTTGTTAGTGACTCTGACTCAGAACAAAATCGTCCTGTTTTTGATAGAACAGCCTTCGACGCCTTAAACTAAAGACTGCGTCTGACTCGCTTCCACTTTCGTATCCTGTGGGGAGCTGCACGTCCCACCTGGTAAAGGACTAAATGATCCGGAGCGTGGCGGTAGATTACCACCAGAAGGTCCTTGTAGATTATGTCCTCCTCCTCGCTCTCCGCCTGATGGATATGACTCCACTCTAGAGTCATTAGAAACAGAACGCTGGTACAGTACGTCATTGATCCTAAGTAACTTTATCCATCCCTTTGATACAACGGTGATAACGCCCATGCCCTAGCTTCAGTCCTAGTATTTTGTGAGCAAGTAGTAGAAGTAAGTATTTCTTTGCTCGAAGGATCCACGCTATGATAGACATAGACTGTGCGTAGGGACAATTTGTCTATTTAGTTGCCTTAACACCAGAAGCTACATCTCCTCCACCGCTTCCTGCTAGAGCATTCGATAACATCAGAGTTCCTCCAGGCGTCCTCGGCGTAGTCCCTGGCGTCATTTCGTGCATCATCGCTGTGGCCGAACTACTGCTGTCCCCGGGAGACATAACTCCTGACCCTGGTAGTGAGCGTAGAGGAGATCTAATAGAGAATCGAGGAACAATCTGATGCGACAGCGTCGACGATTTTTCACTTGTCTCCCTTTCTTGCATCCCCCGATGTTGCCCTTGTTAGAGGTTGCAGAATTACATTCCTCAGAACATCCCTGGCGGCTTTTTCAAGTAGAAAATGAGCCAAGGATGGCGGTGCGGGATGTAAAAATTCGGTAACCTCCCTTAACCTCGACCACTTCCACGCAGACGATCCTGCTGTTGGAAAACCTTCAAAGTTTCAGCTATTTTCTTCTTCGGAGAGAGATTGAGGAGCCCTCGTACACGTTTCGATCGACTCTGGTCAGCGGGTCCGAGACCCTCTGCTGCTCTTCTCTTATCCAAATCGGCTCTCCAAGCTGCGAGCGAAGGAGAGACAGGAGGCTTTGCTTTTCCTGCAGAGGATCCTAGACCACCTCCAGGGGCCAGTAAATCTTGACCAGCACCAGAAGTGGGGGAAGATGTATCTCGTCCAGGTAGTTCTTGTTGCTCTT
This sequence comes from Amoebophrya sp. A25, assembly GCA_905178165.1. Classification (NCBI taxonomy): domain Eukaryota; class Dinophyceae; order Syndiniales; family Amoebophryaceae; genus Amoebophrya; species Amoebophrya sp. A25. The sequence goes on from CAJINU010000072.1 coordinate 469,574, forward strand.
CCTTAGTAGAACTACTTTGGCGGATAATTCCTCCTCCTGGTGAAGCGCCCAAACCAGAACTCGCGGAACCACCTCCTGATACTCCACCTGCCGCACTCTGAGGATCACCGAGTGCTGCAATGAATGGCGCCGCAGTAATTATTCCGTCAGCCCCAACATCACCTCCACGACGCCATGACAATGAAGCATCCCCTAGATTCAAAGAACCCATTGGTGATCGCTGCTTCTGGAGTGGTTGTGAAAATGCAGACACTTCAAAACTGCCTGCTGCGGAAGAAGCACTACCTAATTCTCGGGAACCCTGCAGCTGGTCTGCAAGTTCTGGATCACTGGTATCGCTACTCGCATTGCTAGAGGAATTCGCAGAAGAGCCAGCATCGTGACTACTGGTACTGCCAGATGAGGTGAATGATGCACTTCCACTTGTGCCTCCTGCTATGTTTCGTGATCGAGAGGAGGCAAATGCACGACCACCTCTTGCTCTATTCTGTATTTCTTGGCCTCCGGAGACCGAATTTGATCTAGAGGATAAATGATCCGCATGTTCTTGTCCTGGTGGCAATCCAAACGCCGCTGCGTCCCCGCTACCGATAGAGGAACTAAGAACTCCTGAAACTGGACTCAAAGGCCCTCCAGCACCAGCAGGCTTAATATTGTCCTTACTATTTGCTGCAGACCCAGAAAAATCGGGCTTGCTTTGACCACTTTCTGCGCCAGGAGGACCACCGGGCACTGGAATATTCAACAATGGTGGCGGCGGTTGTTTATTTCCGGAGAACGAAGATGTTGTTGCAGGTATTGCTCTTGCTGCCACTTCACTCGATTTTGCAGGTAACGAAGATGGTCTTGGAGGTTCACTAGGTGGACTAGCACCTCCTTCTCCTGGCAGAACTACATCACGATGATCCCTTTTTGTCGTACTACGTTGTCGCTTCCCTGGTGGGCTCTTGATTCGTGCGTCACTCTTGATTAGGGGAGAGTCAACATCTGCGGCCCCTCCACGTGCTGCCTCCTTTGCTCGTTTGTAAAGATCGGTCACATTGAATTGCATAAACCCAGGTCGGTCTCCCACTGTTCGTTCGTCCTCAATTAAAGCTCAGCATTCAATTGTCCATAATGCTGAAGGGAAGAGACTGCTCCCCTCAAAGCTCTCCCCTTTCCCTTCCTTTTCCCCTGTTCTCTAAAGGGGTCGCTTCTTCGATCTCAGTGACCAACCCCAATGACCATTGAAAGCTGAGCCTTAACTTAAGTTGCAAATTTGCTCCAGCAACTGCCTCATCGACGTCCATATCGTCCATAGCGAACAGTCCACTTCCACCCTTTATTAGAACAAAAGCTCAAAACAGCAAGAGGTGTCCATTTCTTCTCAGGTCGGTGCGTGTCCATTTCTTCAACAGACCGCTGTAAGAAGAAATTGACTCTTGGAGATGACGTGTTAAGCGTGAGATAAGTGCCAGAAAGACTAAGTAGGCAAGTTTGTTCATCTGGGGCGCACCGCCTTAACTGTAGTTGTACGTCCCCAGTTGACGGGGCTGCCATTTCATCCATCTCTATTGTCTCTACCTCCCTGAAAGGACCATGGTCCCCAGGCACAAAACGCGAAGCTCCACGGATCGGACGTGGGCCTCGGCTAACCAATGCGCCATCTTCCATGCGCACCTTGTCACTAAAAAGAGCAGTCTTTTTCCGTCTCTCCCCTTCAGCAAGCATATTGGCGTCGCTGATGCCACCAGCACCAGGCGGATGCAATCTGCAGACAGACGCACGGGGACCAGAGACGTTGCTCGAGTCGGAGAAGGACCTGCTAGAGATGAATGAAATATCGTGCCCCTGCTCGACGTTGTCCTCAATCAGTATGCTCAGAAGATAGCTATGCTCCACGTGGCACAGAAGATCAAGATAGCTATGCTCCACATGAAGTAGAAGAAAATAATAAGGAGTAGGAGTACAAAGACGTGACGTGGTACCAAAAAGAGAAGTATGAGCACACACATACCTCTGCCGCCTCGGTGCCAGCAGTGCAGCTCCAGATGCACTTGGACTGGGAGGTGAAGTAGTATTTTTCGAGGAGCCCTGAACGTGAAGTTGATTCATCAGAAGTTCCACGTTTTCTTTCGATAGGCGGCGACCAGTAGATTTGAGTGGAGCATGATCTTTATCGTTTGGCCCTAGATTGTCCTTGCCGAATGCTCCTTCTCCTGGTCGAGATCCCTTCCTTGGGTCGGGTCCATTTGGGATTGGGTGCTCTTGTTCTCCCAAATTGCTACTAGATGGCACGGCAGCTCCCATAGAAGAAGCGGCAGTGCCGCTTACGGTAGGCGCAAGCATATTGTTGTTCTTACCTCCACCACCAAATGCAGCTCCATTCAAGACCATCTTATCCCCCTTTACGTCGACATCATTCGCATCTTCATCTTCCTCCAACGTTGGAACGACAAAGGAGCCTTCTGCCCGCCCGCGCTCTACAGCTGGTGAAAAAGTCTCGCGCGGCTGATCTGCTTTGTCTAGGAACGACATGTACTCTCGCATCCCTGTCCAGAAGGGCCATTCACCAGCTTCGATGTCTTGCTTTTCCTCCACAGAAAACGGTTCCGAATCGATGCCATCACGACGCACCACAATGTCCTTGCCTTTGACGCGCGTGGAACTCCTTGCCGCAGGACTCCTTGGATTCAAGTCTTTCGGTATATCTTGGAAAGTAAGTCCTGCATCGATATTTCTTCGTGAAGCTAGTAAAACTGCCATTTGTTGGTCCGACGAGGAGGCTCCTGCACCTCCACCAGTTGTAGCAGTGCCATCTACTATAATATTTTCCCCTGGCTGTTCACCCCACTTCGCCATGTGGTGGGCATCTGAAGGAGCCTCGTAGAGCCAGTTGTGATCGCGCCACCGCTGACCTGGTGGCACAGGTAGGTTCTTCGGCTGTTTTTCGGACTGCACGTAGAACTTTTCTTTTTCATCGTCCTTCGCGATTGGCATGGACCGGACAAGGCGCGACCGCACGTGGACCATAGAACCGGGAACCGGACTATCTGAGAACAAAACTGGATTCAATTTCGCCTTCGCAGCTGGTTTAAGTGGCGCCACTGTAGTTGCTACGGCTTGTGGGGACGATGACATTGGATCAGCAGGAGCACCAGATGGGCCACTAATATAATTCGACGATGTTAATGGATCACCACTACCTTGTAGGTCTGAATTGTTCCCACGAATTGTGAACATCACTGGCGCGCCGGGCGACGTTGTTCCAGACATGTTCGCATTTGGTGGCAAAATATCTTGTTGGCCAGCGCTCAGTGACGGACTAGACCCACTGCCAGCATGACCACCGCTTGTTCCTGGAGAAAATTGACCTCCACTAGCACCTCCCCCTCCACCGGTAGCGGTACGTAAGAAGTTTGGATTAGGTCGATTTTGATTGAACTTGGCAGTTGCCATATTCGCTTCAATCGTTTGGTTCACTTGGGACAGGATCTTAATGTACCGATTCTCTGATTCTACGGCTAAGATTGGTCTTGGCGGAGTGCATGGGCCTGAACCAGCAGACGAGTCTTTATCTGAGATTTGACTTTGTAACGTTGAAGAACCAACGCCGCTTGAGGCTATAGGATTGCGATTGGGAGGTATAGGCAGTTGTCCACTTCCAGGTTCTCTTGTTCCAGCACCACCTTCCCCACCAATAGTTCCCGTGATGCCGTCACCGGATAACGGAAGCACTGCAGAATCAGGAGAAGGGGCGCTGGCATTGAGTGCCGTTAGTGAATTGCTCGAGACATTATCTACTGTAGTTGTTTTTCGAGACTTTCGTTTTGGACCTGTTGCAGATACGGAGGCAACCTTCGGGCCAAACCTCGCACGTGATCCGCGTTCTCTACGGCTCTTGCGGGCACGCAATGCAGCATTAGAGTATTAGTATTGGTGGATAATTTGGTTATGGTTTTGGCTTTTCGTTTCTACTAGCTCGTGTTGAAAAAGAACATGAAATGAGAAGATGAAGAAGATCGATGCTGATACGATTAGGAAAAAGCGCAACTCTAGAGGCCCTTAATCGATACTCTAGAGGCCCCTCCATCTCCACCAACGCCTTTATTCACTCCTTGTTGTTCTTGCTCGTGGTCTTGAAGATCCTCTCCAGCGTTAACGAGATTTTTGTTTTCTCCTACGTTTATCATGTCATCCACTCCCTGCAAATGAGAATCCAATGGACTGGTCAGTTGGGCACCGCTTGGACTGAGAAATCCATTCTGTGGACTATCTGGTGACGTGATCGGGGAACTCTCGCTGGTATCTCGCTCGATCAAATGTTCGATGGTCTGAACCTGCAACATTTTCACAATGCGTCGATGTGTTGCCTCTGTTTCCGCTAATAAGGTGTCGACATCTCTTTGCGTTTTCTTCTGCTCCTGCGTCAACATCTCGTTGCCCTTCGCTCGTTCCTTCGACAAAAGCTCTGCTCGTTTTAGGCTTTGCATCTTGATATCGCCAAGGATACTGGAGGACTTGCTGGGATCATTAGAGCTTCGAAGTTTCATCAACATTTGTTCATGCTTCTTTCATCAGACTTGAAAATGACAGAAGTAGTCGGTGTGCCACTGGAGCAGCACTACAGAGTATAAAAGTGGTCACCTCCTGGCTCTTTGTCCCTGTAAATAAACACTCAGGTCTCACCCGGGCCACAAAAAATAAGAGTATCACAACGAGGACGGCCCTTAATAGAAGTTGAAGTTCTTCTCTCTGCTTCGTTTTCGTCCTTCTTCTCTTCATCACCTCCTTCTGCTTTTTGATCTCCAGAACTGCTCTGTTTTGTGCTTCTTGCTTCATCATCCGCAGACCACATGGAGTCCCTCCCTCCAGCCGGAGCCTCAAGCGATCCTCCATCTTTTCTCCGCAATCCTTTAGGAAGAAGCGAAGAAGGCCAAGCTTTCCATCTACTATCGCCACTATTTCTACTTCCACTTCCACCAGCACTTGTTGCTTGTTGTTGATCTTTCGACAAGCCACCGACTTCTGCCTCAGCATCAAGAGCTCCACTTTTTGCTCCTCGTAGCATCCTCGTCCTCTCCAGAAACTCCTTGGCAGCTTTTACTTCCGCTCTCAAATCTTCAGTTGGGCGACCACACTCTCTCTTCAAGGTATCGGCGCCACGATAAGTTGCCGGCGAAGACGCAGCTGTTGAAGTAGCAGTCATAGGACTGGGACTCTCAACACCTGTTATCCTGTCCAGCAAAGACACGCTAGGTCTAAAACTCCTTCTGCTCGCGCGCGACATCCAGCGCCTAGGAGATGCTGCGTTGGCAAAGGATTCTAGACGATCTCGGAATGTTTTTTTTACTCTAGAACTAGCTGGTTCACCAGGAGCTTTAGCGTTGTTTGTAGACTGGTCGTGTGGTACTATGGATGCTCCTTCAACAGCTCCTTCTCCAGCACCTTCGTCTCTTGTTCCGCCTAAAGAGTCGGCTTGTTGTTGTTCGTTAGGAGAGCCTCCAGCCTCTCCTCGTCCCTTACTGGACTGGTCTCCCACATCAGTGTGGGTAGTTTTGGAACCAGGAGCAGGACTAGTAGGGCTATAAGTTGGACTGCTTGCTGCTCCGCTTGTCCGATCGTCGCCACTCGAGGCTCCTCCTGCGGAAAATGGTGTCGTCTTAGGCGAGAAGTTCTCCCGAATGAACTTGCTCGCACGGTGAAAATACGTTTTATACGTCCCTCCCCTGAACATGCTACGCCTGGTGCCAAACGCCTTCCGCTGCCTCGCTCGTAGTATTGCTAGTTTCTTTCGTCGGTTACGTCTGGGAGGGTGGGGATAGAGGTGGATGGGGATAGATGAGCTATGCTCTTGTTGCTCTCAAGTATCAAACAAGCTATCAAAAAGGTATCTGGCTCTTTCTTTCAACAAACAAAAAGCAAGTCCAATCAGTGCCCCAATCAAAAAAACACTGAGCAATACCTTCTCACTAACATCTCGAAACCGATCCAGATGTAGAATCCAGATATTCCGACACAGTGCAGGATGTTAAAAATCGTCAAAAACGGCCCAAAACTTCCAGTGCCCTTATCCTCCACATGGTGGCCAACAATCGTGAAGTCCCAGACACCATCTAATGTCCCTATCGCGAAGCCGAAGACAACGTTGAAAAGACTCAAGGCGACTAGGAGATTAGAAAGTAGAAGATAAGCCTAGTATATGAATATGTGGTGGAGCCAACCTACCTAGGAAAGTAAGATAGAAAAAACAAGGAAGAGGGACATCTACATAGAAAGAAAGTAGACATCAGGCCTAGTATAATTATACATAAAGACGTCTAGTAGAGGAGCTTATGCCGTAAGAAGCACAGCCACAGGCACCATGATAAGCGCGATTTCATTCGGTACCGCAACGACGGATTCTTTTATCTTCACTTTTTCGATCATCCGTTCCAATTTCGACCTCTGTAACTCGGCTTCATCGAGTAAGGAGTCGACTACTTGTTGGGCCTGATTTTTGTGGGTAAAGAATGGTGTAGTGTACTTAAGACCAGCATCAGAGTGAGGAAGTGAAAAATGTAGTCGTGATGTTGGTAGAGCGCAGGGAAGGTGCCTCCCACTTGTATCAATACCTCCGCCGCTTTTTCGCTCACCGTGGTATTGATCTCATGCAACGTTTTGGCTATTAAATCGGCTTTCCCGATCATGCGCGCATTCGTTTTGGCCGTCGTATCAAACCAATAGTGTAGTTCGCCGCATGATTTTTCGATTCCTCGAAAGGCTGCCGCACAATTCCCAAACGACCCCAGCACTGCAGTGTACTGGTACTCGTTAAAACGGTGACGAAATGGCATTTTGACGTGATAGTGCTGGTGGATCAGTGCTTGAGATTCAAGGGTCAGGATGTTGGGAATAATGGTGTTGCAGTTTGTAGGGAGTTTACTGTGGCCGCAGCCGTTCACAACCGTCAAAAAGGTTTCGCACGACTAAGTTCATTTCGACCGCGACGCGTTGGCGTTCGTTTTCGTGGCTGTGACCGACTCAGTGGCACGCGTCACTTCCGATGGAAGTGCGAGAGTATGGTCCACCACGCGACCCAAGATCATGCATGTCCTCATGCAACCTTCCAGCAAGGCCTGGATTACTACCGCGCTAGGACTGCAGCTGCACGTCCATACCATCGTAAAGACAAGATGGCTTAAAGATGCCAACAAATTTTGTTCATGTTTGCTGCAAACAGCATCCATCATGTAATTACTATGATCTATTGATTAAAACGGGCGTCTGCTTACCGAGGAGACTGGGGGTGCTATTGACATGCATGCAAAAAATTTCGAGAACCAAAAATCAAAGCAAGAACTCAGGCAGTAATATTCTCCATACGCATACGGGTGCTCTCGGCATCTCAACACGGTAGTACTAGAAGCGGGATCCTCAATAAAGAGTACACCGAGGTCAGCGACCAGAAGTAGAACCTCCAACAGAAGACATTCAGCGAGAACAGGAGGCCCTTCTTCTTCAAAGCCGCACTCATTCGCTCATTCTGTGCTCGCAAAAAGATCTTTTTTTTTGGTGCCTGGGTCTACGTTTCTCGCGATAAGAACATTAAATTATAATCCCCCAGCGAGGGCCTTGTTAAGAACTCGAGGTTCTATCAACACAACAGAAAAGCCGTTGTTTTTCTTGTTTTTCTTCCGGTTAAAATTGATTATGATACAACTTGTATGGATCTTTATTCTGTGAATCTTTCTTTGGGAAGGGGAAATATGTATCTATAAATATGATGTCGCAGGGAAGAGGGCGATGTCACGGATTTTAGAGATTAGTTCCCCCAATCAATTGGTCAATTTCTCTTTTCATACTGGCGTTCCATTGCTCTAGTATTTGACCACGTTGATTCTCTGTTGCTGGAGCCAGTAGTAGGATGTCGCTGTTAAACAGCTCTTTGTATTGCGCTAATGCCTTCTGCAAGGCTCCTGCATTGAACCGCAGACGTGGAAGGGCAGGAACAAACGATGCTGATGCGTTGATGTCGCTTGATGTTTTGTCGTCGTGGCTGAAAAGAGACAAGGATGAATCGCCGATCTTTTCAGCAGCTAATGCAGCTTTGGACGTTGCGCTGCCTGTTACTACGCCTCGTAGCATTGTTATCGCGAAATGCACCTTTTCAAAACTACTTCTTGCACAGACGAAGAAAAACAACTGCTCGTTTTTCTGGACCACCGTGATTTGTCCAGCACTGCTTCCACTAGAGGAGGAAGTCTTCAGAGCATTCCCAGAGCTTGCGGAGTCATGCAGTGCTCTCAGTTGTGACCGCGCAACCTCAAATTCGCCGAAACATCTTGCGAGCTGCTCTCGGATACTCCATAAAACGTCCTCCTTCGCTAAGAAAAGCCCGCGTGACCCGCTAAGGGGTGAAACTCCAGCCAAATTGCTTAGCTGGACAACGAAGTATCGTCGTTGAGGTCGCATTTTGATGCTAGTGTGCTGCTGCAGGAAGCTAAGACAAGAGAGACGTCACATAGTAAAGAACCATGATGAGGATATGTCCATTTTACTGGAAAAATACCGGTGTCAGCTGTTGATGCCTTTATTCAAATGAGAGCTAGGGAATGAAAACCAGGGATGCCTACTTCCAACAAAGAAAATGAAATGAATGCTTGCAGCGGAAATATCAACGCATCATCTTGATTTGCATCATGATCCCCTGAGCCTACTTCTGACCTTGGAGGCGCATCAGCCTGATCATGTGCCATGTGCTCGTAGTGATCCACCTTGATATGACAACTGTCGGATCGGGAACGGTTGTACAACAACTCCGGGTTCTTGTTCGAGGATATTGATTCTAGTAGATGATTGTCATTCTTTCACCGAAGATGGGAGGGATCACGAAATCCTTTGATATGCCGCGCTACCGTTAAGCTGCTGATCGCGTGTGGTGGCCGTGTTGAGCATGTTCATTGTTCGTATGAAGAATTGGAAGTGGAAATCGTCAAGGTGGGCGTCTTAATACGTGATGCCGCGCGCTGATCCTGTTATTGTGGTCATTGTTGTCCTGACTTGGCGAGTCAAGTATCGGAATGGATATGCGATAAAGAGAAACAACAAGGAAGATAAGATAAATGGTCGGCATGCTGTTCTTATGTTATTCCTTCTTGCGCTGCGTCGCGTAGATCCTGCCCCGCGATTTCAGCTTGTTCTACTCCACTTCTATCATCTCCACCCTCCTCAATTGGCCTAGCGATATCCTCTTCGTCTCTCCCGTCATGATCTTTCAAAAGTTTGCTACCTCCTCGCGGCTCGATCTCCAACGGTTGATCTACCATCTGATAGACCTCTCGAATGCAGTCCTTAGATTTTTTCAGCACCGCTAGTAGCGCATCTTGAGCTTGATCTCTTTGTCTTTTCGATGATGGACTCAACGCTTCCCATGACGAGCCACCTGCAGCCAATTCCTCTAGAAACCACCCTCCAGATCCAGATGATGATGAAGAGTTCGAGTTGTTGTTTCCAGCACTAGATAAACTCCCACTACTGTTCCCTGTTCCCCCATCACCTGCTTGTTCAGTACTAGTTGTACCACCTCTGGAGTTGCTAAACAGCGCATCTGGGTTGTAATTTTTCATCCTCTCTATTTTTTCGTCAAGGTCTGGTAGGTGAAGGCGAACGTAGTCGAGCGATTTCAGGTTTGGTAGCTTCTTCTTATCGAAAAGGGCTGAGCGGTACCTGCCAGTATTTGAGGTGGTGTGAAACTGAAAGGAAGGAGTTAGCATACTTAGGCAAGATGTTGAAGGATGTAAGTCAATGCCTTCCTACTAGTGAGCTTCTTTCGCAAAATATTAGTTGAAATGCCGCAGACGCAGCCGCTACTGCCATTTTTCTCTAGATGATGAAGAACTCAAGAACTCAAAAATGATACTGCGAATGAGAGCAAACGGGACACGGTGCTGTATTGTCAAGGTTCTGAAACGAGATATGCTCGATCGTCGTCTGACCCTGCAATGCATCGAGATCTGTAACTCGCTGAATCTGGTTGCCTTGAAGCCTGTAGTTGAGAAAGACAGGTGAGATCAGTCGCAGTCCTCAGGCCATGCTATGGGAATTGTAAATTGAAAATGTAGTAGTTGCAGGAGCACACAATAGGGTTAGCAGGTACGTCCACTCCTTACTCCAATCTCCAGTCTCCTTGGGTGAGAATGGGAGGCGAAGGACCGAAACATGAAGAGGATGAGCGTCGTCCTGCTCGACAACCATGTTGTGACTCACAGAAGCGTCTAACTCTAAGCCTTAAAAAGCATATAAGTACCTGAGAGTCCGCAAGAGGTTGCCTTGGCCTGGTAAGCCCGCTAATGTTCCCAACTTGTTGTGCGACACGTCTAGGTACTCCAAGAGCAACAACCTACTCAGACCGGGACCCAATGTAGTGATTTCATTCCGTGACAAGTCCAGAAACCGCAAATTAACGCACCGTTCGAGACAGTCAAGCGGGCTTCGCACCTTCCGCCTTTGGAGGACTAATCGAAACACAGTGCCGAGATCAAATTCTCCGGTCTCCAGCTTTACAAGCTGGGGAGTTAAGACTAAGCTTGACATTTCTTTGATGACTGGTGTCGTCTTGGAAGATGGTTTTGGTTCTCCTGTTACCCACGAGGATGGACGACTTGTCAACGATGATGAATGGATTTAATTAGATCACGATACAAATGCAGAAAGCGTGTTGTAGTTGTACTTGTAGCTTTTGCTTCTACAAGGTTTACTTACTTTCTTGTGTCGCCGAAAAAACTCGAAAAAAAACTTGCCATCCCTCTTTTTCTTAGTCTACTCCATTTGCCATGAAGACATAGGCTGCACTATCGGTAGTGCCAAGAAACGTTACATCGGCTTTTAACATCGAGGCTGAATGGTACTGGTCTATGCGAGGCACACAATGTGCTTCTATGTTGATGTTGGGGGTTCAACAAGTGAATTACAAAGAAAAGGCTTCTGTCTTCATCAGGACGATGTCTGTTTTTGTTCTTGTCTGTAAAAGTAATTATGCGGTGTTCTTCTTCTTGTCCTCCTCTTCCTCTTGTTGTACACTCACAAATTTTGTGACGTTGTTCATCTTGTATTGTTTGAATACTAGTGATGATGTTGTAGGTTGTATCTGTTGTAGTCTATTTCGCCGATGTAGTGGTTCACGATCATTACCGCGTCCCTGCCCCTGGTGGGTTCTTTCATTTAATTTCAATTTCATTCATTCATTCTTTCACTTTGGGTTTGGAAAAACAGAAACCTCTAACTATCGGCATCATTCAAAATCGGCATACTCTAAGATAGGGATAGATTAAGAACTGACTCGCGTTAGTTTCATTCTGTAACGATTCGTCCTGTAACAATAGGAATGCATTCACACGGTAACGACTCGAGTAAGGAGTAGATCTAGAATTAGTACAACATGTTTTTTCTGCTAAGTATCTGCGATTGATGAACTTCTGTGCTTCTGCTAAGCAGAATCTGCTTGTGAACTAAGTTAATATAAATGACCTGGACGTGACCCTGACCTCTGTGACGCGTCAAAAATAGAAGAAGAAGTAGTAGAAATATAGCTCAGTAGTTGTAACAAGTCCACTCCCAAGTAATGTATGAAGATCATGTGGTAGGTCTTCAACATATCCTCGTCTACCATGCATATTGATACTCATTATTGTATTCTATTGCTCTTAGTAACTCTCGAAATAAATGTGAATATCCTAGTACTTCTACTTATTTTAATTTTTTTTCTACTGAAGGTAGTGAAAGTGAATCGTTTGAAAAAACAAAAAATAGTCCCGATTTATGGTCATCTTGGAGCTGGCTCTTTGAAGTTGATGATGTTCTTCGAGTCAGTAAACCAATCAAGCTCACTGTCGCCGTCATCGTCTACCACTCTGTCACGAGGATCATCGATCCTTTCCACATTCGCAGAAGGACCTTCTGCACCAGCTGAGCCGTTCGTAGCTGTCAACTCGTGGTCAGGTTCTAATCGTTTTGGTTTTTGGAGATGTTGACCTCTCTTCTCCAACTCAAACTCGTCCAGATAAAGGGGATGCTGAACCCATTCGCGACAGTGCTCGTTGATAATCTTGGAAATCGCGTCTCTGATCTGCTCATCCTGCAGATGCCAAAATTTCACCATCGAGGGGTTGTACTCTGTTGTAGAGGGATGGATGGATGGTTATGGAGGATGGGTTGTATCTATAACTCAGGACGAGTGGGATGGCGAATCTTCATCATGTTGTTGATCATGGAAAGCTGTAGCAACTGGAAGTACAGAACCTAAACTCTGGCACAACTACCACTAGACACTCCTACTCCTGGTACTGTCCTCCTACACTGTAGTACAGCTCTGTTGCAACTTACAACTTACTTCTAGTACCTCAAGTTGTTATTTTCTAAGACTAAAATGGAATTATAATAGAAGTCTAGTACTACTACACCAGTTGTACAACTGGGAGTTCTTATACCAGGTTCCATCTCGCTTTTCGCCTTGTCCACTTCATCCTCCTCGACGCCCATTCTCCGTAGAAAATTCACCATTTGAGCTTGCTCCATGTAGCTTCGTTTGATAGACTTGTACAACTGGGCAGCCGCTCTCTGGTTAGACAACATCATCTCGATGTAGCTCTGTTGGATCCAACTTGCTCGCAGATGAGTGGGAACGCGGAATTGACGCCAGTTGACGCCGCCTGTCGTCCGTGCGCGGTTTTGTTTTTTAAGATGGAGTTGGAGAACAATAATTGGAAGATTCTTGTAGTACATTGGACGAGAAGGAGGTATTAGCATGATGCAAAAAGAAAACCATGTACCTCCTCCTTCCAATATCTCCATCATGGTATCGTCTCCTTTTTTGGCTGACGTAGTGCTTTTCTTTCTGGCTTGCATCGCCTCCCGCACGACTGCTGCTCGCATCTTCTTAAAGTGCTCTTCTAGCATGTCGTCTTCGTAGATTTCCCACTGCTCCTCCATCTCTGCATTGCGTTTTCGCTTGTTTGCTAGATAGATCTTCGCTCGGACTGGGATGGAACGGAGGGTCGTGGCGAAGCGGACGACCTAGAACGTTGATGACAGAGTGCTGATGAAGTGGAGGAGAGAAAGAAGGATATGGATCATAGCGAAAAGAAAAATGTCACGTTGACACAACAACTACAACAGCGTCGTCAATGATGAATATACAGTTACACTTGCAGATGGTAACATTAACTCGTCCACCAGCTACTTACAAAGGCGAACAGATAATACCGCTCTTTTCATAGCGCTGCTCGTCTCCACCATCCGAAAGAGCCATATAATGCGTGTCATCGCCTCCTTCTTCATCCGATGCCTGTAGAGGACTCGGAGGAATTTCGTAGCGTAGAATAGGATGGAGTAGTAATAGTCCGTCCTCTGTGCGCGCTCTAGGTCACTATCCTTATCACTCTCCTCTCCACCTGCAGCAGGCTTAGCGGCACCTTCTTCACCTCCTTCGATTTCGTCTGCCACTGAAAAGTTGAGAGACAGGTGAAATTTTTGTCATGTTGTTGGACTTAGACAATCCAAACTTCACGGCAAAAATCAAAACTTCACCATTATCAGGAATGCTTGCTGCAAAGTAGTAAGTACTCGAAAAAATTAGTAATTATACCAGCCGCCGCTTTCTCTTTTTTCTCTTTTTTCCTCTTCATCATCTTGATTCTTCTCAACTCCTTAGAATTCCGTATTTCGTCTATCGACAATAAGAACTTATGCATCGCTGCGGTCGTTATCCATGCTCGCTGACTCGCCAAAAATTGGGCTTCCAATTCCCGTAAAATCGCCATCTCTCCATCTCGCTTCTCTTTTTTGACTAGTCGACGCTCTGCATGCTTATGCTCGATTTTGTGCATATTAGATGAAGCAGCTTGGGGTAGTTGCTAGAGATGTACTAGACTGTATTACAAGACCTAGACGTAGAGTAAACACCGATATCAAAGAACTTCTAAGAGGGAACTTCTAATACGGGGTAAATTGTGACAGTGACTAAGTACCCTGTGTCTACTTGTTGAAACAAGTACTCTCTATTTGTTACGAAAGCGAAAGGGGACGCAACTGTACACATGATATGAGAGAGTATGGCCGTGTCCTCAAAGCCTTAACTTTAAACGCATACTTCCGTCTCCACCAGGCTTCAATGTACCACTCGTCATCCTCAACCTGGGATATCCTAGGAACCAAACCACTCCTACTGTGCGCATGCACAGAACTCTTGTTCCGTTTCAAAAAATCGATTGTATCGGAGGGATGAAGGAGGAGGAGGAGGAAGACGAGTAAAGGACACAGACAGTATCATGTTATAATACTAAGAGAAAAACTTCTAAAAGTAAAACTTATTACTCGCCTACTATTCGTATTCCTTGTCGTAAGTACTTCGATGAATTTAGATTGGTGCATGCATAATCACATTCTGATTCTCCTCCTGAAACTTCTGAAGCACAACTGCACTTCCTACTTCACTGTAACTGTAAATGACCCGCCCTATGGAGGTACTATCAATAAAGCTTCCAGCATAATCCAAACTCCCATTTGCCTCTGCTTCTTCGTCTTTTTTCTTTCTCCTGTAAGCAACCATCAATTGCTCTAATGATGGCGTTTTCCCGTTCATGCCCATGCACATGGCATTCTGCGCCAACTTCCTGATGTCTACGAGCTCTATTTTTTCACTGCTGCCAGGAGTTTTGTAGTCTAGAAAAGGAACCCGCAACTGCAATTCCGCGAGTACGGCAGGTTTCAAAGAACGACGCTCGTCGACGTGCAACATCACCTGCAAAGCAAGAGTCCGCTGCGTGAGGAAACGTCGACGTGGGGAATGGAGAATTTTTTGAGTATCTTCTAAGGTTGTCAGACGTCATACTCATAGTAGAGGTACACAAAATATTACAAGAAGAAGGCACCAAAGTATCTATAAGATCTTCAAGATTCGCTTGGTGATAGCCGTAGCTTAACGACCTAAGCTATTTAACTATAGTACAATATCCTGCTTCGATTTATGCTTGTTTGCGTCGTAGGGTTCCTGCATTCCGTCAGGTGACGGCCTCCGTCCACCCGACGTGCCAGTCCTTTCACCTCCTGAGTCGTCTGCTGGGGAGGATTGTGATCATTAGAGGAGTCAATTTTCTTTTTTGTAATCTTACTTCACATCGATGTTCAAAATCAAGTTCATCATGCTCTAAAGCCACTCCATAATTTTCTCCCTTGTTCTCCTTCGCCGCCCCACCTTGCTTCAAGTACTGTTGGAAATTCTTGAACTCCCTGATATTCCGCATATCTCGTTCCATAGAGCCTACTATATCTTGGACATTTATCCTCTCAAACTTCTTGCTGAAGCCTTCTTTTCCACCTTTCGACTTGCCGTTGCCACCCTCTTCCTCTCCACTACTCGAAGATGTAGCGACGGGACCAGCTTGCATCTGCTTCCTTCGCCTTTCCTCCTGGAGGTCGTCATTCGCTTGTTCGGAGTAGATCTTCTCGTATTGTTCCAACGTGAAATTTTCGTATCCGACAATTGGTTGGGGGACTAAGGGAAAGCGGCTGGTACTCGAAGAGCTGCCTCCGACTTGCTCTGTGCCTGGTGGGGAGCCTGCTCTGGGGCTCCCTCTCGTAGTAGTTCTGACTGTTGTGGTGGAGCCATGAGCAGCTGCTTGAGAAGTCAACGCCCCACCAGGAGCTGTCCTGGAAAGAGCAGAGCTCACATGACTACCAGCAGGAAGTGCTTGTGTCGATGTCATCACGCCGGAACTCGTACTTATGGCGTGTTTCGATGCACTCTGTGTCGTCATTGTCTGCTTACCTGGAGTTCATGATGTAAAGGGCAAGTTGTTAGGCTTAGAGATAGGGTAGGTGTACGTGTAGAACTAGAAGGAGTAGGTTGTTTTATTAAGCTGAGTAGAGTAATACTGCCTCCTCCACCAAGCATTTGCGATGTCGACTGACTGCTCCCGAAGCTGAAAGAACTGCCCATTCCTTTTCGCGTACTAGTGTAGTACTTTGCGCGAATCGCCTGGTTCACTTTCTTCTCTTCTTCAGTGCACTCCGGTGCTCTAGTCCAGGCACCACCTTGGACCGGCTTCGTTAGCCCTATCGGAGGTAACAGGAATGTGGCTTGTTGTACGCCAGGAGGCGTTCGGGTATTTCTTGGTATTTGGGCATTGTTGTTGGTGCGCGGGACAGGTGCGGTGCTATTCGCACCTGCCGGTGATGGCGGTGCTGCTGGGGTGGTCATGTTCTTCGGTCTTTGATTCTATCTTGATCAAGCAAAGATAGCGCTTGTCCTTGTTCTAATTAACTTCTTCCATACAACTAGCAATGCCGCTGTTAGCGTTACTAGTGCATACAGCCTTGTCAAGTACTGTACAGTACTTCTATAAACATGTTCCTACTCGCGGAAGCATGCACAAAAACCGGTGCCCTACAGCATCAAATTTCAACTTTTGAGAGAATTCAGGGTTCGAGAAGCATGAAGCACTGCCTCGACTTCACAAGTAGAAGACCGATGAAACGGGACGTGGGCGTGGCGGGGGTTACTGACTACTGCAAACTTGCTGGAGTTGGGTTCGGGGTTGGGACGATTTTTTCAAAATCAATTATCAACGACAAAGGTTACTTTTCGCGTCCGACGATGTATTCCGACTCGCAAACTCGGCAGTCGACTCTCTTGATGAAGTTCTAAACAGACTCTCTCTACAGTGGCATTTCTCCCGAAACAATCACAATGATGAACAGATTTCCGTTGCGACGAGCTTCCAAAGTAAAAACCGATCAATAGATTGATGACGTACCGACTCCTCGAGATGACACGCGAAACCATTTTGCAGGAATGCTAACGAACGACAACGAGGAAGACCCACGTGGAAGCTCCGTCGCGAAGAAATAACGCGGAGACTTAGACTCTTGCTTTTGCATTTGGTTTTGGAACATATTATCTCTTTTTCTTTGATACATCCACCGCTAGAAGTTGTAGGTCTTCGAAATAGATTCAACTTCCTGAACCTGCTCAAACTGAATGCCTCATTGGTTCTGTTACTCTGTGCAAGCCTTGTTCTAGCGTTAGTGCTGATGATTTGAAAACAAGTTCCTCTGTGCTTCCCCGCTGCGCCGATCCACGTAGAAAAGGCCCTCACCGAGATCGCTGAGCAGTTTTTCTTAGAGGAAGCTTGATGAAATAATTTTCAGTGTGCCAGTGGAAGTGGAGCTGTGCAAGTACTACTGTAGAACAAGTGGAGCTGTGGATATGAAAGAAGAAAGTGCGCTCACACTCAAAAAAAGTGGCTACTTTCCTACTTAAATCGTAGCCAATTCCTTGAGTGTGAGTTCACTTTTTCGTTTCATAGTCGAAGTGGAGAGTACAAGTACAACCTGCCAAGTTGTTCTGCTTGAGTAACGGTAAGCGACTATACCCTTAACTTTGACCCACGTCCCCTGCCGCGCGTTTCAGATAAGTAACAGTCACTCCTCCAGGCGGAAGCATCTGCGAATAGGTACTCGCAAGGCTCAGGAAAATCGTCTCAGCAACATGCGATATTCTCGAATGTTAGAGTGCTGGATCAAGAATCTAGTTTTCATAATGATCTCAGTGTCAGTTGTAAAAAACGTAATTAATAGTTCATATTAACATAATGATCTCAGTGTCAGTTGTAAAAAACGTAATTAATAGTAACAAGGATGCACTTGCACATGATTTTGATCAGGTTACACGCAAATGACCATAATCGTCATTAACAACGCCGTCATTCATCTGCCGCACGTCTTCACTAGCCTCCACGTCTTCACCATATTGTCCCGTACCTGTGCTCGTCCTCGTCTGAGCTAATATAGGAACGTACAGCAGTGCAATCCTCTCATCCATTGGGGGCGTCTGGCGTATCGCGACATCGCCTATCTGCGAGAAAATGGAGTAGCCAGCCACCTTTGTCGTGGCTAGTGGTTCCGCCAAATAAACGAGATCGAAGGTGTTGTTTGGTTGTAGGATGTACTTATCAAGTATCTCCGAAGCTTGAGGCGGGCCAAGCACGCCAAAGGTGTTTTGAAGATTCTTGCTGCCCTTCTGGTCAAGGTATTGCGTGAGGTCGAAATACGCTACTTCTTCTTCGATTGAAGGTGCTTCATCATCATCTTGTTGTTCTTGTTCCGCTGAATCGGAGGACGTGGCACTGGGAAAAGTAGAACTAGATGGATCTACTGATGTTGTATCAGCATCCTTCAATAATGCTGCTCGCGGTTGTCCAGTACTATCCGCGTTCTCATCGTTAATGCTATCTGTTGTGCTGCGTACTTGCGCTCGAGCGCAACTTCGTCCCTGAGGTGGATGAAAAATACTGTTTGTATCATCTCCCGAAAATGTACTAGATGACGATTTGCCGCAAGTGGCCGTAGACTCGGACACTTCTGCTTGCTGCCTCGAGTGCTCACCTGCACTGTTTGTAGTTGTTGTCTTTGAAGTAGATCTTCCTTGTGTAGGTGTAGGATTACTAGGTTTTACCGTTCCTCCAGCTGTGAGCTGTGCTATTTGAGCGGCTATGTCGATGGTAGCACCCACCTTGCTCTCCGTAATGTAAAAGACGTCATTGCCTGATGGAGGCACTGGCGTAGTTGTCACCACTGGAGCGGCTGGTGATGGTGGGGGATCATATGATGTTTCCTGTCTTTGCGCTCTCTCATCTTCACGTAGTTTTGGCTGAGTGGTCTCACCTTCTTTTACCTGCTTTTGTTCTACTTCGATTGAAGGTAGTTCCTGTTCATGTTCTTCCGCCCGTTGCGGCTCGTTGGCCTTTAAAGCAGATGAAGCCTCACTTTCTTTCTTTGAGCTAGAAGAAAATGAAGTTGTAATAGTGTCCCCATTGTTTTCTGCTCTTTCCCCTTCCGCTACTTCTGGGGCTGGAGCGGACGCTGCAGCTGGAGATGGAATTCTTTCATCATCTGATACGTGTATGTCGACGTCATCTTTCGGAATAGCGATGTTCCTCGCTGTGCTATTTGCTATGCCGTCTTTTGCTCCTAATATTGCCTCCACCTCTATTTCGTCGCGCTTTACTGAGCCTGCAATTTCTTCATCTGCGGTCCGGCTCCATGAAGAGTCTTCTTCATCTCCCAGCACATTAGGATTCATTTTGATGCGCTCAAGATCGTCTTCTTCGATTTCTCTTACTGCAACAGTAGCCGGTACCAGAAGATCAGAGATCTTTTCAGAACCAACTACGCCCACGTCCGAGATCTTTCCTGCTGCATCAGGCGCCCCACTCCACAGCTGCGATACAAACGCGCTCGCACCGACGAGAGAGGAAAACATGGCTTTTCTTCTCTGAGATGAAGGGAGATAAGCTTTGCTTTTTTCCGTTTCAAGGGATATAATTCGCTTGCTGAGGCCAGTATATTTTCACATTCATCTTTCTTACACTCAGCCTGAAAAGTGCAAACGTTCCTACTCATCTCTCATCTTTCTGACCTTGGTGGCTCATGGTAATGTGCGTCAAAGCTTCCTGGTACGTATGAGATCTTTGTAGAGACATACTAGCTTTAAGAACAACAGGGGTAGTAGCGGTGCGGCGAATGCTTTGCCTGGAGGACAGGTAATTTTTTCATGATATCATTGATATGGATATCTTTTGTTTGACAAGACTAAAAGCCTTGCATCAGAAAGAAAAAAAGCTTGTCCTTCGTTCCACAACATAGGGAGCCCCTGCACCGGCGGAATAGTAAAAGGATTCCGAAGTAGTTGTTCTGCTATTGTAGAATGGCAATGGATCGCGACGGCCAGCAATGCCATCCCTAAAGTTGCGATTAGACATAGTAGAAGAATCACGACAAGGATGGAGTAGACGTTTTTTGTTTATGCTTTGTAGTTTAAATCCGGTTTATGGAAATAATATGATGGTTTATAGGAAAAATGTTACCTCCTGGTTGTCCATCTCCATGCTCCTTATCGAGTGACTGAGTATAACCTAAAAATATGCCGTAACCTCAATCTGCGCATACGTTCGATTCCACTCTCGGCTGGTGTAGGGCCAAGAATGCGTATGACTGACGTCCGGCGAATGCTTCCATAGACCAAGTCGATTCTTTCCGTACCAGTAATAGGCAAATCCTAGAGCTATTCCTGCCATATGGGACGTCCAAGCTACGCTGGACTCGCTAGAGGGAGAGGATGGAGTTGACGAGGATAGTCCCCCTTGCTGTCCTAGTCCTTGTCGTTGGGATGTCCTGTAGTTCCATGAGTTAAAGTTACCTGCTCTACTAAAGCTGCTCAAGAGCCCGCCTCCAGGTCTTCTCCCCCGCATCGCCACAAACCCAGCTAGGGCCATGACGCTGTTGACTAAGATATTCACATCGGATATCTGGGACATGGATAACTGCAATCCTGGAATCGGAAAAAACATGATCATTTGTCGCGTCGGATCCACTAGGGCAGCAAGCGTCATCATGCTCATCAAGGTCCCACTCGCGCCCATCACCGCACGTTTTGCCCCTGAGGCGCAATGCGCTACTATACTCAGAGCCCCGGTTGCAAGGGTGAACTTCAGGTACTCGCTGGCGGCTGTCGTTGGATAGTTCGGGAAGGCGAGAGGAGAAGGAAAGGCATCAAAAAGATTGTCTCCGGCACTAACATCTTCTTTTGTTCGTCGTCGTCGCCTTCTATCGAATTCTCCTTGATTAACGCCCCTCGCGACGCTGTCAAACACCCTCAAGTCGGAACAGAGGAGGTTGCTCAGCATCCACAGTGCTCCAACGTTGAAGAGAAAGTGCATGCCCCTTTGATGCGACAACGACGCCGTCAGTGGCGTGTACAAGGCTTGCGGGAGTGTGCTGAGGTGACGGTTACTACAGAGAAAATGCCGAGAGCAGAAATCCTCCATTCGCATTCGAACATGAGGCCCAAGGAGCCTTGAAGAAGCGCCTCGCCAACAGGCAAAGAACAAGGCATTTGCGCCGACGACAGAGTAAATGGCATTTTGGAGAGCTTCTTCGGTGGTCGGAGTGAAATTACTGCTTGAGGAAGAAGAAGAGCCGCCTCCGCCTGACATTCCTCCGGGAAAAAGCGATCCTCCGAGAAATGGTTCTTCAGGCTCGTTTCCCTGATTACGTGACACCTCGTCCTCCGACGAGAAGAGCAGTCTATTAGCTCCTCGTTTGGATGAAATAGTCTCTTGCACTTGTCGAAAAGCATCTTGCGCGCGTTCCCGAAGGTCTGTCGCATGCATATCGAGTTTTTGGCGTAGTTCGTGTGCGCGACGCTCAACGAACTCCCGATCGCTCTCGGCTTCTCGTACCAGACCCACTTCTTCTCGCACTGCGGTTAACATGTCACCAAACGTGGAAGCAAATCCTGCTTGTGACGTGGAGGCTGGGGGCGACGAATACGTCGCGACCATGAGTTGTATGAAAGGTGCAAGTAGAGCTAGAGGTGGATTCGGAGATAGGAGATCTAAAAACAGCAAGGGCGCTTGCATTGACTTACAACATCGACGGTTTTACTGCCACGTACTTGTTTTTGTTATTATTATGTGAAGAAGCAGAACTTCTAAAACTATCGCTCTACAGCTACTTACGTTCACGATGATTCATCAAATTTAGAGATGTCTGATTGAAAATCACAAGCCAACTGATTCCATAACAAAAGGTCGACCTTGATTCTGATTCATCTCTCGTCTGATGTATTCCACTTCCTGTCGCACCTGGGCAGCTAGTTTAGTGCATTCCGCAGCCATCAACACCGGACGCAGGAGAGTCAGATTCAAGAGCAACTGTCCCGTCTGCAAGGCTTCCTCTAGTCCGCTTGTAGGCGGACCACCTCCGGGGTACCGTAGGGGCTGAACTTCTCCACCACGTGGAACTCCTGTTCTTGTACTAAAATAGCCGCTCGGAAGATGCGACAGGAGGTCGTCGTCTTCGGTTTGCAGTCCTGTAGATACACCAACGAAAACGTTTTCATCATGCACTAGTTCTTCGTGAGACGAAGAAGAGAGCAGTGGAACAGGAGAACGGGATCTGCTGAAAAACGACATGTTATTTTTTCTACTTCCCTATAAAGTTCTTACAAGGCCAAGGAATATTAGGACAAGGAGAAAGAGTATAACTAATTACTTACGAATGGTGAAGTAATCTTCATCAAGTGGTCGGAGTTTCCTCTTCACTCAACTGCCTGGGTGTTGAGGATGAACCAAAAAGACAGATAGATTGAGAGTAACCATGTCTATATTTAATCAATAATGCTGCTAAGCAAGTGAATTCGATTAAAATAGCAATGAAAGCCATGAGGGAGCTGCACAATGAAACAAAAATACAAATTTGAATGCGGGGGGCTGAATCGCAAATAAAAAGGAACAAGGAATATCACAGGCGGGATTGGGGACTCTTTACAGAGCTGTTCTTTCATCGTCTCAGGATTTGTCCGTTGATCACGTCATCCTTTGTTCATCTAAGAAAATAATCGAGAAATTATGACCGACTAGTACAGCACCGGAACATTGCGGAAGAAAAGCTATTTTTGTTCACGGACGGCAATTTTCACGTATTCAGGCCGAATATTCATCTCTCTCTTATCTGAATTCCTAAGTATACTACAATTAAAGTGATTATCTTCTCTCTGATTTTGAAGAACCAACTAGATCATCGTGTCAAGAACCAGTAAGGAAGGAACACAAGGTCTTCGGTATTTTGTAGACCACGTATAGGCTGGAGTTGGCTTACTATATGCGATTAAAGGGCTCTTGAAGGTGTTGCATGTGCTTGTGCAGGAGGGATATTCGTGGAAAAATAGTTCGCATCTTTAGATCTTGTTTTATCATGGGGCCAAAGAGTAAAATATGAGGTCATGTTCTTGTTCGTAGCAGGAAGAGCTTATAAATGGTAAACGAACTTTCAGATTCAGTGTGGCAAAGAAGCCC
Organism: Amoebophrya sp. A25; assembly: GCA_905178165.1. Taxonomy (NCBI): domain Eukaryota; class Dinophyceae; order Syndiniales; family Amoebophryaceae; genus Amoebophrya; species Amoebophrya sp. A25. Next base: position 492,448 of record CAJINU010000072.1, read on the forward strand.
ACCACATGCTTCATGTATGGTTCTTTGGCAATTTTTATGCGTTATGAATTGCCACTATTGAAGTGTCTGTGCGCCATAATGATCCTACCTCTATCTATGTCATGTGATTCATAATTCTTTTGATGTTCATACTCTTACTCCTCCTGCGTCTCGTCCTGTGTGTTTTTCATACTGTAAAGTTCCTTCAATCACGATGGATACCACCTGACTTCTTCATCTTTCTCTAGAACAACGTCAAGAACAATTATTTAAGTGTAGATTAGAAATCATGAAGATCAGGACAATCTTCTTAAATTTTTCGCTAGATTTCTATTTCTGTCTTTTCACACGGTTGTTTCATTCAATACCTAGAAAAAGATTTCTTCTTGCGCCTCGTCGACATCAGTTTTTAAGAGGATCTCCACAACCTAGGTACGAGAGAAACCGGTCCCATACCAATGTCGTCGATCGTCTATCGACGCGTTTTGCCTGCAGGTTGGTAATCGCTTTCATCAGTGAGCATTTGGTCCTCTTGCAACTGATAGTACTTGTCGTTCTGCTTTTCTCCGTCTACAAACTGCAGACCGGCTTCTTCTTAGATGCGATTTTTGGCTCCCAGCACGAGGCTCAATCATCTAGTTTAGTCGGGCTTCATCCATGTATCTTCAGACAGGCTTGCATCAAACCTCTTTCTTCCTCCAAATGTATCTTCCTGGGTCAAGGACGATGCTTCACACACAGTCCTCAACGAGGTAGTCACCCATGTTGAAAAAAATAACAGAAAGGTCAACTCTTCTTCCTCCTCTACCTCTTCCAGTGCCTTAATCTTCTCCCTCCGCTTCCGCATCTGACTCTTGCTCGTCGTTTTTCCTTGCCAACAGGTAAAAAGTGAGCATCAAAACGAAGCCAATGCCCAAAGCCGCGATAGCCACAGAAAGGTTGGCGAAGAGGGAGAGTCTGGCACCCGAAAGAAAGTGCCAGCACAAGACCAAGCAGATGAGGATATTGCAGGGAATGTAAAAGATGTTGTACAGCGTAGCACGGATTTCTTCTGGGACAAGGGAAGCCTTAACCCCTCCCATCGTTGGGAAGTACATTCCGACAGCCATCTCGAACAGGAAGAAACCGAAGAAGATTAACTGTAGTGGTTGGTAAAGTAGATCATGTACTAGAGTGAGATTCATACTCATCCTCAATTGTTGAAGCAACAGAGGGAACTAATATGCATATTCTGCGAGCAAATACATAGGTTATAAATGTAGATGTACCAGCTGCAGCGTCAATATGGTTTTGCTGTTGTCGAACTCGGTTCCCGGTAAGTAGAGGAGCTTCCTAGCTTCCACAAATTGAGTTTCGAGAACCTTGACACAGATTGCGGGAAAGGAGAGGCCGAGAGCTCCCAAAAGCAAAATGCCTGATGACATTCCCTTAACAGTAAACCCCTTGCCAACGAAAACGTTGCACAAACAACTGCCGATGAGGAAACCTGTGGATTATGTTATTTGGTGGATTGTAGAAGTTGTACGACAACGACAACTACTAATAATTAGCTGTACTTGTTGGACGAGGTAATTATATATAACAAGGGAAGGCTGTTGTAAGCAGGTGGAGGATATTTCCATCGGGCCCGATGAAGTATACTGTTGAAAGACATTGGTTCTTATACGCGTTTTTAGCTGGGACTAGAAGCAGTCCCAACAAATAGAGATGAAACAAAAATCAATATGTAAAAAGTACCACTGAGCAATGTCGAAAAAACGAGCGGCTGACTGAACTTATGATCGCTTGCTGGGATGTTTAGGTATCCATCCACCACAAAAAAAGTGTCGCAGTAGTTGCAGACAAAGATGTAGAGCGACGCTTCAAACAGGGCGACGCCTCCACCAACTAAAAGGACGCGTCGGTCAGTAATAGTCATGTGTCGCATCGCTAAACTGATGGAGCGCAACACGCCTGGTGGCTGGTTTTTATCATCTGCTTCTTGACCGTCTTGGCTTTTAGGGGTTACTGACATGGCACTCGCTCTGCCTGTGGTTTTCTCATTGCCACCTGCTGCAGCAAGGAGACACTTGTTGTTGGAAGAAGAGATTGATGTTCGCTGAAGAGGATGTCCGGCATCAACACTGATGACAGACTCTCGCGACCTTGGTTGACCTGAGGAACTACATTGTTGAAGGAAGAGTGGTTGTTCATCTTCGTCGTCGATATCACCAGCAGCCGCGACTTTAGCGGACTTTTCATTGTCTTCTTTCCCATCGTACTGGTCATTGCCTTGGTTGTCTTTGGTTGTCCTCCACCCCACTAGAATGATGGAAAAGCCTATGGCCAGACACACGAGCATCGCAGCGTACACGTTCAATCTACCGCCAAAATGTGCGGAAATGTGGCTAAAGGGCTTTCCACCAGTGTAGGATCCAATGTCACCATCGCCACTGCTGCCCACCGCATTCGGGATCGACGGGTTGCCGTTCAAATTCTGCAGTCCTTGGGATACTACGCCAGCGAGAATGGCAGACAAGGACGAACCAAAGTACATCCAACCTAAGGTGGAACCTAGACGTCTCCCGCTGTAGCCTCGCTTCATATGCTCGCTCACATACCAAGCTTCGAAAGTCGAATGGAGCAAACGAGTCGCAATACCATTTGCGAACTGACCGGCGGCGAGGATCCAATACGAATTGAAAAAATACGACAAGGCCATTAGTCCGTTCCTGTGGGGAAAGTACGATAAGACAAACTGAGGATGTTGAGGTAATTCTTTGTGCTGAAAACTAGGAAGTAAGTCTAGTTTAGATGAATGATGAATGCAACTTCTTATCCAAAGTAGTCCGTGTGGTCCGATAGTATCGAAAAAGACAATAAGGATCAAAGCTAAGAAGATACAACAAGAAGGCAACATGTAAACAAGTACATGACGCAGTAAGTGAGGCAGGCTGCCTTTCTGCCGATCGTATCTGCAACGGAACCAATGAACATTCCTAAAAGCACAGCCGTCAAAAAACCGCAGACCATTAGTTCGTTGAAGTAATGCCTCTTCTGCGATGGGTCGGACCAACCGTACTCGAATACTATCACCTCAAACAGGACCGTGCCGTTTAACCAGTCGGAAAACATGCAGAAGTACCAACCCAAGAGGTAAAGAAGTTGGAATCGGCGGAAGCCGTCAGAGACGGTCGTACCTGTAGTGAGTGATGTGAGAAAGTGGGGGTTTGGAAATAAATTTAGCAGGATGTTACCCTTCTGTGCTTGTATAATATCAAGAATCTGTACATATAAATATTTATAAATATGTTTCTAGTACTTGTTAAACTGTAAGTAAATTTGCAGCAAGAAATGCACTCGGGAGTATAATCAAAAGTATTACGTTTTTCATTTTCGACATCGACAACGTCCGAGTCTTCTTCCTCTTCCGTGCTGCAATCCGGTCGCTCTTTGACAGCGATAACAAACGCGAAGAAGATGACCACTCCAAAAAACGCCCACATAGTGGGATGCAAGGACGATTTCACCCAACGGTCAGAGTCGGACACCTGTTTGAAAGCCATCTCGATGTCGCTGCCTCTGGCAGTGTCGGTCGGCTTCGTGGTCTTCCAGTTCTTTCTAGCCTCCTCTGTGCGCAGAAAGAGTTTCTCCTGTTGTGGGTCGAAATCGACTACATCATCGTTGTTGTAAATTTTGGACCTACCAAAGCCAATCGGTCTTTTCAAATCCGGCAACTGGGCAAACGACGCAGCCATCTTCACGATTGTTGGATCGTTTTCCTCAGTTGATCCTCCGAGTTTTCTCTTGAAGGGAACTTTGAAGGCTGGATCGGCTTGGAGTTGTACGACCAAAACGGTTTCAACGCCGTCCGGGAGGTTAAGAGAATCAAGGTGAATTGGCTCGAGGTAAGGCGAAGGATCATTGGCATTCGCACGAGAAGACAACTTCGCCAATCTAGATTTGGTGTAAGCTACGACGCGGATTGAAGATTTGGAAAAAGAAACCGCAGAAGCTTGTTGATGGGAAACCTGTCCTTGCTGATGTTGTTGTGTTGCAGACTCCTGTGCTTGTTGCTGTGCATGTTGTGCTAGCTGTCCCTGTCCAGATGAAGAAGTTGTAGAAGATAAAAGTGCAGGCTCAGGGAAGATTTGATCGGGCACCAACTGAAGTAGGACTGGACGCAGAGCGACGCTGCCCAACCTCTTCTGTTCCTTGTCCGCCATCTGCAACATGAACACGTCAGAGGGGTGATAGATGTTCTTCAAAGGGAAGGTGCTACTTCGTGTTGTTGTAGCAGATGACCTAGTGGTGCGCATGCCACGTGGCAGCGACAGCTGAGTCGCACTTGAGTCCAGGCCTTTGACGAAAGACAATTCGGTCTTGCCCTCCTCAACTCGCCACTCGACTACACCGCCAATAGACAGAGCTTTCCCACTCACACACTGAGGCTCGTCAGTTGGGCTACTTGCCACGAAAGGAGCAGGCGTGGAGGGTAGTTCGAGTTTCACCAACAAGTGGGAGAGGACAACGGAGCCTCGTTGCGTCGGAGACCAAGACAAGATGTTGACACCACCTGCGGCGCCCTCAACTTCGTCGCGCAAAGGCAAGGAATAGGTGTCCCAAACAAGCTCTGCGAAGCTCTTTTTGTTGGGAACAACATTCAGCGCAGTGGTTGTAGGTGTCGATCCAGCAACCGACGGAGAAACAGGAACAACTGTATTCGAAACTCCACGACCACGACCGATTCTGAGGGAAAGCTCAGATAACTGCGGATCTCCATTGGCAGCATTGTTCGCCACGCGTTCGGGAAAAGTCAAATTCCACTTTTTGAGTTTGCCCAAAGTCTGTGCTAAAGTCGCTGCACCATTTCCACTTTCCTCTTTGATAGCGTTTTCAATGTCTGCACCACTGCCAAAGGGAATCTGCGTATTCGTTTGCCCATTAACAAGCTTGAAATCTCCAATAGCAGCAACGACTTTCGGGGACAAAACGGTGTGACGGAGCACCAAGAAACGCTGACGCTGTTGTTTCTCAACCCCTTGGCCTGCAGCTCCAGTTGACCCTGGAGCAGTCCTGGCTTCCCGAGATGCTTGCAGATCGATCTTTTATTAGAAGAGGTAACTGGAACTGGAAGTAGGGAGTTCTTGTTTCAGGGAAATCAATGTGCTGGGAAGTTTCATCTAAGAGCAACTTTCTACGTAAGTACACCTACTCATTCCTGTGCCTGTCTGTGTGAAGGTTCTTGATTTCCACGGATATTACTTCTTCTGTCAGAAATAGACCTGAGAACAAAGTAGAACTACAACAAGATGATAAAATAAAGCTCCTTTCCCTCTCGAAAATGAAAATCATAAACTTCAAAGATATCCCGCTCAAGAAAATTCTTGTCTGCACCGTTTCCGCCTTTAGTCTTGAACAAGACACGGTAATCCCATCCACTCTGATCCTCTGGATCGGCCCAGCCTTTGGGAATCACAGCGTTGCCAGATCCCTCTTCAATGGGTTTTCCTAGGAAGGCTTCGCCATTCACGAAAGGAGAGGGTACAACTGGCACAGCAGGAGCGGCTGAACCACTGACAACCACAGCGGTCGCACCACAGAGCAAGAGAAACTGCTTCATCTTTATAGGTTTAGGACTTTTTTATGAACCGGTCGTGCACTTGCAATGAATACAAGGGCTTAGTTCTCCAAGAATTGAAATCCGTTGGAAGAACAAACTGGATAATAGATACTAATTATGCGATAACGTAATTACGATGTGCAAAAAGTAATTGAGCAGTTAAGATTAAGAGTCCACGACTTATTCGTTGAACTCAGATTCAGATATTTGTTCGACTCAATAAGTGCAAAGACGAGACGCGGTTGAGCTCGAAAGGCTTTCCCGCGTAGTCCAAATATTGAGAGGCCAATTTATCCAACAAGTAGACTCTGATTTGTTTTTGAGAAGAAAGAAAAACGCCAGTACATCATGATCAGTCACAGTCTCAGTTTTGATCTAGATGAATAATTCGCAGCGGCACAGTTGCAGTATACAGTAAGTGCGTGTGCGCATGGGTAGCCAAATAAGGATAGCAAGAAGTAAGTCTAAGCGCTTTACTATAATTTTTACTTCTCTCGGTGTTCCTCTCGTTTTTAAGGAAGTACTTTACTTAGTCTAATGTCACCAACGTCCCCCACTCCCACAACCCTCAGCACATGATTTTAGATCAAGAAGATCTGCTACCTCTCTCCCGAGATCTTGGTGCCAGATCTTTTGTTGAATTTAAGATCTGATTTGGAGATCTTCATCACTCTTTGTCTGATGTCTACTGGTATCCTTCATTGATGAGACCTGTCTCTGTTTCTGAACTGCAATTCATAGATCCATGCTATATATGACTGATTTCCATTCTCAGTCTTTTTCAACCTTTCTTAGAGGGATCTGGAATTTTTTTTTCAACATTTGAGAGATCTTGATTGCTTGGATTCATGAGTGGAAAGATCAGGTCAAGATTTCTTCCACGTCCGCCATCATGAATGTGACTACCTAGTCTGACTTTTCGCCAAAGAAATGTAACGTGTCCAAAAGAAGATCATGACATAGGCGACGCACCACAAAATGCCATCCAGTTTTGAGTAGCTGTTCCTCCTGGACGCCTTTGAAGAAACGACATCACCTGTAAATTCCCTGCCTCCCGCACACGGACACGACAGCGGCTCACTCGGTCCCACAACGCATAGTCTTACTTTGTGTCCATGACTGGAACAGATTTTGGAGCACGAAAAGTACCGGGTGGTCGGAGTAGAACCTAGTCGCACGCTCACGCCGGAATTCGGCGCCGCATCTGCCAACTTGGTTGCAGAAGCAAAACTACAGTACCTGTACGCGTTCTCGTCAGTGAGTTCATGTAAGTTGTGATATTCTTCCCATTTGAAAGTGACGGAGTCGGAAACCCTAGTAGCCACGCATATCGGTCCCTTTCGTGGCTCGTCGAAATCAATCAGTACAGCCTGGACGTGCTGTACAACCTGTCCAGGCAAGAGGGAAAACGCGAAAAGGGCGAACGCTGAATTCCAGAAGTTGCAGTTCATTTTGTAGTTGCACCTGGAATAGAGAATTGTTGTACACGAGCGCTCCTTCCACATCTTGATCACTCTTGTTCAGGATCTTCACGAAGCCTTTCCATGTTCATCATGCACCATCTTTTTGATTCATGATACATTTTCATTGGGAAGGAATACTCTTCAGTTTTTCGTTTTGTGAATTCAATCCTACAGTGCTCATTTTTCTAACACCAAAGAAATTTCGATGCAGAAAGAGGAGCTCCTAACGTCGCTGCCGTCGACCACCTACGAATGTGGCAACAACTTTTCGCCTCGACCACAGGTCTTTCAATTGTTGTGACAACAATCTTTGGAAAAGCACCCTCGTCAGTCGTTTTATGGATCGACATGAAAATGGACAGAAACACAATTGCCATTGATGTCGAGTCGAATGCGCACAACTCTAGTCTTGCTCTAATCCTTGGACCAGAGTGATATTGATAATTTTTCGAATGAGTAGCTTTGTTCAGCATCTGAATCGTCCTGTAATGGAGCTTTTGAGTTTGTTTTCCTCACATTGAATCATGAATCATGTCTAAAAAATGACCTAGTTGTAACTACATCATCCTCGGAGGAATCCCCGTCTGTTATGCTGTGCAGCTTCCTCCTCGTTTAGCTCTTCGTCCTCGTCAACTACACGCGTGTAGTGCACTCGCCATCGGACGCCGTCGCCTTTGTTTGAGTTAAGATTTGCTCATGAAGAATTTGTTATTTCAGCTGACTCAACGACGTAAGATAAAACAAGACAGCGCAACAACATCTCCACCTCCAATGTTTACGTTAGAGCATAGTTGTAAGTAGAACAAGTACCGACAGGTCTGCTTGAAGCCGTATGGTAAGGAATCCACCATGCCCAGACGTTAGTCCCAAATACTTGTTCCCAATTTCTTCTTACGCCCAAGTCATACTTGCTTTTTTGGCCTTCTTCTCTTTCTAGGTTTTCGATAGTTGTGAAATTCTCGGATATCAGGCGCATGTGAAACCGCATAAAATTCGTCAGCGTTGCACCGAGTAAGGCAGCCAGACCCCATCCGAAGAACATGAACTGAAGTAGAAGTTGGTGCTAGTTGAAAGGAAATCATGCCTTGTGAGGCCTCAAATTTGCAGCATTTTTGATGTAGATGTAGTGAGTGTATATGTAAAAACTGATTCATTGTGTTTTATTTCCTGTGAAGATAAAAATCGTCCACGGGAACGATCGAACAAGCGATAGAAAATACCAAATGCCGAAGCTGGAAGACATCATAGAGGGTGCCGCCCCCCACGTCAAAGCCTGGACCGCTATCTGGCGCGAAGAGTGACCAATACTGGAACACCTATTGAGAAGATAAATGTGTCAGTGGTTATCAGAAAAGGATCATACTCCTGCTCGAGCAGACGAATGACAATATGGAGGTAGTTACCGTTAATTGAACAATGCAAGACTGCTCCAGCTATTCTCAATACTGGTCTCATTTAGCACATCATAAGTGACGTTAAAAGGAACATCAACATCATAAAATCAGAATTACCTTGTCCATTATGATCGGCACGCTGTATGCGATAACCATTAGCAGACATGTCCAGACGTACATCACGGATTGTTAGAGAGAGTATCATGGTGATTTTCCTCTCTGATTAAACGAGTAGTTCGGCAAGTCGAAGTTCACTGAGGCCGAGACTACTTATGCAACCTACTGCTGTATAAAGAGAGTCACTTTCCTTTCATCTTCTGATGGCCTTAAAAGAGCATAAAAAATTTGCGATTGTAGAATCCGACGCAGTTGTTGATCCATGGACAATGATGGTCCATATTCAACACGCAGCGACCGCATATCGAGCAGTGGTGTGTCCTGTAGGAAGATCAAGGCAGGAGGAAAGTGCGATGATGAAAATAGCTACTCTAACATCAAGAGAGACACCCCGACCAGACAGAGAGGGCGGCCTCTAGCTAATGGTAGGAGCTGCAATGATGAAGGGGCGCCATCCTGTGCTTTATGTGTAAGAAAACTTTCACCTGCATTTCTCTCCAGATCCCGCGCACCCTCCTCGCTCCCCTCCACGCCGCCTGCTTGCGGGCGGTCCGGAAGTCTGTAAGTAAGAGCGTGCTGGCATGGTTGGATGCGCTACAAACTCGGCGGCAGACATGCACCCAGCCAAGGCATTGGCGTGCCCGCCGAGTTTCGCGGTCACCCGCCCGTGGAATGAGAGCGCAAAGAATTCTCCCAGCAAGTTAGCCCTCCGCCGGATATGGCAAAATAACCGCGGGCGCCCTATGTAGATTGATCAACACCAAAACGATTGGACTGCCCCACAAAATTGCCAGCATACACGATAGCCAACGCCTTCGCCCTCGCTGCGTACTGCGTTGCGTCTGCTCGGCGCTTCCTTCGCATATTTATAGGCTTCGCGCCCTGTCGCCTAACCCCAAGCAGCCCAGCTCAGAAACGGCTCCCCGCTTTGGCTCAAGGTACCGCGTAACCCCTTTCGGCTTAGTGCTGACCCCGTCGCGTTTTCTCAATGGGTTCGAACCCCGGGCCCCGAGCAGTTTCCCGGCCTCCGGTGCTTTCAGTTTAAGCTTCGCGTATAAGCTCCGCAGGAGGCGGCTCACTTCCTTCCAAGGGTCCCAAACCGCTAGGGCCTCGCACTGCAGTACATACCGTGGCGCCCCTTTGGCAGTTTCGCTGAGTCCTGCGATGGGTTGCATGCTTAGGCCCCCCGCGGTTGCGGTTGCGCCTCTTCTTCTTTGTCAGGGTATCTACTTACCTGGTCAACGTCCGAGGGCACGCCTGCGATGGATGCGTCCGCGCTGGCCGTTTCCTCAGGGCGGTCCGCTTCGGTGTTTTTCAAGCTCAAGGCATCTCGGGAGCCCCCAAAGCCAGGCACTTCGACCGTGGTGGGGCGGCGCTCTCCGTCGGTCGACTTGTAGTCATGCATGCTCTTTCGGATGAAGACCATGATGATGACCATGGAGATCATACTTACACTTAGGCTGTCAAATCTAGGTCAGTACCTATCAGGTTTCCACACGTTGCACATTTTGCAATATCGTCGCCGCTTTGTCTCTTCGCCCATGTAGAAACCCCAATTGCTTGGGACCATCCCTGGATCCGTCCGTATCGCGTTCCAGAAGGCTATCAAGTCCAGGATAAACAAATTAGCGGGTGACGAAAGAGAAAGATTCATATTTTTTTGATCCTAGTACCTTTCGTGTCAGTGCAACTACTATTAGTTTTCGAAAAGAGAAAACCTCTGAGCGGCTTTTCTCCTTCAGTGATATGAATGGCCACTCTCTACAGCGGAGGAGCTTGCTGGGGTAGATTGGAATAAAAGAAGAACCTAGTAGATGTAGAAGATGGAGGAGGATCCTTGTAGTTGCCATAAAGATAATGTGAAAAAACACCAGCACGTAGAAGCCGCCGACGTACACGTAGTGGATATTAGAATGATGTTGATGATGAGCAGGAAAGAATCATGACGTTCGCCTTGGCAGCTGCCGTAGTGGAGGAGGAGTCGTAGAAGATCATCAACATATTAGTACAAATCATACACAATGGATGCGATTTGATGAAATCCTGAACGACCTCCTGATGTCATAAAATAGTAGAACTTTTCGTAGTCGTGGACGCTCGTTCGACCCCACAAAATTGAAGGTTGTGGTGCAGGTTGAAGTTGTCTATTTATTCTAGAGGAAGATGTGCGCGCTATAGCATCCGACGTTCTACGGCTTGAAGATGTTCTGCTCTCATCTTGTTCTTGTTCGCTTCTATCGATGTCGTCCTCTGAGTGCTCCTTTCTATCTCGCGAAAGAGCGGCTGACGAGTCCTCGTCTATTCTTGCTTCACTGGCCACGTCATCTACTGCTGGTATCGCATGGCCATGCCACAACGTCTCTACTACTTTCGCTAAACCAGCTCCTATTATTGGCCGGTGCGCGAGAGTCTCTACTATTTTCGCTTTCCTAGCTGCCATGGTTCTCTCTATTGCGTCCTCAGCGGCAGATGGAGCCGCTACTCTTTCCCTAGAGGATGTGACTGCTCCTGTTGCGTCAAAACCAGGTTCATCTACTGTTGGATCTATTTTTTTACTCGTCGCCGCTGCACTATGACTATTTGAAGAAGTCTGCTCCTCTTCCCCATCAACGAGAACTTCAACTTCAGCGTCACTTCTATTCCGTCTACTCCTCTCGGCATCTTCGTTGTGTCGCACTTCCTTCTCCTTCTTCTCCCTATTCTGAGCGGCTATTCTTGGTAGACCACTACCTATAATTATCGCGTCTTCAGCGTTATCATCTACTGTTTCTATTATTGCAGCGTTATCTACTGTTCCTACTATAGTGCCTCCTTCTATCACGCCTTTCGTTTTGTTCTCATCGTTCTGACCAGGACCAAGAACCCTTCTTCGCTCTGGTGCGTAGGTATCCGAAGGCGCTGTCTGATCGACGTAGTCGCTGCCAGTTCCGTCGCCTTGTCCGTCACCAGGCACGTTGAAATATTGAAAATGTCCAGGTTTTATCACTAGTTTCATCTCCGGGAGAACGATAACGAAGACGAAAATCCCGTATATCGTGAATATCAGCGCGCTCACCGTGCACACGAAACCCATGCCGTACCTGTAGGGTGAAGAAGGTGCTGCTGAGTAGACAAAGTGAAAGGAGATCATGAAAGTAAAATGTGTTGAATATTCATTTTCTACACGAAAAAATAACTCTGTAAGATTGTATAGCTGCAGTACAGGCGGGTCCCGATAGGTCGTGTGCGCTGCATGTTGTGCTCTGCTTCTTTTGAGGCAACACCGACAGGATTCACTTCGTTGTTCGTGTCCGCGATATTTGTCTTATAAGTAAAGACCCAAAAAAACAACCCGTCAGCGACTCACGTCGGCCTCGAATGACGTTCCTCTCGCTGCTCATGCAACGAGAAAGGTAGCACCGTGATCCCACTACGCTAGTTGTTCCCAGCCGACGTCTCTTTGCCCGTCCATGCACCTCTCAGTCGCTGCCGACGCGTGTCACGGAAGGAGACGGATTCATTGACATCATATTTTGCCTCGCGTGGCGTCAATCCATGGTGATGTCGTGCATCTCATCTCGTAAAGAACAACTCTGGTGCAGACTTATTCACTTCTATAGCCGCGGCCACTAGGACTAGTGTCATTTACGTCTTTGGTAAACAAGTAGCCCACGTCTGATGCGGCCTTCTAAATTTTCAGTGAAATTGGCATCAAGGCAAGAGATGAGTCCTCGGAGGAGATCTATATCTATTGCTGTCTTTCTTCTTGATTTTATCTCTTTTCGTATTCTTGCGTTTACAAGAATAATCGCAGGTCTCAGTCTTATTGGTCTTCGCGGTTACTAAAATCTCTTGACACCGCAGACAACTCATCCTCTAGCTGTAAGGAAACACGTCGCCTTCCTGCTCCACCGCGGGAGGTCAAACAGTAGATTAACCAACCACACTTTTTATTTACCATGCCCATCTATCGTCTTTATCGTCACGTGAAAATATAAACATTCGTACAAATTCCTTATCTTTTGAAGCTTGATCTCGAAAATAACAGAAAAATTTCTGTTGAATTATTATCTGTTTTTATTCCTCTTAATAGACTTAGTGGTGCTGCTTACTCGTCTCTAATATCATTGGTATTGAGTATGAAATATGATGCAATCAATTCCTATTAACCGTCTTGTCTGTTCTTGGATGCTGAATAATCAAAAAACCTGAAGAAAACAAAACTTCCACTTACACTCTTCATCAAAACGTTACATTCGGATCCCGAATGAGGTTTGACAGTGTCCTTTCAATTTTGCCTTCCGCCGATTCCTTCTCCAATAACTCCGCTAATACGCTTTCTTCTGATAAAGGGCGCGTGCTCGGTCCTCTATCGTGTCCATAGCTGCCAATTCGCGCATTCATCAGGAAGTCGAGCCGAGTGTTAGAGGTTGGGGTAAAGGTTGTAAATCAGTATTAGTTGTATTTGCAATCGCACTATAAATATATTGCTGCACGGGATAAGTCTAATATTGTCGAGGTGAAAACTAACCGGTTGTCTTACTTAGTGCGATTAAACTAACCGGTTGTCTTACTTAGTGCGAGTAAAATTAAGAGTCTGAAAATCTAGATCGTAATCCCTCGTTTCAAGAAGATGAGTAAAATTAAGAGTCTGAAAATCTAGATCGTAATAAATCCCTCGTTTCAAGAAGATGGGAACATATCCAACTTCCGCCTTAAAATACTTAGCGTTGATCTCCTCCTGGCTGAATCCAACGATCAAGTTCTCTGGCGTTGTGCAGAGATTTTTGTGCAGGAAAAACGTCGATGGAACTTGCCAATAGTGGCGGTGAGTGTTGCGGAAATAGAGATGACACAAGGTCTTCAAGTCGTTCTTATGCTGAAACAAGTGGCGAATTTTGAGCTGCTTGAGGTTGTTCTTGTTAATACGTGATGTATTTGTTGATGTTCTTTTGGTTTTTCCAGTAGCAGCACTATCATCTGACGTAGTCCGTCCTTGTCCATCAGGATCAGCGCTATCGTCAAGTTTCTGTTGTATCCTAGCAGCAACAAACTGCGGATCAAAGGTATTCAAAGGGTCATCGAGGTTGTCGACTAACTCGTCTGTCACTGCGTCAATGATGGCATCTGCCTCTGCGTCGCCATCTCCGAGAGGGTCATCCGAGTCTGCTACGCCTGCAACTTGTTGCGCTTGATCCTCCAGGGAGCCACTCTCGCCTATACCAGGAGCAGCATCATCTCCGAGAACATTTGCGAGACTAGCAGAAGCATAATCAGTCTGATTGACGACTTCGTTCACAGTTTCTTCAGCGCCAGGACGAGCAGTGTTTTGAAGACAGTCTTCGACCCCCTCGTCACTCTCGCCTTGCTCTTCGTCTTCATCAAGACCTGCTACTTCCACCCGACTTGTCTCCAATCTATCAACAAGAATCATATTCCACCAACCAAGATAGACAACGTCATATCCGAAAGCGTTAGCTAAGACGCGAACAGCTTCAGCCGTAGCAATATACGCTTTAAAGTATCCGCGGATTTGAGAAGCGACCCTAGTATCATAGTCGTTTGCCACTGTGAAAGCGATGGACAAGGGTTCGTCGTGGCTCTTCTCAACAGGAGCTGTTGTAACTCTCGTATCCTGAACTTGATTTTCTACTTCTTCAACGCCTCTCATGCCCGAAGATTTGCTTTTCTTCTCAACTACATACTCATGCAGCACATCACGTAGCCATTCCTTTCTGTGCTTTGTTTTCAGAATTGTCGCCTGGTCTTCCCCTGTCCTCTCCATCGAGTCCCTAAACAACTCTCCAGCCGTGCCATCTGCCTTGTAGGCAGGAACCAAGTTCAAACCTAGTGGAACCATATGATCTGGCCAGAAATAGCTGTGAATATGCTCAATCTGGATCACTTTGGGGTAGTGGAAATCTTGTTCTTGTTGTTTTGCAGTTCTTGGTATATTCGAGGTTCTTTTGGTAGAGGTTGTCTTGATGGTTGTCTTACTGCTCCCAGATGGTACAGTAGTTGTAGATGATGATCCTTCATCTGCATCTGCGCCAGTTCTTCGTCTAGTTCTAGACCTAGTAGCACACGAACTTCCACTACTAGTACCAACTCCTGTAAGCCCATACTGGAACACTTTCTCCACTCGACGTCTGATTTCTGCCCGAAGTCTTCTTCGCCGTTCCGGTTCTGAGTTTAAGAACAATCGCCGCAAAACGTGCCAAGAAAACGAGTCTATCTGCATCACCAGCAAGTCAATCTCTGGTGGCACGCCATGACGTGAAAGAATCGCTTCGACACCCTCCACACTGAGCATTTCGGGATAGTACCCGATTGGCGCATACGAATGCCCCACGTCCAGCATAACCCCTTCCCACTTGTGCGGCTGAAACGTGCGGAAGAAGCGCGTATAGTGCTCTACACCTGCGGGGCCGACGCCAACATCGACGTAGAATCTCTTCTGATTCTCTTGTTTGGCTTTGTTGTCATCCAAAATCTGAAATATCCTCTGAAAAACCTGGTCCATCGAGTCTTGGGCGTAATTCAGGAACTTCCGCACTAAACTATACGCCTGATCACAATCGTCCCAAAGGTTAGTCGGGTTTTTGGATCTCGTAAGCTGTAATGCTAAACGATGCAGCTTATGTTGGCGGACCAGTCCTTGGGAATTTCTTGAGGCCCCCTCTTTCATTTTCTCACCAAGCTCAAGTGCTGTGCTAGGACTATTTTCCTGCTCATGTCCTTCCTGCTCCTGTACTTCCTCTTCCTCTGCCCTTCTTGCCCACCCATACACCGTATCCGCAAACACTAATCTGTCTAAACGTCTTTGAAAAGCGACACGCATGTGCACAAGTGGGGACGCTGCTGACGAACTATCACTACTAAAACCTAGCTCCTCGTCGGTGGGCGGCTGCATTTGACCAGTCGTCTCTCCGCAGGTTCCCATCTCTCCCAAGTCGAGGTGGCCACGCATTTCTAAAGCAAGAACGTACTCAAACATTGGGGACATGCGTCGGAAAGCCGGCGAAGATGATGGAGAACCTCCAGAAGAAGAAGCACCGGAAGAGTCCTCGTCTTGCTCTTTTTCTCTGGCAATGTCTACCCGATCGTCTGCTCCGTCTTTTCTGCCAGAATTGTAGTCGTCGAAGTACCATTCTCGTAGTTCAGCGTCGTGTACTTGACCTTCGTCAGAACTTGTTCTTTCTACTACTCGTTCAGAAGTAGTCGTCGAAGGCGGTGGTCCATCGAAGATGAAAGGCGATGTTCGCTCTCCATCTAACACGGGAAAAGAGCAAGATGTTGACGGTGCTGTCTCTCTGCTTCTGCTCTGGCAAGTGAGTTGTCTCTCCACAAAAGCTTCGCCATCCAACTGCAGGCTCTTCATCGTTCGTTTGATGGCTCTTCCGAATTCGTTGATATCTGTTTCAACTTCATCCAGCTCGTCCTCGACTCTCGCAGGTTTCACTACTTGCAGTTGTTTGTAGGCTGTCCAAAAACGTGGCATCTCATGGATTCTGAACATGAACTCGGCAACGGCAGCGGAGGCTATGTCATACAGAAACTCACAGATCTCCGCGATACTATGAGGCCACCACGCTTTCTTCAGCTCACTTGCAGAGTTGTCCGCAGGTAGTAATCGACGATCGACCATGGATTCGAGTTGGGGAACGGTAAGACTATCATGACTAACATTTTGCCTGCTCCCATTCTCGTGGCGATTGCTTCTGCGTCCAGAAGTCTCCAGCTCATCCCCTGCTTCATCATCTCGTCTTCTGCTTCTCGGAAACAAAAGTCCTGAACCGTAATTTTTTCTCCTCCCTGTACTTGCTTCCACAGGCTCGTCGTCCCGCGCTTTGCCTCCCAAGTCCAAGTACCTACCCCAGACGAAGTCGGTTTTTCCAAACTTTGCAAGAAAACGCCAAATGTCCAAGAACTTTTTGCGGTCACCCAGCAACCGCAACAGCACAAAAGGGCTCGTGTCTACCGCGTTCGGATAGTGCGATCGCCATTGGGGCAACTCCTTTTCGAGGATTTCAGCAACTTTGTCGTACCTAATTCCGTTGGCGACCCAGTCTTCTAGACGCGCATACGTTTGGCTGTACGCACCCGCAGGAATACGCACTTCCTTCTCGAGCACTGCTAAGCAATGCTTCAGAAACCAGAAAAACAACGTAACTTGCGCCATGGGGTGCCAACGACGTAGAAGGAAGCCAGCTATGAGAGAAGTTTCTAGACTGGGAGTGATTGATACAGGAGGTTCTTGTGATGTTGTTGCCTGCTCCGCCTGAACACCTGCTTCTAGTTGAAGCGAACGACTTGCATCGTCGACCTCACTATTCCTCCTGGTCACAACGTCTTTTATGACGTTTTGCAACCTCCCATGCGGGTGATCGAATCCCTCAGTTTCGTCCATGAAAACTGGGATTTTGAAAAAAAACTGCAAATCCGTTTGTGCTGAGACACGCTGCCCTCTTGAATGGTCCCCACCTTGCAGAAAACGCCTGATACGTGGAGAATCATGGGTGGTGTTGGGAGTCCAGGTTCTGCTTGAAGATGTTGTTACGGCCTCGGAGAAGATTGTTGATGAAGATGCGGTGGCAGGTTCAGATGGATAAGCTTTCTCCCATTCAGCTTCTTCCCTTGCCTTCCTTTGAATCAAATTGTCCCGCATACCAACATCATCGAACACTATGCCAGTGATCTCTCTAACAGGAGGTGCTTGTTGGCTGTGTTTTTGCTGATCCTCTTCTACCTCCATCTGCAATATCGTGACTCCAAATTCATGATCGAACCAGCTGCCAAATGCCATTGGGAAATAGACTCGCAGCTGTCTTGTTTGACGTAGGAGAAACCGTCCGGTCAATCCGAGATACATTCCTCGCAAAGTTTTGGACGAAACAGCTTTGGCATGGACCTCATCCGCGAATACTGCAAAATCGTCCCATAAAGGAATTAACACTGTTAGTGGACGCAAGGCTCGCGGCAAGGTGGTTTCGTAAAGAAAAGTTTGCTCTGGGGTAAACAACGAGGTTGTAGTTGTAGTAACTGTAGCTTTGATATTGTTGGGATCATTGCTCTTACCGTCGTCCGTTCCAAGTTCTGACTCCTCAAGTGCTCTTTCTAGTTCTCCAACCTCTGCTCCATAGGCCGCGACGTATTCGACCAAAATCTGGAAAAGCATCAAAAAGTCTGCCGTATTCTCGCATCCGGTGAAGAGATCTCGGATTTCTTGACCAAAAGCTGGATTTTTAGAACTTCTAGTACGTACTAGACAGAGGTAGTGAGAAGAAGATGTAGCAGAACTTATCAACATAGGGTGGAGCAGGTCCTCCTGAGGGAGAATGAAGTCTGGATTAAATCAGCAAATAATAATCCACGTAGTCCTCGGAGACTGTGTTGATTGATAACTACTACTACGTCTACGAATTATAACAGAACTTTAGTTCGTTCTTCTTGGTAGTTAAGCCATAACAACTTCCTCTGCTTGTTCGTAGTTGAACACTTTGTAGATGAGAGACGCCTCCCGAGGCACACTTGCTTCTCCCACGAAATTGGAACGATGCAGCGCCCTCATAGCCTCCGTCATCTGCGCGAGCTCCTCTGCGGATGGTGAACTGGAAGATGATTCATCTTGATAATCTTGTGTTCTTGTAGTTGTACTTGTTGTAACATCTGCCGCGTCCTCTCCCTCTGGCGTGCGTCGTGGGGAAGTAATTATATCCTCTGGAAGAACTCCAGGTCCCGTCTCGTACCTTTCCAATTGCACCAGTTTCTTCTTCACCAAGACACGAACTGCCTTGAGAAAGGGAACGAAATACCGACAAAGGAAAGAAGTGGAAGAAAAAGTTGTTGATTCAACGTCTGTAGTTGATACAAATGAGGATGACGGTGGTGAAATGGTGGAGGTGGAGGCACCACTTGTTTCTCTAGTAGAAGTACTAGAAATCCTCGTGGCAGCAGTACTAGGAGCAGTTGAGAACAATGCATCGACTTCTTCCAATGTACGCGGCAACAGCCTTCCCTCGACGAAATGTGCGTCTATTCGCTGTATGTGCCCGACTTCCAGGGGTTCAAAATCGGAAATCCCAATCTCAGCTGCAATGGGGCATGTTGTTTTCGGCGTTGGTCTTTCTGGGGTGCCTGTGGCAGGGCATGCTGGATGAAACGAGCTTGAAGGCCTTGTTGCACCTCCCGCACACTGCTGAAAAAATAAAGCGAGTTGCAAGGCTAGAAGATGAAACGTGCTTTTTGAACGGGCCATCTCCAAGGCCGCTCGCAGGCTCCACCTGCAAGGCCGCTCCCGCCGGGACCACAATGAAGTTACCATTGTATATATTGGGCCACAGGTGCTTCAGTGTCACTGTCTGAAGCATTCACCTTCATCTTCTTCTTAAGACGAAGGTGGACTATCTCCTCACAGGAGCCGCGCAGTGCTATGTTATTTGCTATTTGGAGACTCCGAGGTGGACTCTCCTGCAACGTGACAGTCCTCTGTTGCTACATCTAGAAATTTGTGGCTGGACCTACTTTTAGAAGGAAGAACGAGCAGTGTGAGGAAACAAGCGAACACTTCGTCTCAAAAACCTCGCAAGCGTAGGAGCTAACCCCAGCTGCAAATGCAACAAACTTATGCTTATGTATCACTCTCAATCTAGTATTCAAAAAATGAAACACGAAAGCAAACCGTCGTGAAGACGAATTTCAGTTCTTTGTAGCACCAAATTACATCGAAGAGAGCTCGTCCCCAAATTGTTGTGAACGCGATGAAATCATCCCAACAAGATGAATCAAACAGGTGCAATGCTTCATCTCCAAGGGAATCACGTTCGTAGAAGATTGACGAAGAGGAACTACTCCAACGATGACTTGGCTGCTCAAGTATCGAAACATGCATCTTTAGGTGTCGACGTGTCTGTCATCGCTGACTTGTAACATCCACATTCTGCTACCAGCAGTGCTAGTAGTGAAGGTGCTAGTCGTCCCACCTTTTTCATATCAACTACTACAGTTTACTCCCACCCGACATTGCTCTTCTCACAACATGCTCACCCTCAGGGAAATCTGCTATGGCTGTTTCGGGTCTCTTCCATAGAATGTCTGCATCTTTTGCGGCAACGCTGCCCGGTCGTAGAATGAGACATCCTCCTAGCTTCACGCCATTCCCCTTGATGTTCCATTGTGACCAGGTTGCGAGTCGGCGACCACAACAACCGGCGAACGCAGATTAGAAAGGAGGCTTCGGATATATTATTATTAGGAGAAGGATAGACGGTTATCCACAGACCTTATAGTTCTACAATACTCAATACAATACAATTATTCTCGCACAAAGTTCAGTGCAGACTGCCATAACTGTTGTTGGTATTAAGATTAACAGTGGATCGGTCATCCTCTCATGGGAAAAGGAGGCAGTCGTCGTGATTATTAGTATTACAAAGCAGGGCTGCTCTTCATAACATATATATCGCAGCCACGTCAAAGGTGACAATAATGCGTTCCAGAAGGTTACCGTGTATTTGGGCCTACCCTTCTCCCCAAAATCCTGCACACTTTTCCACCATACGCTCTCCTCATTGTCGAAACAGACACTACAGCAAGAAAGGTCGACCTTTGTTTTGATGGGGGAGGATCATCATGTTTTGGAGGTTGCTGTAGTTCGCTAATTCCAGTAGACGTAGACGAGGATGTAGAATGAAAGAGAAAAGTAGCTCTTCTATGTCTAAATACGGCGTGCGTATCAAAAATAAAGCCTTTAAAAGTACTGCTTTCTCAAATAGCTTGACACTTTCTTTCGGTTCTTTATTCCTCAACACAAAAACCAAAGCGACATCCTGTGAATCCGCCTTCAGCTTTGCATAGGCATGACACAGATGCTTCGCATTCGAAATTCAGAGGACTCAGCCACAACGTCGGACTACGTAGGCGGGTTAGAGGCAGAGGCGAGAATGGAATTGCTTGACTTTTGCTTTGATGCGTATTCTTTCTTGCTTCTACATCAACGCTCATACATAATATGACATCTTTTTCTTTTGCCATAAACAATCATCGTCGTTTTCTTTCCTTTTTCTCCGCTTGCTGGGCAGTATGAAGGGGGTGTGAAGATTTCAAGAAGAACCTAGTTTCGATGGAAGCTTGATATTGATTTTTTCTAGAAGAACCTTTTTTGGAATTGAGAACATAAAAATGGAAGGCCTGCGCTGTGCACCAAAGACGCAAACTCGGCAGGCGCCACATGGAGGCCACCTGACGAGGAGGATGCCATTTTTATGCTTCTTTGGAAGTAGCTGCTCCCTTTTTTGGCCGTTGAAACGTTCCTGGTCAGAAAGTTTGAAGCTGCTCCTTCTGCTTCTTGTGGGTGTGCTTATGAATATTAAGAGGGCGGAAGACTTATGTTTTATTCCCTCTCAAGAATATTCTTCATCTAGTACTACTACGATTTCTATTACAGTTCTTCATCTTGCTCTTTATGTTGCTTCAAAACCTCAAAAATTAACACCGTTGGCGTTGAGCTCAAAGTAAAGAAGGGAAGAGGGGTCAAGGGTTTTTTTTCAGGGTTCTCTCTTTGGCTTACTGGCATGCTTTCTCTGCTCATGGTCTAAGACGTCAACTATTTTCTCTGTTCTTTTCGTGAAGTTGTACTAAACATACAAATTTTCTAGTAATGCACGGTCACTCCTCTCTGTGATAAAATGCACATCGAACAAATCAAGAAGGTCAGGACCTTCCTACTCCTCGTTGATGAGCTCCAATGTACTCGATGAGTTTGCGTATTATCATTAAGGTCGTGTCTTCATGTTCAATCTTCAGACATGAAGTAGTGATTGAGAAGTTTTAATTAGCATTAGGGAGGTTGGTTTGCATTTTTTCGGTAACGTTTGAGGAGACAGAAGGATGAAGAAAGGCAAGGATGAAGAACAAGAAAAGCAAAGACTAGTACCAGTCGAACTTGTTGTGCTTGTGGGGTGCGCCAGATAAATATTTTTACCATAATGTTGACTTGGGCGGGACAAGGCAAGTGAAAGTTGGCGGTGTTGTTTACTCAAGTACGACAATGGTCATGGTCTATTCTCGCCCAGATGAAGTACGACCATATTGATGCATTTTTTTGACTTTTCAAGATCCAGTCAAATCTGTAGGAAAATATAGCCAGGGAAACTAGTTATTTACGTCTGCTCTGTACTAGTAGTAGTACGTTCTTCCGAAGTAGTGAGAAGTAGTTTCTTCAGTAGTTTTTTTCTGGCGATAGTCCTCCCTCAGGGTTATTTCGCAACTTCCTCCTGATCTCAGAGCGTGCCTGCTTAGCTTATGCTTTTTAGTGCTGACGTCGTCGACTCGAAGTCTTTACCATACTGGTGCTCCACCGAAGAAAAGTATAAATATAAAATTTCGAAAAAAATAAATATGCTTCCTCATCATCGACTTCACTATCAAAGTAAAATAGATCGATCTTCTTGTGTGAACACACCTGCCGTGTTGCTCATTTCTCATAGCAAAAAGGAACCTTGAAACGGAGCTGTCAGGTGCCTGCAGATCGGATTTCATTCTCTTTGAAGATCTTGATGTGTTGTGCCAACGTTCTTGGTTTCATTCGATCGTTTTTTCCAGAGACGTTGATGCATAATTGCAGGTGGTAGAAGGATCGACTGATATCATCAAGAGAGAATGTGAATGTCTGTCCTTCGTCATAATCCTTCCTAATCCTATGTAGTTGTAGTACTGTGGTTAGCATAATAGCAAGGACGATATTCTTGTTAGCATTATTGATTTATAATGAAGTAGATATCAATATTTCAAACACAAGTCAGTTCTTATGGCTGCTAGCTAATAACCCGAAGTTTTTTATATGCGAAAAGATACAATCCCTGGTCGATAATGTGTAGAAGATCTTCTGGGTAGTTACGAACGAAATTGAAATCATGTGAAGATGAAGGAGCAAGAGGAAGCAACGATCACCTTTTGAGAATCCTTCAACGAAGATGATCTGCTCCTTTTGTTCTTGTTGTGTAGTTGTTCTGTTCTACCAGTAGGCTCGTTGATCTGCTCCTTTTGTTGTGTAGTAGTACTGTTCTACCAGTAGGCTCCTCCTACCTCTTGCTTTTAGACACTCAGACATCAATAACAATGTAGTAAATACCTATAGGTGCATCAACAATGGAAATCATCTAGATCTACTTCTTCTATTGAACTTCTTGATGTTGAGACGAGAGAGCTTCTAGTACCAATTATAATGATAATGATATTGTTGCCAAATAACATAAACATGAGATGAGAGAAAAAATAAAGGATTGCGTTCCCCGGAGCATTTTTGGACGAGACTACATCAAGAATTATTGCAATTAATCATCTAGAAGTTGAAGTACCACCCGCTAGTACTTGTTGTATAATTGCAACCTTTTATACAACATTACAACGACAATAGATTGCGAAATTCTGTAAGTGATCCTTAGTGGTTGAAGTTGCAATGTTGATCTTCACACACGACACACACACGATTTTTTATCGTATCTCATCCTGGCACCACAATTCAATGTCGTGCGTATCCTGCTGCAATGATCAATGTCACTTTAATTGAGCGAAAAGGTAGGACGAACGAACACGATAAATAGTGATCATAACGGGGTCTGCGTCTGGATTTCATATGGAGAACGATGTATCTTAATCTTAAAGATGATGAACGTTGTACTACCAGAATCATCAACTAATCGAGGTGAAGATCAAAAATTTCAACGAGCGTGCGAGTGTGCGAAAAAAAGTCATGAAGATGTTGTAGGCGAACAAGAAGAGAACCGTCGAAATTTAGCAGGAGCTAATAAACTAATACTAACTACATGTTGTTGAAGCTTTTGACTCTGAAATCATCTCACCAGATTTCTAGGGTGGAGAGTCTCAGTCTGAGTCAGTTGGGTATAATCAAAATCATAATATTACCCATGTACTTCTATGGACAGCCCCGCCAATCAATTGCCAATAATACAGCCCCAAGCGAAGGCGAGGCAATGGCAAGCTGCCTGGAGAAATATCCTTATTCTCGACAGCGCAACCATAACTTCCTGCGATCTTATCGGGTTGATTTTTTGGACACTTCTTGCTGCTGGGTGTATGCAGCGTGAGGGCGTATCTTCTGAATAGCGACCGAAAAATAACCAGAGAGACTAACTATGTAATAACCAAAACCGTCACCACGTACTACATCGAAAAATTCATTTTTCTCATCTCAGTCTCATCTTACTTAATGCAGCTGGCTGGTACTAACTTCTCAGTCTGGGTTATTACAAGTATTTTTTACCTTATGACAGATCACAGTCACACCAGGCGCGAAGGTGAGCTAAAATAGACTGAGTATTTCTATTATAAGTAAAAAAATATTTTTAGCTAGTCCATATTCATTGCAACAGTCTCTCTGTGCGCTGTGATTCATGTGGTCATGACGTGGTGACAGCGCGCACACAATACCGACCAGCACAGTTACGCTGCTTGTAGACCCACGTGGAGGAAGTTATCTCTTGTCAACCCGGTAGAAATAATCAGAGGCGGAACTTCTTCTCTAAACAACTACAACAACTGCGACACTACCACGATTGATCACGAAAGGTTGATCTTGTTGATCAGCAGACTTCTGTTGTATAATACAAATACATTTTTAAGCGCCCATCTGATTCATCTGGACGACGACTATATTTGTTGTTGATTCATGATAAGGTGTTGAACTGAATAATCGCATAATTGATCCTGTTGAACATAGAAGAGTAAACCCGGTAACGCAAATAGATCTAGAACTAGATGATGTTGAGAACGAAAATTGAATAAGTAGGAATCCACTCTTTGAAGATAATATTAGTTAACTCTTGAACTTGATGAGAACCAACTTGAAGATGTTGATGTTGATCTAGTAAGAAAGCTTGAAAGACGAGGTGTATCGCTACCATTATTCCATTCGAGTACGAGAATACAAACTTGAACGCTACCACTTTGTTGAACCTCCTACTTCCACTAAGTCTAAAACTATGTTAGTACTATCATATAGATATAAGTAGTTTCCCTTTCCCCCTAAATTTATAATTTCACTACTTCGATGAAGTAGAAGACCTAACTAGGGTTTCTTTGCGTTCTTCACCGGCTTCAAGACTTTAAACGAGCACATTAATGTCTCGTCTACGGTCATCATCGCACCAGCATTGTCGAACTCACCGCAATAGTTCGGAGCCGAAAACAACGTAATCAACTGCCGCTTTGCGAAAAATTCGTATCTGGTAGTTGGATATGATAGATGTAGATTGGTACAGTGCGATAAGAAGTAGGTTCTTGTGTCCTCGTCGTGTAAGAGAGAGAGAGTGAGAGAGTACCCTCCAGTGCTGTTAAGTATGCAGAGAGGTGAAGCCTATTCAAGGATGTACTCCTCCTTCCAGTCGTAACAACTAAGTACAAGAGAGCAAAGTTTATAAACGCATTCAAAATAACGCACCCGTCCTCCACGACTTGATGTGCTCGGCAGATTAGGTCCATATCGTGTTTTCTCAAAAATGATTGCACTACGTCTGGTCCGAAGACAAAGCTAACTCCTCTATCATTTTCTGCCCATCCAGTGATATCCTTCTCTGGATCCGCCCACAACATTAGAGATTCCTGGAATACATCTTGAAAGTCATAAAATCTTGAGTCCTCTCTTTTTCCACCCTTAGAAGAGGCAGAGGGGTCCGGTCGTGGTGCCTCAAGATGCATTATTTTTACGATGGATGTATTCCCTTTCCCGGAAGCCTTAACAACAAGTCGCACAATAACCCCGTATCCGGCACGTCAGTTGGTCGAACTATTCTCTTTATCTGATCCATGCTCGTAATTTCGGGGGACAAACCACCGTGCATACAAAGAATCTATGCGGAGGGGTTGTATTGATCTTTTTCTTTACAGCAGTACAACGAGATGAGATTGTGCTTGAGACGATGTATGATGATTATCTTGATCATATTCACATCAGACACGCAAATAAGACAAATAAGATAAAGATATATAATCATATACCTTCTCGTCTACTACTGCGGCTACTGGGAAGCAGTTAAAGCTATCGCAGAAGGTCTTCCAGAGCTTGATGTTATATCTTCGCTTGCATTCGTCATAGAAGCCGTAAATTCTGGTAATACTGGCGCACTCGTGGTTTCCTCGGAGGAGAAAAAAGTTCTCCGGGTACTTGACCTGAGGTGAGGTGGTGTCTTTCAGAGGTGAAGACACGGCTTGTGATGAAAGTTTCTTTCGCTCCTTTGTAGATAGCATGTTCATGTTACAGTGCATGGACGTGCGCCGGCTTCCACGCACGCAAGCATTCTGTAGGGAGGAACCTGCGGAAGGTCTACTCATAAACAGCACTTTGTTTCCCATTCGAACTCGTGAAGTTCCTAAGTCGCCTGAAGCTCATCACGATCATAAGTTCATCGAGATCTGGATAATCCTAATCGAAAATAACGGTACCTTATAGCACATCAACAAGCAAATCGTTTCGAGACTCTGCTTGCCGCGATCTACGTAGTCACCTAGGAACAGGTAATTGCTTTCTGGTGGAAACCCTCCATACTCAAAAAGTCTCAACAGGTCGTGGTATTGTCCATGGATGTCACCGCAAATTTTCAGTGGCGCCTCTAGTTCGAGAAGGGCTGGCTGTGACAGCACAATCATCCGTGTCGCGTTGCAGAGGGGATTAGAGGTGGGACAAGTGCCGATGGGACCGGGAGAAGTGCTGAGGGAAGACGGACGATCACATTCGCAACATAGGGCTCGTTCTACTTTAAAAGAGCAAGAAGATATCGGCCAAATAACTGTTTTGATCTACTTGAGGTAACTTAGTAAACTTTAGCAGACTCAGGAAAGTTAAGCTTTGTCCTTGTGTGTTTTACTCTTCTTTAGTTAGTGAGTTAAGTTTCCAAATATTAATCGACCAGAACCGCGATGATAAAATAGCAGGGCTTTCGTTCTCTCAGATCTCAAATCCATTCATAAGTTTTCTCACTTCTGCCTCCATCAACTGTATCAGCTTGCCTGGCTTTGCTCCTCTAGCCTCCAGCAACTGTTGTGTGTACTGGTCCACATCGTCGGACGTTATTTCGCCGCCACCCGACATGGTTTTTTTCGATCTTTATCAAGGTGGAAGTCGTATGTGTAAATGTATAGGTCCTCACTGCAGGAAGATCTTACATACAGGTCGTCGTCGTTTTGTAGGTAAATCTTTTTTAATACGTATACGAGGGATCAATAAACGGACGAAGACACAACTATTATGATTTTTGGAAGAACCGGGGATACCCACTTCAGAAAATATCATTAACCAGACAAGTATATTTCAAGAGGACACGTAACAGAACAAATCGATATCATGAGAAAAACCATGATTTACAGAAAGGAGCAGACTATCTTTTCAATACAACACTTACACGCGAAAGATACAAAAATTGTCGCTGTGTCGTAGCTGCGAGTTTTTTTACCCGAGTTGAATCATACGAAGAAAGCTAAGCAACAAAAATCGATGAGTACCACACAAGACGATAGAGATTGATCCAATCGTCAAACAAACACGACTACGAAGATTTCGTGTACGAGGTTCTGATCGTGCGTCGATTGGATTAGAAACTCCTGTGCGACGTAATGGACAACTGCAGCTGTCTCTACAAGAACATATTAAAGCGACATTATTTTGTGTCGTGCTGTCTCTTCAAGATTCAGATTCTTCGGAAATCGATGTACCAAACGACCCCGATGGTGATGCAGATCAGAAAAAGCTAGTACTGATTTCGTTCTACGTACCGAGTAGACTTTTAGAATCAGATTCAGTTGCGCGTATAATCAGCAGCGAGAGCACGACTAGAACTTAATATGATCGATTTCTGTTGTAGTTTCTGAAGATGATGTCATTCACACGATCAAAAACCAAACCCAATACAAAAATGACGAAACTTTGCTTGTGCTTCTGCCACAACCAGGAGACTTGAATCAATAGTGCTATGTATTAGAACGAATACGAGGTAGATGTACCAACCAAATAAGATTAGCAACTAGGCAACATAGCGAAATAAAAACGTCAATAATGTACGTATCTCACAGCCCTGATTATAGAATACCACGACTTCTGTAGAGAAAACAAATACTCGAAAGAAAAAGATCAAGTACTTCGATAAAAAAAATTACACAAATAGTAAAAATAGCTTCTAAGCGGTGCGGTGGGTACAACATAAACTCTAGGATTTAGGCCCACATCGCGTCTGTGTTATTAATTTCAGGGATTAGAAAGGGGTAAAGAGGTTTCATGAAGATTTCGCTCTTGAGTCTCATCTCAGTGGTGATACCTCAATCATCTTTAATATGTGTGTTGGCCTTTGCTTCTCATCGCTCTAAAACAAGACAATTTCCTGGTGTCACAAATAGAAATAATCATTTCATCTTCCTTCCAGAAAAGATCACCCCTGTAACTTGGTCTCAAAGAAGGTGGCCGATTGAGATTTGATAAGGCAGAGGAAAAAATAAAACCATTCTCGAAGGCACAAAACCTTTTAAGCAAGGAAAATCAATCACTCTCGTATCTCGAACTGACAGATACTCGCTCAGGCAGATTTTTCCTTTGTTGCTGTTTCTTCTACGAGGTCTACTCTCTCACTCTCTCAACATTTTTCTCAAACAAAAACTACATCATCAAAAAACTTCTCTCATGATAGAGTCATAAGAAAGAACATCACCACACAGTCGTCTTCACTCTGTCGTCACACGAACGACACAGGTACCAAGGTAACACCAGCAAGAGAAATTCATAGTACTTGGTTTTCTAGAGATCGAAGGATGTCATCAACGTATATACCTCTGAGTTGTGAAAAAGAGGTGACCGCTGAGCAATTTTCAGAGTTGACATAGCTATTGATTTTGACTGTGCCCACATGCACAAAAAAGCTGCGTGATTGAGTATTGTCTTCTTCGATATAAAACCTCGCATTCTTGAATAGATGTGATGTAGCAAAAAACACTTGTCAGAAAGACATCAACATACATGGACGTAGATAGTATGGCAGGTTATCAATGTGAATCCGAATGCTAACATCTGGATATATTGTTTTACAAAAAGCAGTTAGTTTAGAACTTTGTTCATCATATCAAACACCCTGACTGGCGTTTGCGTTACGGTCACCCTGGTTACCATAGAAAATGGTAGAAAGGCGACCTCCATGATCGATCGATTCTAGTGACGGGTTCGTGTGTATCTCATCCAAAAAAGACTAATTAATACTGATTTACCCGAATTCAAATTTTTGCTTGACCTATCTATAATGGCTATGCACAATACTAGAATACATCAACATCTACATCGCTGACAATACAATCACAATAGAACAAGTACACCCCCGCCCCTCCAAAATGTCTGTTCAATCTCAAACTAACTCGGTTATTTCAAATCAACCTACAACTAGTTGTAGGACTACAAAATCGAACGAACCCACTACAATTATCAACGAAGATTTATATCTAGAAGTGTTGATGCGAGATATCCTTGTCGACCTCTGTACAAGTAGACTGAGCCTGACACCCTGTTTCCAACGAGCAAAAAAAATAACGCCTATACTATCGTGGTAAACTTCTATAACTAGTACTTACAACATACTACTAACAACTTGCCGATCATGATTACTGCGTGCTCGGAAATAATAGCCAGCTACAAACAAGTACAACATACTTTATCTCTACAAGAATTGTTGACTCATCATTGCCCATTTTCCGTATCAGGACAGATCATCCTTTCTCAATAAATATGACACCACAATAGATTATTTCTTCTCATGATAAGATTTTTTCTACATTTTAAATCTTCATCTAAAGCATGTGCTGAAAATTGGTTTGATCTAAGGACTTTCTTGTTCTTCAATGAGAATGAAAAATGAGCTACATCAAATGTCCGAACCCACATCCTCAAATGTTCCAACTCACATCCCAGTGTGTCTTATCCTCTGTCGTAACGATGCACGGCATTGTCGGTGCCCCAAGCACCTGGCCAGCAGTCGCAGGTAAGTCTTCATCCGCAAAAGGACCGATAGAGGAGGAACAGGAGGAGGAGGGTATGAAAAAAGTGGATACGGGGGGAGGGCGGAGCATTTTTTCTTAATCCAGTAGAGGAGGGGCAGAGGGGGCCGCGGAGGTGCGGGTCGAAATTCTGTGTATTTTTGAAGTTTTAGACATCATGATCATTAAGATGAAAATCAGTTGTTCTTGTGCATCATACATAGTACTCTTCACGTTCCCTCCTACGTGCTACAACTTAGGCAAAACAATAGCCATAAAAGTTGCAACCACATTAGTACACGCGCCGGGAGGCTTTGTCGTTGCCGGTGAGGGCACCTTTGCAGCTGGCTGGCACGGATCACCAGTCGGCATAGAAACGGCCTGTCCCTCTAAAAGTTCAAGACCACGACGGTAACCGTCCTGTGGTGATGTGTTGGGATGGGGTAGGGATTTTAGAATTCTTGTTGATTGTGCTGATAATCTACTTCTCGATCATGAGTGAGAACCTCAAAGATCTTTGGTCACTTTCACGAAGCCCGACTGCATCTCGCAGACATCTGATGCTGAAAAAATACCTGTAACTATCAAAAGAGAATACGACAACTGCTGCGGCATCATCGGAAACGTTGTCCTGCTTTGTTGGTAGACCAAAGGTAGTCACCTGTTGCAAGCCTTTGTCGCGCTTTTTAGAAGTCCTCAAGTGGAACAAGAACTACTGCTCAACAATTTCAACAGCTAAAAGACAGCGTGTATGTTGACTCTATGTGGTCTCTAGAAAGCGCAAAAATATGGTTTCAATTTCAAAAGCGATCTTCCATAACCTTTCCACAGCCTTTCTCCACAAGAATCGTTGCACCAGTACTGCTATCCGCATGCGGAATGGACTCAAACATGTCAATATTCGTGTCTGCCAGGTAGTTCCAGGTTCGACGACGCACTCCACCATCTTTGAAGCCGCCTTTGTATTGCATGGGGATTAGAGATATTTCATCTTTTTTTGAATTTTTTCATTGTGTCAAGAACTCTGAACTATGTCCTGCGTGGAGCAGAAAAAATCTAAAACAAATGATACGACGACCAGCCGAAAATAAATTCCAAAACGAAAACTGCGTGTCCCATGCCATAAGTTTTTCCCTTTTCCGCCGTCTTTTCCGAACAGATGATCCATATTCCAGTTCTTTCCACCCTTGTTGTCGTCAAAGATGCCCATCAATTCGTCAACGCGGTTATTATCTCCGCCTTTCATTTTGCCAGAGTTGTAGAAGTAGCTTGGTGAGCCGTAGGAGTTGTAGGGGTCTCCTCCACCGTACTTACCAGCAGCGCCAAACTTACCTTTGGAATCGTAGCCTTTGCCCTTGAAGGATTGATACCTGTTTGTGGTGGAAGGGGGAAGATGGTGTGATGGCAGTGGTGAAACTGAAATGGATAATAGGTAAATCATGATGAACTTGAACTTGCAGAATGACAATAAAATATGAATCAGCACACGACCATCAGATTCACAAAAAATACTAGCAATACAACTTCCTCGTATACAAAAAATTACCCAGGAGGAGGCGGAGGAACATCGCATCCCTTGTACGCGTCGGCTCGACTGCGCTTTCCACGCTTTCCACCTTTACTGTCAGCTTCAACAGCTCCTCTAGCCGCGACCGCAGGATCCTTCTGCAAAAAGATAGCTGGATCTTGGTTACTCGGTGGAGAGTGCGACACGGCACGTCCAGTCTTGTCGTCACGGCGCCGCTTCTTTGCGGAACTGGTCAGATGCACATGTTCAACCTCTCCGCGAGACTTGCGACCAGAATCAAAGAGCAGCATCTTCTTGCGGTCACCGCTGGCGAGGACGGAGAGGGATTAGAGGAGGCGAAATTCTAACTTCTTGGTAAGAGAATCAATAGTGAGAAATTTATAAGCACTAGTACATGTACTTGTACCCTACAAGTACATGAACATGATAAAGATGCGGTCTAAAATAGTTATATTGGAAGATCATGTCCTTGTTCTCTTATTGCTCGTTAATCATCATCATGGACTTGAACTTTTTTTCCATAATAAGACGCCCCCTCGGGTCCACGACTGTTTTTGCGAGCCGGTGACAACGAAGCTCCAGTATCAACACTTTCGCGACGACCATGAATTTCCTTGTATTTCGACTCCCCTCCGTTGGATGAACGGCGGCTGCTCGCCTTTGAGATAGAACGACGATTGCGTCGCACCTCTTCACCCTTTTCCTCACCCTTTGCTGTGGAATCTTCTCCATCCTTAGCCTTAGACAAGACCTTGATCGTACTCGTTGAACCTGTAGAGGAAAAGTCGAATACCGGATGGGAAAGGGGAGGGGTGGATTTTGAGGGCGGGAATGGAGTTGGACGTGGATGGAAAAGCTGGAAAAATTTAAAGCGCCTGATCTGCAACTCCAGTAAATATACGTCTACATCATCGATCTATACCATAACCATCCGGAAAAGAAAATGAAATGTGGCTTACCAGCAATCTTTCCTGCCCATGTGGAGGTAGCCGGAGCCGGTTCCTGTAGTGCGTCCAAAACCTCAGCAGAAAGTTCTTCCGCCTCTTCCACAGCTACCTCATCGCCACCAGCCTTCAAGGAAGGAAACGCATCACGATCAAAAGTTTTCGGTGGCTTTTCCTTGGACTTTTTGCGGTGGTCTTGGTAGTTGATGTATTTCTTGGCAGAAGTGCTGGTATTGGTTTGTTCGGTGGAGGTGGTGGTGCCGGCATCAGCGGAAGTTGTCGCTGCGGATCCTTTCTGGGAAACGGAAGGAGGCAAAAAATCTGCCATATTGATGCCGCTTACTCGCCGACTGTTGCGGCCACTCATGATGCCGCCTTTGCCTGACATCACACTGTCACGACGGGATCCGTAGACTTCGCTGCCGCGTCGCGAACCGCCACCGGAGAAGATGAAAGGGAGATTTGTAGTAGTAGCTTTGTGATCATCATTCGGGTTGTTGAAGTTGAACCTAGAAGAATGCTAAGAAAAGCTTCTCAATACAACTCCTAAGAAATGCTTCTCAATAAAACTCTTCTCTAGTACAACACATGTAGATTTTGAGCAACATCACGCCTCCAAACATAAAAGCAAAAGATCGGCGTCGTTCTCCATCACCTTTGGCTCCCTTGCCAGCAAAAGCTGCTGCTCCGGCTGCTCCAGCAACGCTCGGTGACAGATTCTTGACCAAGGTGTGGATTAGAGGGAGAAGTCACGAAAGTTTGACTCATCTTCTGATAACCATTTTTAAATGAAAGTCGTCCTTGAAGCAGACTTTTGAGTCTATCATCATCATCATCATCATCATCAATATGTCTCAAAAGGCCAGCCTCTACCTTCGGCAAGACAAAACAGTTCCTGATGCGATCCCGAGATTTTGAGTCTACTTCTAGTAAGTTGTAGTGCAAGGAATATCAATCATCCCTCCTGTCCTCAGTCTACTTCTAGTTGTGCCAGGAATATCAATCAACCTTTCATAAATTCATCTCATCCAGGATTTTTTGTTGTCGTGCTTTCTCCTCTGCGTCATCCCAGTTTTTCTTCGCTTGTTCTAGTTCCTTCTCCACTTGTTCTTTCTGGGCAAGTTTCTCCTTCTGCATAGTGTCCAAAGTAGTTTCATCTTGTTCCTCCAGCTTCTTGATCTGGCCAAGCTTCTTTTGCAAACGTAGAAACTCCTTTTCTTCGGGGAGTTTCTGGGAGGGCTGCTGGGCTTGCTGGGCGGAACCTGGTGCGGGTGGAGTTTTTCAGTAATGATGATCATTACCTTAATAACATGAAGATGAAGACGAGAGGCTGGAACAATTATCGGTGGAAACAGTTACAACACGAATAGAAGTGAATCGTATATCACGGGAGCAAAACCAAAATGAAAGAAGCGGTAGCGCTACCTTTCTTCCTCTCAATTTCAGCTTGTTGTTCCTTCTCCAGTTTCCATACTTCCAAAGCCAATTGCTCCCTTTCCTTCCGCTCCTTCTCCTGCATCTTCAATTGCTCACGCAAAGAGAGCGCGGAAACGTCTGTAGGGGATTGGAGAGGAGGAGAGAGGATGACGATGGAGAGGTGCTTCATTGTAAGTCAGAAGATGCGGTTAATATTGTTATTGTGTTCTCTACTACTAGTACTTCTAGCTCTAGGACGAGGGTTCTTGTTGTTAGTAATTCTAAGAATGTTTGTTGATCATGATGTATCAAAAAGTACCTGTGGCGCCTTCCTTATCCACACGAGGAAGTTCCTCGGTCAAGTCGCTGTCTCCGGACACAACGACCTGCTCTTCAGTAATTTGCAGCTGCACCACCTCTTTTTTCGACTCTTGTTGTATTAGAAACGATGCTTCACATGGTGGGTGGAGATTCAAGTTCATTTTGTGGAGACTCGAAGCCGATCGGAATAATATCCTATGATACGGTATAGTATCGGAATAATATCCCATGAAGTAGATAGTATCGGTTTAAACAACTACAATAATGATCTAGAGTGAGACCACTCCTGATGAAGATAGTCGTGGGACAAGGAAAGAAGCCTCAGACCACTGTTTTGCTCGTTCATAAGTTGCTCCCCCCCTTCACATATTTCGAAGGTTTTTTGACGACAATGAAGTCATCGGCTCCGTCATCCTCGAATCCAGGAGCGCCTTCCTCCTCCAGGTACTCCTTCAACAGATCATTGTCAATTTGGTTCTTATTCTTCTTCTTCGCTGCGCGTTTCTTCTTTTCGGGACTAGTGGCGGTAGTCGTCGCCGCAGATTGATCCGTGGTGGTCGGAGGAGAGGGAGATTAGAGTGTGGTGGTTTGCAACATTCTACCATTGATTATCAAAGCAAATTATGTTTCGATTTCTAAAAAATATTACTTAACTAGAAAGTCGTGACAACAAGCTGCTCCCAGTGTCTACTTATCATAAGAAACTGGCACTTCTTCTTCAACAGCAACCGATTTCTGGTCCTTTTTGAACGCGGCGGGAGTAGCCTGTCCTGTCTTCGCCTTGGGACTGCGAGTAGGAGGTGCAGCGGACTTGTTCGTGGACGAGCTAGTCGTCTTCACAGACACAGCAGTCTTCACAGACACAGCAGCAGGAATTGCTTTTTCACCAACAAGAACACCCTTGGAGGTATCAACAGTCTCGTCATCATCGTCAGAAAGAGCCGGATGGGTTTTCTTGAATTCCACCACACGAGGATCTTCGACTTCTACATCCTTGTGACGTTGAGAACGCGGCAGGCGAGGACCGTCATGAAGGACAACGTCTTGCTTCTGCTGTTGCTGCACAAGCAGTTCCGCTTCTGTAGTGGATGCAATCGTAGTCAGAGACGTAGATGTGTTAGATGTACTAGTTTCCGCTTGAGAATTGGATTCTTGTTGTGTGGCAGAAATACTAGGGTCTGCTTTTCCTGCAGCTGCTTTGGCGCTTTTCTTCGAAGTTGTAGCTGCAGCAGTTGAAGTTTCTTGTTTTTTTGCCAAACCTTCGTTCGTGTCTTTTTTCTCCACGACGATCTCTTGTTCGACCACAGAGGTGGCACTAGAAGAGCTTGTATCCATTTGTTTCGCGAGCTTTGCTGCAGCCTTCTTTTCCTTTCGTCGCTCCGCCAGCATCTTCAACTTATCCTTGCCCTTGGGACTGTGGTATAGGAGTCGTGGTACTATAAAAAGTTGTCCCTGCTCTTCATCTTTTTTGAGAAATCAAAGTCAACAGGTTGCTCCTTACTGTAGTAAGTTAAAGTTCTTGTGTAAAGCCTCTATTAATTTTACGTACTAACTTACGACAAGATCAACCAGGACAAATGCCGATGAAAAACAACAATACCCTTTTTTCTCTCCGGCACCAAAGAGCTTTTTCGCAACAGCATTGACCGCCAGAGTCAGCAGACACGTCGAAACCGCAACCAATGCCAAAATGAGAATTTCAGCGAAGTCCGAATAGCCTGGACCAAGCAGTTGCTTGAAGGAAGTCACCACTTCCTTCCCACCAAGTACCATCTTCCCATAGAGGGAAGAAACGCCCAAAAACCCGAGCATTTTGGGACCGACGTTCTTTCTGTATTTACCTGCAATTATGTGGTTGAAGTGGTTGAAGATTAAGATCACTTGGATGGAGTCTGGTGGGTCCCGAGAGATTTTAGGTGGACGTGGAGGGCCTGTGGGTTCTAGCAGTAGCACTTTCATAGAAGAAGATAATCTCAGACCCTTCAGATTTGAGTACCAGTCCCCCGCAAGGTTATAATTCACGGCAGCCGGGTCTGTCGAAGCGTGAGCACGGTAGATCAGATACAGGCAGAACGCGTGAATCGCCAGAACGATTACAGTTGCTGTGGAGATGCTTGTGATCTCCTGATAAACGAAATCGTGCCAGCACGAGGCTAACCAGGAAGATTAGCAGGAGTGTATGACGATGAACATCAACAGTCACAACATGTGCTCGGAAGTAGGTCTAGGTTGGTGCCACTTGATTATTTGGGAGGTAAACGACATACTAATGCTTCTAGCACTTCTGTGGAGGCATTAGTACTAGAGGTACCACTGCCAGTCAGATCCGGTATCAAATGCACTACATCATCTTCATCTTCTTGTTCATCAGTTCCCATAAGAATAAAACGGTTCTGCGTGATTGTGACTGGTCTGTGAAGCAGTCGTTGCGTTGTTGTCGTCTGGTGTTCCAACGCTGTCCAACCTCTTTCTCAATTCCACACCAGCACTGCTTGACGAAGAAGCGGTGTCGACGTGAGGCATCAAAAACGAAAATGATGATGGTCTAATGAAAAAGATCGATTATGCCATCAAGGAATGCAGCTTAGCTTTAGGTTTTGTCAGATAACAAACAGACTGATTAAAAATGACAAAAAATCGCGAAGTCCACCAAAAATGTAATTCTAATTAGCTTAGTGTAGCTGTAAAAAATTGTATGAGTCGTGTGAGTTTCGCAAACAGTAAAAGATGACACAAAAAAATGCAGACCAGATCCTTCAAAAAGAAACAAGGTCAATAACAACGATGTAGATGTAGATAAGTTGTACGATTAACAGACTATGATCATCATGAAAAGCTGATCACTCAAATTGCTAGTAGATTTTCCTCTGGAAAGGTAGGAATAGTGGAAAAAGCTACGCCTTATCTAAAACTTCTGCTGAGGCGTCCTTCTTGAAACTCAAACAGTAGCTATGAGTTGGGTTGGATAAGGAAGATGAGGATACTTCTATCTAATTAGACTACTGGTCCTCTCCTTGTGCTTCGTATACTGGGTTAGTACGCCTTCATTTAAAATAGATGATGTCATGCGTCTTTCGTGATTTCATTTTCGTGTCACTCTCTCAGAATTCGCAAGCTCAAACTGCTATGATTTGTATCCCTTTTGCATCAACAAATTCTCTCGACGTATAAGGCTTTTTGTAGTCTCTCGTCATCGTTATGTTGTCGTTGGCCCTTCACTCTAGCATTTTTGTTCTACTTTTTTTTGCTGTCAAAGAGGTGCTGAACGCCGCCAGCTGAGGACGCACTTTTCTTTGTCTTGCAGGATTGTTCCATGCGTGGTGCTGACAGTGATGTGGGCGTGCATACAGTGTGGAGCTTGATTGATTGATTGATTGATTGATTGATTGATGTACCCATTCTCGGGGTTGAGCTGATGATTCAAGGATCAACATTAATGCGCAAGAACAAGAAGTGGGAGCGATGATGAATATGTGATGAGCGTCTACAACTTGTGAGGTGGAAGGGGATTGATCAACATGTCTTGTGTCAAGGCCGCAGGATATGCTCTTCTTGTAGTTTTCAGTTGGATGCGAAAGAAGACGGTATTCTCATGGACATTTAGCAAATATCGCATCTACGCCTCTTAAATTCCACTCAGAAGCTGAAACCCACATTGGGATTTCTTCTAAGGCTCTACAACACTGGACTGCTATAACAGATTCCAGGGTGGACGACGGGTGGGAGGAGGACGACAAGGACGAGGTGGGGTCATGGTCAACGTTTTTGTCAACTTTTCTTATCTTCTTAGTAGGTGGAGTAGGAGTACATGAATGATCAACCATATGCTTTTGAAATTTGGCCACTTTTGCTGCGCTTTGTAACTCCGTTTCGTAAAGGCCGGCTAGCAAGCACGCGCCGAACCAGGACGCCCTTTCTGTACAATAAATCTGATGTCCTCTGGCGATGCTAAATGTACCGCTGAGAGTACCTTTAGTAGAACTAGTACTACTAATGGTACTTGCACCAGGAACTCCGCAGCGCGACGAAGGACCTCCGTCTTGTTGGCAAAGTGGGTCAGCTCCTACTTGTTCTCCTTGCCGTTGTTCCCCATGTTGTTGTTCGGTTGCCTGCTTTTCTTGTAGCTGACCCTCATGATCTTCTGCTTTTTGCTGATACAATTTTGCAACTGTCCCTAGGTTGTAGCCGAAATTTTGACAGTATAGAAGTTGCTCTTGAGTCCCAGGATCTTCACAAACGACTGGTAGAGTCCCTGCAATCCTGCCTTTCTTGTTCGTCTTCACACTTTTGCTCCGTAAATGCTGTACCATCGCAGTCAAAAGTAGGGGCGTTCGATGCAGTAGCTGCCTTGATGCGTTGCTAGATGCTGTAGTTGCGAGATCTTGTTCACCTCCCTTTTTAGAATCCACTAGCGTGACTCCTACAGCGCGATCCTTTGCACTAGATGAACTATCGGAAGGAGAATTGGAGGTGGTGGAAATTGAATTCGTCGAACTTGTAGAAGTACCTGTATCTGCGATAGCAGCCAAATAATCCGCGACAGGTCCTAGGTGTTCGACATCTTTCTTCAACAAGCGACGCCGCGTTAACGCACTGAACATGGCTATCGTACTATTGTCTCCTAGTGGTAGTGTTGATGCTGTTGAGGAGCTTGAGGAAGACGAACTTGGTTGTTTTTGTTCCACAGCAGGTAAAACCTCCTTACTCGTGCAACTCGACGAGGAAGTAGCAGTAGATGACCTCATCATATTTTCTCCATGAGCTCCAACTGCGACGTTCCACCAATCATAGCTCGCGATGACGAAGCCGTCTTCCACCAAGGACGCTTGCATGATCATGTCACCTCCAGCATTTTCTTTTTCGCAGTCTACAAAAATTCCATCTGCAGAGGCATGCGCAAAGAGACCTACTTGTGCTCGCTTACA
Organism: Amoebophrya sp. A25; assembly: GCA_905178165.1. Classification (NCBI taxonomy): domain Eukaryota; class Dinophyceae; order Syndiniales; family Amoebophryaceae; genus Amoebophrya; species Amoebophrya sp. A25. Next base: position 531,137 of record CAJINU010000072.1, read on the forward strand.
GAACGACACGAACGCGAAGGATTTCTGGAAGAGCTCCTTCGCCAGATCTTGTCGTAGTGTTGAGCATGCGGCTGTGGTTACGGGCTCGATGACTAGAAGAGCTATGTTCTTGATGTCTGATACGGATGGAGCAGATGAAGAAGATGTTGCTATTGTATCAGGTACAGGTTCACCAGGCGTCTGCGTTTGTTCTCCAGCGTTCCTTTTCTCATTTGCATTGGTAGTACCTGTTCCCACCTGGTCGTGCAACTTGAAAGAGAAAAACGTCTCCAGCAACTTGTGCAAGGCCTCTACATCGAGAAAGTAGCCTGAAGGAACATAAGAAGTACAACTAGCTCCATGTTGTAGTCCCTGTCCAGTTGTATCGTCCCCTTCATCTCTCTCAATCTTGTATTGTTCTTTTCTATAACACAACACGCCAGCGCGCGTCGCTGTAGGCTTTCCACCTTGAGTCCATCCTATACGAGTCTCAGCGATCCCTAGCTCGAGCAGTGCGACACGAGGAGTAGTCATATTTTGCAGTGTTGTTACCTTGGTAAGATCTAGTTCTTCTATTTCGTCTGCTGTCTTACTCTACTTAGCCTACTTAGATATTCTTCTGTAACTGCAATACCGAGTTGTCATAATACAACTCCTGACAGAAATCCCGATATCGATAAAGATGCAGCTGAAACTTCACCTTTTCAATCTCGATTACCAAGTCACTGTTGTGTCTGCAAAAGGGTAAGCGAACAGAGGAGAGAGACTGAGACGCAGACCTTCTGAACCTTCATCTCAATAGATCATGACCTTTTCACTTGCCTTATCATTGAATTCCTGTGGGAGTGCGATCCACCAAGGTGACCAGATTAGAGAGGCAGTTGTTTGACAACACCATGAATCACGGCGACAGAAGCAGTCATCACAGAACAACTAGCGACTTTTTTGACGTTTCCATGGTTTAGACCGGTTCTGCGGGTCTCTCGTCTTAGGTGCATATCTCTTACACCAAGCGTATCGGTATAATGCGTCTGGAAAAGTAGAAATTTGTCCATCTCGCGATCCTATTGCGTTGATGTTGATATAATTTCAAGGATTGAGTAGTAGTGAGTGCGGGGTCGTTAGTGTAAGACATTACAGGATAAGGGGTACGAAAAGATGATGACAAGATTATCCTGCTCAACACCATCTCGACTGTCATTAAGATTTTCGTCGCTAACGCGATCAAAGATAATTTACGAAGATGATGCTCTTCAAAAAAAGTACAATTTTTAGGGACTCAGCACGACAGTAGGTTCGATTTTGTGTAGTTCGTTCCTTGAGTGGAACTTGCATATTAGATCGATCATGTCACATTTCACTCTTCCTGTTGCGTAAAAATGAATAACAGGTAGGCCGCGTAAGATGTAGTACTTAGATTGTTCTATATTGTTGTAGTTACGTGTCCTATTTATGTACTTGCGGTTGCGACAATAGACATTGAGTGATTTTTAGTATGGGTCATCTTGAGCTGCAGAAGTTGCAGATTCTTTATAATTTGCTAGTACTCATCATTTTTAAGAGAGGAATTAGCTCCTTAGTTATGGAAAAACTCAAACTCCTCGACACAACTAGAGCTTCTAGAGCTGCTATATGGAAGAAGGCGATTACGATGAACAAGACGATCATCATCATCAATACAATTACAACTACTATCAAATACAATCTTTATCTTTGATGGTACATTTTTTACGTAGTTGTAGTAGTAGTAGTAGTGTGCCCAATCTTGGGGTATGGGAGACTTTTTTAATCATTATGATTATTTGCATGCCCTTTTCCTTCTCTTTCTATCTCATTTTTTCTCCCTCTCTTTCTTCTTCCTGCTCCTTCTTTTTCTTTTTTTTCACTACACATCGTCTTTTCGCCCTTTGCACTTCCGAAGATGGGGCCTATAGTAGTCCGCTCGCTTTGCTTGTTGCCTCAGGGTCATTGTGGCCGGACATAGTCATAGATCTATTTGCCATCTTTTGCATTTTTGGCACTCCACTCGCTTCCTATTTGCATCGCCCCAAAGCTCTTCAGGAGTCACAAGCTCGCACAGCACGGAATCCGGCCCAGCTCCATACCAGCCAGCCTTTCTGTCAAATCGGTGGCGTTCTGGTCTGAATTCGTTACGAATCGCTCCAGGTTGTTGCTGCTAACTGAGGCTGCGCTTGGTTCTCGATGACTTAGGGCCCACAGACCTCAGCAATCTAAACAGTGCCTGCATTGCGCCCGCTATCCTAATTATTTTAAATTCTTACTCTTACTGTAAACCCTAAAAACAGTGAACCACTGCTATTATTATTACTTATGTTCGCGCGCGCTAGGAGATGCCCCGCTATCTATTGCTCCTCGTCCACCAACTCTATCTTAGAAGTATAAGTGCCAAGACCCAGGCGTAGGCGGAATAAGAAAATAGCACGCATTTACATTCATGTTGATCATAATCTTCCCCACTGCTACTTGTACTCTATTCAAATCTTGTTATACAACCTCTCGAGTGATAAATCAGCCATTGTTCAAAGCACCTAGTACAACAATCATCACGGCGCTTCCGCGGGGCTCATCGTTCCCCGCGGCCGTAGTTGCCGTTTGTTCCCTACGCCCGGGGGCACCGTGACGCGAGATAAAAAAAGATTAGATCAATTTTCTCACTAAATTCTAAACTTGTTTTTGAGTGGAGTGAGTGCGTTCAAATAACCTGCTTTGCTTCTATTATCATATATATTCTGTAAGCTAAAAACTCATATTCCAGTTTGATAATGGATAATCGTTGTAGTTGATGATCATAAGATGTTGATGTTGATAATTAGTTGAGCAATAGATCCCGATGATGTTGATAATAGATCTTTGGATGCTGATCATAAATATTATAACGAACAACTAGTTGTAAAAGTAGGAGCAGTAGTCTAAATTTACCCACTCTACTTCCTGTAGTTCTTACTTGTATCTTTCTATCAAACTATACTTATAATGATAATGCCCTGATCCGAAGAAGATGATGATAATTGTACCTAGTCTAGAGGTGGTTGTAGTGAGTAAGAGTAGGCTTCTATCTTCCTGTTCCTGGTGGAATCTGGAATCTGGTTATTCTTTGTTGAAAAGGAGAAGACGCTTTTGCTTTCACTTTCTGAGAGGTTTGAGCCAAAATGGCTACAACGTATTCCACATCTTGATGGTGGTCTTGTTATTGTTTTCGGTTTCACGAAAGATAACGATAATTTCCTTGGAAACAACGGATTCATGATCCGTTTCCAATCCTACAGCCCCAACGACAATGTCCCACTACAAGTTGGATGTGGTCTCACGTGCGAAACTTCTGTGTCCAATAGTTTCAAGACGAAGTATTTTTCGTTACAGTCTGAGTCTGAAGATCTCGGTAGGATTTCGATTCGGAACATGTCATCATGCTTCCGTAGTCGAATTTCGCTCAAAGACGTCGCAGGTGGCTCCACACCCGGAGCACATTTCGTGCGCTTGCAGTACTCGAAACCTTGGAAGTTATCGGCATTCACCATGTTCGCTTGCCCTCTGAGCACGACCCCTGGACGGTCTGGATGCTCGAATTCCAAGCAGAAAACCGTTTTAGGAGGGTCTCCTGACGAGGGATCTGAGGCACAAGTACTACTATTTTTCCTAGCTTGCATGACAATGAACCAAGCGTCGTGCTGCGTCCCGACTGCGCAGCCACTGTCATCTGCATAGTCACGAGCGGAATGACGGCCGCCGGTCGTGCTATTGGTCGTTCCGTTCGTAGTCCCCACGGAACTGACTGAAGAGCAAGAGGAAACTGAACCAACAACTCCTCCTGGTCCTCCTGCAGATTTAATACCACTACCATCATGATCCAACAACGAACTACAGCCTGCTTTGTCTACAACAACTAGGTTGGAAGCACAAAGCGCAGGACTAGACGTATTGGTGGTGTTGTTGAGTGGTAGAATCGACGAAGAGGATGATGAATTTGAGCCTCCAAGTCCACCCCCTGCTCCACCAGAGGTGCTAGAGCTAGCATGTGAAGAGGAAGGCAAAGTTGGGATTACAACTGCACTCGACTCCTCTGGATCTAGCAACCCACAAACTGCTCTGGCATTCGACGCTCCCAGGACAACCGGACTACTTCCTTCCGAGAGGAGCAAAGCCTGAGGAGCTACCGTTGATATTGTTGTTCCTCCATTAGGTATTGACTGGTCTGCTAGGCAATTTTTAGTTGTACCAGAGGACGTTGTTGAGATCATTGTCGCTGACGCTCCAGTTCCGGAATCGAGAAGGACAATGGAGTCTGGAGGTGCGTCAACCAGACTGGCCAATGCTGTCAGTCCTGGCAAAGATTCTCCTGTTGTAGTTGATGAAGATACTAGAGGAGCAGGGGCTTCTTTTCTGAAGTCGTCTGCTAGAGCAGAGGCAGGCAAAGTCAGGACTTCATGTTCTTCTATCGCTTTCAGTACAGGTGAAGTTCTCTTTCCTGCTTCTTGTTCTCCGTCTCGTATTGCTATAGAAGAAGATGTCGGCGCTATTAGGTCCTTGTCTGTTGATCCAGTATTGATTGGTTTTGTCCCAGCACCAGGTGTCAGCCCACGAACTGACGGAGTCATGTCGTCCGTAGAACCAGTACCACCCAGAAGGAGTCCTCCTCCCGTGGTTCCTAGTAGACCTAGTACAGCACTAGTACCACTAGAAGTTGTAGCTGCAGGTGGCAGAGCTCCTGGGTTCTCTCCAAGAGCCCTGTTCATCTTCTTCCGTCTTTTGAAGGTCGTTGGCTTGTTGTTTTGTCCTTGTTTTTCTTGATCCTGCGTGTACCTCAGTAGGAGGGCAGAAGACATCGAGATGCCGTACGTCATCATGCCAGTTGGCCTAAGCTGATTGTAAATTTCCTCCCAAGAAGGGTAACAAGAACTTCGTCTTCCACCATCTTCATCAGCAACTGCATCATCTTTCACATCTTCCACGCTGCTGCTCGCTTGTTGAGCATCTTCCCGCTCTTTGATTAAGAAGACCCCCCTTGCTGCCTCTCCGAGCAGATCTGTTTTCGACATGTTATCTGGCTCTTGTGAAACAGAGTTCGATTGGACGCGGGAGACCCAGGCGAGCGGCGTGCCCTCCCTATAGTCTGCGATCTCCTTGGCGGCGTGTTTCATCTCCGTTTGAAACAATTGAAATTCGAGACACGTACGTAAGGAAGCCTGCACATCCCGAAGAAACCGGTCGCGAATGGCCTCCTCGAGCTCTGGACTAAACTCTGATCTACCGCCGGTCATTGATGTAAATGTAGACGAACTCGCACTCGGTGTAGTTGTTGATGCATCATCGGGTATGTCGAACAGCGTGCGAAAGAGATTTCGAAAACGGCCACTGCCACAGCGGGTGTCCAATAGTGTTAGATAGTCTGGATGCTCCTTCAAATTTCGTAGCAATGCAAGGTCGCTTTGTAATCTGACATCGCGGTCCTCGGCATGCGTCAAAAACGCAGGGTCCGGCTTTGCTAGACGAGAAGTTGAAGCTCCTGTCGCTTCTTGTTCATCTGTCATAGAAGATCCTTGTTCTAGTTCTAGCCGTTCCTTTTCTTGTTCGTGAAGCTTTTCAAACTCCTTCTCCCAGTCGGCATCCCAGGTAGCACTTTTTCTCTGTGCTATTCCGGTGTACGTGTAGTCTACATAAACTGGGACCTTCTTACAGTTCTTGCAGTAGTACAGCAATGGTAGAAAGGAAGTGACGCGTTTGCACCCTCGTACGTTGATCCGCTCCACGCTGTGCTTGGTCGAGACAAGGAGCTTAAACACTTCTTCTAGAATGGTGTCACTCAGCAACTCGTTACCGCTGAAATCCAGCAAACCGACTGCGAAACCATCAGCAACTACATGCAGATTCCGCAAGTACTGTCCTAGGTGACTCAACTCTTCCGCCACATTCAATGGCGACAATGTAGTTAAGCGCACGCACGACGTCATTTGAGCAGGACCATCACTAGTAGCATTTTTATTCGCCTTGTTGTCCACTTCTCCGTCACGAGAACAAGCACTAGCACTATTACTGCTGTTTTTGATCGTTCTGCCTGAAGCGAGTGTGGTACTTTGCTCCACCTGATGCAAGGACCTCGACCTCCATTCCCTGAAGCGTTCCAATTTCTCTTCTTCAGACAAGAATACAGCTTGCAACTTCTTAGGGCAGACCGCTGAAGAGAGGGGAAATAGCGTTGATGTAGATGATGTTGATGGAGTTGCGCCTGAAGATGTTCCACCAAGAAGTAGAGAAGTACTCATCGTAGACGATGTTGGAGTTACACCTGTGGAGGTGCCAAGTGCTGCAAGGGAAGCTCTTTCTGTAAGGGAAGAGGAACCTCCTAGACCGCGGGGTGTCTGTTGTGGTGAGAACATAGGTGACGCCTTACTGGTACCACCTACCTGTCCTCTTCCAGCTAGCAATGATTTCGTCTTTGCAAGAACGTCTGCAGCAGATACCTGCTGGTTTGAAGAAGAAGTGCTGCGAGCTAAGACAGAAGAAGTTGCGGCTGAAGAGGTGGCCGCACCACCTCCGGGAAAACTTAGTGCTGGAGAAGGAGAACTTGCACCGTCACCAGCCATAGAAGTGTTGTTGTTAGCGGCCATACAAGTGGATAGCAACAAATTCTTGGTAAAAGCACCATCCCGAGAGGAAAAACCGCCAGCACCAGAGGAAGATCCTTTGGCAGCCTGTGCAATCATCGCGGACGTCGCTGAACAAACCTCTTTAGTTGTAGAGGTCACTTTGCGCTTCTTCACTGAATTGAACTGGTGCGAAATACTTCCTAGACCTGCGCCGCTGACTGGTGTTGCACAGGAGTCGAGCGTTGTTGCTGTTGACGTAATGGTAGTATTATTTGCACCAGATGAAGCAGAGGAGCTGTTCGCGTTTAGCGTGCTAGAAGAACTAGATGATGGACCACCACCCGTCGTGCTACTACCAGGAGCTAATGCGGCACCACCAGCAAAACGAGGACTGCTTCTAGAGGACGGAGACGAAGCCGCAGGACTTATTTTGGCACTCAATCTTACCTCAGGTGCTGGTCTAAGCGACGGTCGACAAGCGCCCTTGTATCCCTTCAGATCTACCTGACTGCTCTCAGATTCGTCTCCAGAGGCTTTGCTACGCGTTCTTTTCTTGTTGTTGTTCAACGTAGAAGATGTAACTACAACACCAGGAGCACCAACTCTTGCGATTGAAGCTCTTGCTACTGAAGATGCACGTCCAAGCTTGCTACTAGCAGATAGAGAAGGGGATGGTTTTGGCTCTGCACCAGCACCAGCTGCTGTGCTGCTAGCATTGGCACCAGAAGTTCCAGTTGTACTGGCAGCTGGATCCTTAGAAGTCTGCTCCTTCCGGGATGTGACGCCGTTATTAATATTGCTCGCACCTCGGTCTACTTTATTGGAGGCTTTATTCGTCGTGCCATTCTTGTTGGTCTTACCCTTAGAACCACTCCTGCTGTCTTGGCGACGTGGCCTCGACGTGTCTCCTCGCCTGCTCTTCTGCTGACCTCTGCGTCCTCCAGAGCCGCGTCTTTTCCCTCTTGGACTCCGACGACGATTTGCGCTGCGACTCCGAGCACGACCACCGCTACGACGTCTCGTTGTAGTCGCCCCACCTCCTCCGCCACGCACAGTTGTTCCAGCGGCCGGACCTCGATCTCGATCTCTATCTCTAGTACTACCCAACATTGTGCCTACTTTGGTACTATTGTGACCTCTAGCCAAAGATGCTTTGCTTCTTGACTGGTCTCCCTTGGTAGATGACTTCGTTTGGGTCTTAGCCTTACCAACCATTTGGCCCCGTCGTCTTCCACCTCCTACGACAGAACCACGCGAACTACTACGACTCGAGGATGTGGACCGGGAGTATGATCTTGATCGAGATGAACTTCCTGACTCGTGAGATCGATGTCGATCCTTGGTCAGTAAAGTTCCAGTCTTAGTTGTCGCCTTATTTTTGTCTCTAGTAACTGTTGATGATCCACCCAGGAGCACTGGTGAGGACAATGGCCCACTCGTCTTGTTGTTCTGGCCTCCTCTATTTTTGTGGTCTGCCTTATTTTTGAGTGGACCTCTGTTCGGTCTTCTAGATCTGGAGCGACTCCATCTGCCGCCACGAGCAGGACTCTTCGATCTAGAGTTACTCCGTTGTCTCCGGCTTCGACTATCGGCAGGACGCAAGTTTTTCTTGTTACCTGCTCCTGAAGATGCCTGTTGAGCACCTTTATTTTCCTTGATATTTTTAGCATCTTGCTCATGATCTCTAGTTGTTGTAGCCCCACTCGTTCCGAGCTTATTTGCTCCTGTTCCAGAAGAAGAGGAAGCTCCACCTGTTCCTGTAATACTGGCACTAGTATTGGCTGTATCTTTCGCATTCTGCTTGTCCTTATTCTTTTGATTGTAGCGATCGGTCATGAACCAAGGTGTTGCACCGGTTGAGGAAGAAGCAGTGGTCGTCGTCCCTGAAGTCTTGTTTGTTTTGTTTCGAGGCAGAACGGAGCCGTCTTTTCCGATGCGTCGAGGAGACGATAGAGGTGACGAAAAGGGGAGATCCGTTTTGTTTACCCTGTGAGTGTGCAGCTGACTGGAAGACTTATTAAAGTCCGATGACGAAAGAGCTCCTCCAGTTCCACCTGTTGACGAGAAGGAAGAAGAAGAAGTTGTTGGATTTCTATATGATGTCTTGTCGTCAGCGCCACCTGGAGTTGCCGAACTGTTCATCTTGTTCGCCGTCTTATTTTTAAGCCCGAATCCGAAGCCGCTTCGCAGATCCATATTACTTTGCTTGCTCGTGGTAGTTTCCTCATGTTTTGAGCTGGCGGCTCCACCCTGTAGTTCCTCCCCGGCTGCAGAGGGGCTACTCTCGGATGCTGGCGCCGTCACTCCATGCGGTAACAAGTAGGTGCTTGGCGCGCGAGGGCCAATACTAGAACGGTCTACTTCTCTAGCTCCATCAGTGTTATTTTTAATATCCACCTCGTGGACAGCACCATCATCCTTTCGACTAGTGGTGGTAGTTGGAAGTGAGAGGCGTGTTGTTGTCGAGTCCGCTGCTGGGTAGGTATCTTCCTCTTTAATGGCAGAGGACACAACTTCTGCAGGCTCGTCCATGACGCCGTCCGCCTTCCTTTCAACATCCACGGCTTCGACTTCATTACCCCCTGTGCCTGCAGAAGTACCTGCAACTCCACATCCAGGCACACCCACAGCACCAGCATCCGTACCAGGTGCTGCAGCAACTACAGCAGGCTTCGACTGCGTGGCTTCTAACAAGAGCTGCTTGATTTCAGCATCCTTCTCAGCAACTTGTTGCTCGAGCATCAATATTGCAGCTTTCATGAGATCTGGGTTCGTCACCCGCATAAGATCCACCTGATTCTCCAACTGAGTTTTGCTGTCGCGCAATTTCTTCAGCTTCTGCGCGAATAAAGCCGCCTCTGCTGATGCGGTGGTGGTACTAGGGACTCCTGGGACTGCAGCTCCTGCGGGGGCGCCAGGTGGAGCAAGAGTTGCGCCAGTAATTGCAGAAGTGGGTATACTAGAAGAAGCGCCTTGTTCTACATTTGGTTCTTGCTGCTCTACTACGGAGTCTGGAGCACCAGTCTCCAATGTGGTACCAAGAGCAGATGGCGTGGTCTGTTGTAGTTCTTTCTCCACGTGGTCGTTTCCATCATTAGTATCCTGTCCAGAGGAGAAGGCTTCCTCGCCTGATGCGGATGCTAATGTACGACTAGTACTAGCAATAGTCGAGGCTCCAAAATTGAAAGCGCCACGCAATGACTTCGTTTTTGGTCCAGGTACAGCGGGCGGCGAGGGTGGTGGCGGCGGAGGGGCCTTATTTGAGGTAGCAGATGCGGTTCTTGACTTACTCCTAGAGGGCACAAGATCTCGTGGAGGAGGGGGACTCCTAGATGGCGGTTCTCCCCTTCTCTTAGCTTCCTCTTGCTGCTCTCGGCTCAACATTCCGTTCGAGGAAGCGAGAAGACTAGCAGGCGGTGACCACGGCCGCTCACTGGTACTTTTAGTACCTGTTCTTGGATCGTCTGCTTCTGCACGTTTCTTTGCTTCTTCTGCAAGAAAATGGTAATGCTCAAGGTCCGCTTTAGGTATTCCGGTGACTTCGTGCCATTCACCGGTTTCGTAGTCCTGTTCCCACTGTCGCTGGTGCCATTCCTTAGTGTGAGTATCATACGACCACTGATCATCGTATGCGCGGATCGAAGAAGACATCTGTGGCCGTTCCGGCATGATTCTAGAAGACCTTTTGATGTTTTCACTAGAAGGAGAAGAGGCTGTCGTAGTAGCACCAGAAACCCACGATGAACCCGCTCCTCCAGGTCCTTGATGGTTCCACGAAGTAGAGGCTCCTGTACTAGAATCGTGATGCTCAGTAGGAGGCCAGAAGACATAGTCGTGCTTTTCAGCGGACCAATACCAGTTCCGACTATCCGCATAAGCTTCTGCTTCGGTTTGTTTTTTACTAGTACTCGCACTAGTACTGTCTTGATGGTTATAGGAGCCACCTTTTCCACCGTCGTTGTAGTAACCACCTGATGTGGAAGCAGTTTCTTTGTTCCAGGATGTTGATGAGGATGAACCGCCGTATGCATAGTGCTGCTCCCCATGATCACCTCCCCATGAACCTCCATTTCCTTTATATGACGCGCCAGCTCCTCCTTTGCCACCAGAAGCTCCACCACCTCCATATTCTGCTGCACGACGTAGCATGTCTCCCTTTTGAGCGAGGGCAGCTTCGTAACCGTGACAATGCTCAAGACTTTCCCACCTAGTCTTGTAGTTTACGCGGGAGCCGTCATGCTTTCGAGCAATCTCATATCTAAAACCGCCTTTTGCTTGAGCATCCGGGATTTCGATAAACCAAGCCAGACCGGTCGGGTCTTCTTCATGTTTTCTGACACAAACGTACCAACGATGATCTCGTGAAAGACCGTAGAATTTACGCATGTCTTTGCCTCCGGCCTCAGCTGTGAATTGGAAATTTTTGAGAAATCGGAGTAGTTTGCATTTTTTCAAATTTGAATTTAGGTACTTTTTAGCACATCAAAGAAATTTTGATTTTATAGACTTTCATTCAAATTCATTTTCAACTGAAGAGAAAGCAAAGCAACTGATATCCAACCTGAATAATGGCAAAAATTTTCAAATTGAGTACCAAATCACACAAATTTTGATTTTATCTCCTTTTAATTCAATTTCATTTCTGAGGTAACAGAAAGACAGCGACATCGAGAGAAATCAAAAAAAAAATATTCGAAAAAAATAAGTAGTCATATCTTATTCGTATCGATCATTAAAAATTGACGAAGGTGGATTAAGCGTTCACTAAAATTATGTAGATCTGGCGACGAAAGTTTAGAATCAGATTTGAATTGTATGAAAAAATGTACCTGGATGCTCCTTGATAAATTGTCGCTTGCCAATGTCGTGGCAGATTTGCAAAAGCCATCGCTTCTCGTCCCATTTCGATCTATCCTCTTCGGGCATAGCTTTGCCTTTGTTTTCTCCACCTTTTCCACCTGCATATAGTGTTCCTCCTGCTGGTGTAGGTGCTGTTGATGTATGATGGAGGGAGTTATCCTTGATAAGCTCTGTCATTCGTTCGTCACTCTTTACGACAGGCAGAGACGATAAGGCTTCCTCAGATAGGCTGGTGAGGACTTCGGTCGAGGAGGATGCGCTTGAAGAATTGGTCTTAGCACCTCCTCCACGTTCTTTCGACGATGGCCGTGATGAAGACACGTCATTCGTCTTGGCTTGTTTGCTATTTGATGCAGACATTGACGCCTTGTTTTTGTTAGAAGACGAAGCAGCGTGCTTTCTACTTGCTCCAGCACCTCCTGGAGTGTCTTTGACACTAGTATTCCCTCTAGGTCCAGCAGCAGGAGAAGCTTGTTCTTGCGTATTGTTGGCTGTGTCGTCGTCATCCTCTGCTGAAGGTGCTGTTGGCGAGTTATCTTCGTCCTTAGTGTCATCAACCGAACCTGCAGCGTCGTCCTCAGCGTCGCTCGCACTAGCACTGGGAGGACTCTCTGCGGCACTAGCAGCTCTTGCATTTTGCTTCTTCTTTGCGTTCGTTATAGCTGCGAGAGTTTGCTTTTTGTTCGTCGAAGCGGCATTTTTACTCGATGCAGCTGGGGTTTTCTTCATAGCTACTTTTCCTTTCGTCGCTGCTGCAGTGGTGTGTTTCTTCTGTGCGGCAGCAGCGGCAGCAGCGGCTGCAGCAGCAGCAGCGGCTTTATTTTTCGCTTTCGCACTGGCGGATACAACCTTGCTGCCAGCCTTCCCTGCTTTCTGATTTTGCTTGGAAGCTGCTAGTTTTGACGCTGCAGTATTTGCTTTGGATGAACTAGATGCAGTTGCGCCACCAGTTTGCTTGTTACTAGTCGAAGATGCCTCAGTGGCTTTCCCCCTAGTACTGCTTTGGTCTTGTTTCTGTGAAGCAGATTGCGCAGCAGAGGCTCCTCCAGCAGCTTTTTTATTACCGCCTCCCTTTGAAGATGATGAAGCTCCTCCAGCGCCACTACTAGCTGCAGCGTCTTGTGCTCCACTACCACTAGCTCCTGCTGCTGTTTGTCCACCAATACCTACAACACTTCTCCCTTGGTGTACTAGATTGGAAGCCCGAGCACCTCCTCCACTAGCAAGATCTATCACTCCACCGTTTGCTCCATCCATTGGCATCAAGCAGAGTCCGGTCTCGGCTGATCTGAAGGCGAATGACTCGTCTAGCATAGCTCGCGCTCTTCGCACTCTCCTATTCCTTGGCGGAATCCCTGGTGGCGGCATGCGTTCAGCATCGTCGTCGGACGATTCATCGTTGCTACCTAATAGATTGTGGAACAAGTGTGAGTGAGGGGAGTGGAAGTCATACAAAGCGAAAACCAATATCATCAAGAATAATCTTGTAGCACACGCAATTGCAAAACGAGAATACTTTCTTCATCCCCTGAGCTGTCGTCATCGTTATCTTCGTAGCTTTCGTCTGCGCTAGCGTTCCTCTTCCCCTTCTTTTTCTTAGAAGACTTGGCTGTCTCTTCTGGGCTCGCCAAGTACTCTTTTTCTAGCGTCTCGAGATCTAGGCTGTCATCAATGTCCGCTGGAAGCTTCTTTTTGTACAGCGGATTCTCCAATACCATATCCGTGTGCCAATTTGGGCATTTGTACTTCGCATACTTAATTTGGCATGGCGGCGGACCATCGGGCGGAGCTGTTTTGGGTTTTGTGGTTAATTATATTCACGACTAGGTAATGTGGTCGTATCTTTCAATTATAATTGCATGAAGGGACGATAGAGCTATAGTGAAGAGGTGAAAACTAACCGCTTGTTTTGCTTTATAATTTTCTATCTCCTGCAGCAACACGGAGTCTTCTTGACGAGATTAACATTGTTCAGTGACATTGCTACCTAGTTTCGAATTAATAGTACGCAAAGGGAAAGAACGCAAACGCAATAATTTGCCAATATTGGCAAATTACGAATGACCTCCGAACTATCGAGGGAAATTAGCCGGCTAATTTACTTTGTGCAAAGCAAACTCAATAATCACAACATAAGAAGTACGTCTCGGAATATGCCATTTCGGCAGGCTCCCTAGATCTAGCTCCTCCTCTTCCGAAAAGTCCTCCAACTCCGGATATTCTTCACCCTCGTTTGGACGAAGAAAACATCGAAAATACAGCTCGCAAAAACGATCATTTATGTCGTACCTGGATGTGGTCGAGGGGAATGATACTACTGAGAGTGATACTTCCGAGTAGTGTTGAATACTGTGATGTGAGGAAAAGAGATTTGAAGTTCTTGTTTGTGATAAGAAAGGATGGACGTTTCCTTGCACACTCTCCTGCTTCATGTCTATAAATAATTGATGCTCTTTATCGACTTACTTAGGTGCTGATACTGCACCAGGTTCTTGTTGTCCATTTCGTTTTGACTCAAAAACACTAAGAAAAAATTAAGTATACCCTGATCCCAGATAGACGTTGTCCCCGTACTCCACTGCCGCTTCTGCGAGTTCTTCATTTGCGAACTGAGCCACTATGACCTTCTCCTTTTTGAGTTCAAAGCACTGTGCAATAACGTGATCTCTTGCAGGCATCAGGTCTTCCTTACTCCTCCTTGCTGGTCCTCGTTGGCCTGCACCTGAACCAGCATCAGCTCCCTTGTTGTTCTGCAGCAAATATTCAGCAGCATTGTCGTAACTTGCGCAAATTTCTTTGCATTTCAGGTGGTACATAATCTCATCGAACAAAGCTACGACGAGTTGGGCAGTATCCTTGTGGTGAGTCCCACATCGTGGTAAGCAGTCGCGAGGTACCCAAACCTCTGTCATCTTCTTGACCTTATGCTCGGGCTGCTGTTTCCACGACCTTTATGATGATGCGAATTTTGAACTTGATTCGTTTTCGTGTAACAGCAGGTGGCCGTCGTTTTTCTTTTTGTCGTCAGGTACTTCTACTACTACTAGGTAGATTGCGCAATAGAATTCTGCAGCTCGCTCGAAAAAAAATGTGTCGCGGTTGTCGTCGTGGGTGCCAAAAAAATAGGTCGCTTTGAAATCACTCAGGCGTCGTTGATGGTTAGCAGAAAGAAGGGCAGTTCTCGTGTACAGCAATTGCGTTGCTGAAAACCAAGACAATTTTTTCTAGTATATCACAGCGACATAGACATTCAGAGTTGCACTTCCACATCACCAGTGCATAGAAGTCAATGACTTCTCAATGATCTGAACATCTTGACTCGTCACCAACATCTCTACAACCTCTAAAATCATGCCATTGATGAAGAGCTACTGAGAATGTTGAGGAGGGTCCTTCTCTCTAGCTCCCTCTACGCCAGAAAAAAAGAGCATGAATATATCATAGATAAGATATCAACAAAAGAACAACATGTTGTAGTTGCCGGTTCGTTGTATGGGTGTCGCTGTTGAATTCATTTTGATGTGTATTGAACGAGTTGAACAGTAACGCGTTGCTTGTGCTTGTGATCTTCAGATTCGTACTTGTAGTCGGATCTTCTTCATCAGAAACGCGTCTTTGTTCCTAACAAAGAAGGAAGAGCCGCGTAACTATGGTTGTGATCTTCTTCATGTTGCATTTTAGGACTTCAACTCCAGATTCGATAACGGATGTAAACTGGGATCTCAAGGTGTTTCTTTTTCATGCCTTCAGGGATCGTGGTTCTTGTGGTAACAACATTGACTTGAAGATTCATTTTCTATGGTGCTCTCAGTCTGTTCAATCAGAATCAGAAGATCTGCAAATGAAGCTGGCATTTCTACCACACAAGATCTTTGCATTTCTTTGTGTTCGCTGTCAAGCAAGGACGACATCACAAGAGTGCCCTTGCTTCGAACATCAAAGTGCGAATGTCGCTGCAATTGATTCTAGTGGGATGTGAAGTATTGTTAATGTTTTTGTTTTCTTTGTCTCTGTTGTTAATTTCTTGGAACTTGTTAATGTCAGTGTAAAAGGCTCTCATCGTCGTGATCTAACTGTGCATCTGTCAAGTGCTATTACCACCAACACCGCCTGGTGCATGATCACTACCTGTTGCAGCATGATCTTGGAAGTATTCATTGAAGTTGGATCTACTCGTGCTCGTCTTTCTCACCCAATTCTAAGGAGCATGATGTGTAAGAATTTCATCACTCGCTTGGTAGGATATTCGGAATAGAAAACATCAGAGAGAAAAAGAACTCATCAATCTCGGAAATAGTTATGTTGACCGGCCATATGATATTACGGCGTTATCTTTGTTTAAGAACAAAAACGAAACGGAAACTAGGATTCATTACACCAGTATTGAAGGAATCATATTTAAGGTTTTTTGACAAAGACAAACTGTACACGGTCACGGAGGACATCGTATCTGAAATAATCATCAAAAAGGTTCTCTCACATCTTGTTTCGCTAACTTTCTACAGCCAAAAATCTTCTTTTTCGAACTCCTCTTCCAATAGCACGTGGCCTTCTGGCGACAGAATGCGGCCTGCGAGTGGTCTACCGGCTAGCTGTTGCCTTGCTAGGTCTTCCAGAAATTGAAACGGAGGCACGCCGATATTCCTTAGGAGAAGGCAATTATTCACCAACAACCGCAGACGGGCCATGTTCGAAGGCGAGAGGACAAACCTGAGGTAAAGCAGATGTAGTTCCTTTACAGAGGGTCTTGGAGAACTAGGTAGAAGAGCACTCATCTCTTCATTACAACATCTTTGATCGAAAAAAATTTGATTTCCAGTCGATGTTTTTGAATTCGAAACATAATCATTTTCTGTCACTAGATGAAAAATTATGGAATAAGTAGTACATTTCAATGACTTCGTCCTCCAACTTTTCGTTGTCTTCGTAGCGTGTCAGCGACCCAAACAAGCGAAATCCTTGCGCAACGACGTCTACATCCGCAATCCCATTTTCCTCCATCAATGTGATCACCCACTCAACAAACGCTTCAGACTGCTCTTTGTACTCTTTGCCGAATATCGTGTCCCGAATCGTCGTACAGTGGAACAGATTCGCCAATGCTGAGAGGTATTCGAGGCACATTGGGGTCGAAGCAGAGACGTATTTCTTGCCACTCTTGAGAATGACTGCTAAGCCGTTGTTCTCTGCCAATACGTGCATCAAAGGATGTTGGAGTTGCTCGTCGTTTGCGGCCATGGCCAAGACTTTGATGCAGTTGGCGGCTTTCGCTTGCACGCTGAGTGGTAGGCGGTCCTCGTTGAGCAGGCGGACAGGGTACTTCAGACCAGGCAGCAGGACAGCACGCAACTTGGCGTTCTCATGCGAAAATAGAGTCAGAGCTTCGAGCAGAGGGATTAAAAGTTGTTCTATAGTGCTGGCTGAAGAAGGATTGCTTTGGTTATTCTTGTCCCCAGCGTCTTGCTTTTGTTCTTCGACGTTGTTGTTGTCTTTCCCACCACCAGCTAGACCTAGACCACATTTTTCTCCCATAGTACTATCGAGTACATACGCACTCTTCAGATGACCCGTTGGTCCTGCGAAATAGGCATCCAACATGTTCAAAAACGAAAGACCTAGTGGACGTTCAAATTCCGTCACGTTCTCTGCTCCCTCTGCTAAGATACGAATCGTGTTCACCAAATAGTGCTTGGCTTCGAGGTCATCCTTCAATAGTCCTCCCATCGTGATTAAGGTTCTGAGGACATCCCCCAAGGAGGTGCCAAGTCTCAAATCGTGCATGGCAACGGCATGGTAGATCTGCAAAGCATGTTTTAGGACCGATTGACTATCTGGATGGCGTTTCACAGCGAAATGGACACTCCGTAGACAAGCTCCAAAGCCAATGTAGTTGCTCGTTGGAGAAGATGTAGTTGCTCCTGCTGCAGTTGCAACCTTAGAAGATGTACTGGCTGCTGCAGCTCCTCCTCCACCTAGAGCACCTCCTCCTCCACCTGTGTTGACACTACTGGTTGCTACGTGTACGACCTGAGACTTTGACAAAAAGCACAGCAAAGCCATTACGCGCAAAGCAGCCCCGGCGACTTTGCGATTGTCGGGAGTGAGATCTAGGATTTGACACATTAGGTCCATGAGAGATGCAATCTTCCGATGTTGATTTCTCTGGACTCGAATTTGGTCTGCAAAGGTTATTCGTCCTCCAATCTGAGGTGCATCTAATTGATGTTCCCGAACAGCAGTAGGTGGATTGTTTACTTTTTTCGATGACGGTAGATTCGTGGTTGTAATCTCTTTCAGCAGTTTTGCTTTACGCAAGTTGTCACCAGATAATGCTACTTCATCGGAAGCTCCACCACCACCAGTCGAAGACGACCCTCGTCCAACACCTGCTCCCCCGACCCGATTTATCACACCACTGAAAAAAGATCCAATACCCTCTAGAAACGATCCTCCACCGGGTCTCGCAGCTCTCAATCGCGCTTCCTCTTGCTCCTTAGCTCTTTGTCGCGCTTCTGCAGCAAATTTTTCGACCCCACCACCTTCGAAGTTCACGCTTGTGAGGTCAAACAAACCGTCGCCGGTCCCAGCAGGATCATCCATCCACATGACTGGGTCTATTCCGCCTACGCCTAGACCTTTTCTTGTTCGGTCAGTTGAGGATAGAGCCTCCGCTTTTAGAGGAGCTTCAAGAAATTCATTTCCTAGGTTCATCGATCTTCTCGTTCTCAGTATTTCAAGAAGAAGAACAAAAAAGAGAAGATGAAGAATGAAGTGTGGAAATGAATTACTCTGAGCCCCCGCTTAATACTTGATTGCTTCCGAACAGCTGCTGAAAGCCCTTCTTGACCCAAGATGTTGATCCCTCGTCTAGTAAAACATCACCAGTGCCCAATAGCAAAACGTTCTCATCAGCAGCTCGCTTGAGGAGTTGTAGCGCTATGCGTTGGTCTTCGGAACGCCACTCTGGCTCGATCGCGCTTGCATGAACTGGCGCGCCATCCAACGTCCGTTGTTCCATCGATACTCCGTGCATCTGCAATGGTCGGAGTAGCAGAACATTATCTTGCTCTTTTTCCAAGACAACCAACGCTAATTCATACAGATTCCCTAACACTAGAAGAGCTCTGGTCAGCATCCGAGGTGCTGCTTTGTACCGCAAAAGTGCTCTCAGGCAGAAAGCGTGCTGTTCCAGTAGCCGATGGGCGGTCTTCGCGCTCAGGAGAATCGAAAAGAAGACTTCGTAGCTCTGCACCGTGAGAAATCGTTGTCGCTCCTGTCGTAGCGAAATGGAATATTCTGGACTTTTACCTAGAGAAATCGCATCAGCCTGACTATCGCGGTGCATCATTACCGCCTTGTACTTCCGCCAGAAGAGCTCGTCTTCTCTCTCGCGCTTCCGATTTATCACCCTCAGCTCCGCTGGTCCCATCTCGATCAAATCCGCATCGATGCCGCGCTTTTTAGCTTCGCGCTCCCTCTTCGCACGCTGTTTTGCTGCGTCTTCCTCATCCTTCGCTTCGGCTTCGGTGTTTCTAGAGCTACCCACGACCTCATCCATCAGAGATACGACGTCATCTCCTGCCTCATCCAACAACATGCTAGTGCTATCTTTGCTACCTCCACCTCCTCTTCCCCATGCTTTTCTAGTTTCTGCAACTACGCTTTTGACCGCCGTCGCTGCCTGACGGTCTTCTTGTTCCAGCCTCCGAGCGATCCGTTCTTTGCCCTGGAGCAAATCTAGTGCAAAATCTATGTGCTCGTGAGTGATGATGCAGTCTGGGTGAATCGTTTCTGCCAAAGCATCTAAGATTCGCCATTGTAAAACTTCTTCTTGGATCCTCATCCCTATGCTCAAGTACTGGAAAACCACGATCTGAAATTGCTGACGGTGATGCGGCACTGGTACTGAGCTCAAATCTTCCAAAGGATGTTTCGGTTTGAAACTGGAGGAAATTTTTGTCGGTTTTTCTTTCGCTTTGGCAGCGTCTTGTTCCTTCTGTCTCTTGTAGTTAGGGTCCTTCATCCGTTCCGCTTCCATCCAAGACAAGTTCTCTTTTGCTCTGTGTTCTACTAGAATTCCACCTTGTTCTCCATCGCCACTTCGCAACTCAGCCCGCATGACCCTAATTCGTTCTCTCCGTATCTCAGCCTCACGTTTCAGTTCGGCGACTTTCTCAGGATCATCCTTGTGTTTCGCTATCAACTCCTCAAAATCCTCCAGATCTTCGACGTCCTGCCATAGCCTGTCCTGCACAACTTGCTTTGTCCGCTTCACCTGTGCTTGGGGACCAACGTGCAGTGGATCATGTCCGAAGTTGTTCTTCCGCAATGTGTCGCGGCCTTTGTAGACGGAAAGTAGTCCTGGAGCGCCACGACCCGTCAAAAAAGTTTGGTCCTGGATGTCCAGCAACTCCTTGTAATGGTCTCCATGTTGTTTCAGAAGTTCTGCTTCGGCGGTTGCGTCCGCGAGAACCGCTCCACGTAGGAGCCAAGCAGTGGGAAGTTTTGCGAGTTGGTCCTTAACCGCCTTCCAGCAGTGCTGTTGGATCAAGAAGGGGAAACCACGTTGATCCAACGGTATTTCTTCTTCAGAACTTGCGCCGCTCATCGAGTCCGAGTCTCCTGGCTGCTTCACCTTCTTCGGCTTCGGCGCGCCTTTACAACCACGTCGGAAAAAGAGATGGCAAGGCCGTCTACCGTAGATACCGGTTAGCTGTAGCATCTTTTTGGCGTTGACAGAAGAGATGATAGTCTCGTCGCCTTCGATATCGTAAGCAGCAACCAGGCGATCACCGATTTGAATGCCGCTTTTGTAGGCCCAGGTCTTGTTAGCGGAGTTGCTTGCAACACGCAGAGAGGGGTGGACTAATTCTTGCACAGCAGTGACGAAAAAGCTCCCCTCCCGTGCTGCTTTTGTGGCTTCGTCAACCTCCTCTGGCTTTCTGGATTTGGGAGGGTGGATTAGAATGAGAACAAAAAAGTTTGAAGCAACAGCTACAACATGATAGGGTTGTACTTTATTTTTGCTTATGGTTGTATTGTCGACGTACTGCTTCTGCTACTGCTGCAGAGGCGAAAGAATGTTGAAGAGCAACTTATGTAACCAATATCCATAATGGTTCATCGAATATATCGATCTCTGCAGGTGGACTCAGCACAAAACCCAGGTCCATCCCAGCTTTCGCTTTTACTTCGAATTGTACGTACTGTTGCTGGTACAGCGCCTTCAAAAACATGAAGTTTCCTGCGGGTTTCTTCCGCGCGTTGACGTTTGAGATGAATTTCTGAATCAGAGCTTCGTTTGGATCGTTCGCGCTGTCCAGAGATCTAGCTCCAGCAACCCCCAACATCTTGCCTGCGTGACTTAACAGTGCTGGCGGTCGTCTGGCTGCGTCCGTATCCTGCAACTTCGGAGTGGTGGGCCATTCTGCGACATTGGAAATCGGATGTCCGGAGAAAACGACTAGCAAATCACCCTCTTGCACCCCTCTCGAAAACGCTTTCCTCTTGTGCGTTCTTCGCGGTGAGTACTTCTCCACTTTGGTCACCCGGACGCGCGGAAACTCCGCCCACGAAAACTCGAGGCCGAAATAATGGACAAGCTTCTCTGATGCTGTTAAGCTAGGGTCCCTCAAGCAATCGCCAGTACCGAAGTCTTTGATGTCGATGTTGAAGCCGGTAAGTCCTAGCTCCTTCGGATTCTCATGCTTCACTTTGGCCAGGGTGGACGGGAGGAAGGGATTAGAAGAAGACTGGGAGATCTCCTCTTGGACTTGGCTGGGTTCGGAGTGAGGCACTAATACTTAACGGGAGGAAGGGATTAGAAGAAGACTGGGAGAACTCCTCTTGGCCAGGGTGGACGGGAGGAAGGGATTAGAAGAAGACCGGGAGATCTCCTCTTGGACTTGGTGGACGGGAGGAAGGGATTAGAAGAAGACCGGGAGATCTCCTCTTGCCCTTGGCTGGGTTCGGGGTGAGGCAGTAATACAGGTAGAAAGTATTCGATCTTGGCTCGTCTCAGAAGGCTTGTTCGACTGAGTGCAAACAAGTCCAAATCATGAAAGAGTGAGTACCTATACGAATTCGCTCGATCAAAGAGATCCTCTCATAAATGGCACGGCGTCTTCGTTCAAGTCCTTATTCGTGCCCTCCAGGAGGTTCCCGACATCTAGCTTCGCATTCCTCTCAGCTTTCTCTCGCATTTGCCTTGCCTTTTTCCGCTCCTCTCGATTGCCCTTGTCATTGTTCTGATCTATGGCGGTTGCTCCAACCCCCGTAGCGCCTATAGCCGTTGCCCCAATGGCGCTCTTGCTGTTCGAAGGAGCCGCGGAAGCTGACAGTGCTGCTGCTACACTCGCGATCCCACCAGCGGGTTTTCCACTTGATGGAGGACCGCCTTGTCGTCCTGTACTAGAAGGAATGTTGAGAAGTTGAGTACTAGGTGCTGCTGCTCCTCGAGGAGAACTGAGAGAAGAAGGTTTGCCGCCAACCATACCTCTGGCCCCAGGAGGAGAGCCAGCACCAGGAGGCCTCAGACCTCCTTTGGGAGTCTTGCCACCTTTACCGCCTCGGAGAGTTTTTCCTCCCTTTGGACCCTTACCAGTTCCTTTAGCTTTCGCTTTAGAACCTGGAGGTTTACCCGTAGCGCCACCTGGAGGCTTCCCCTTCTTCTCAGGGTAAAATAGCATATTGCTCCATTGGACGCCATCAGCCTTTGGTTCTTTTTCCTCCTTCTTTTCTTTTTTGTCCTTCTTGTCCTTTTTGTCGTCATCCTTGCTTTTCTTTTCCTTCCTATCATTGTCATCTTTCTTGTCCTTGTCCTCTTTCTTGTCCTTGCTAGAAGAAGATGACTTCTTCTTATCGTCTTTATCATCGACACCCTTTTTTACACTACTGCCTCCAAGTGCTGAGGACATACTAAAAATTCTGTCAGCAAGGCTGCCACGAGTCACGATCGACGCGTAGTGTTCATCCGCATGTCGCCACCGGATTGGAATGATAGCTGGCGAAAGATCCGGCTCATTGGCGTTTCGGACAGCGTCTGGGTAGCCACCTACAGCATCCTGCTTTTTGTCCTCCTTATCTCCGTCTTCTAGACCTTCATCCTCTGACGTGGCTGCCTTCAGAATCGGCCGACGAAACAGCAAGGACAGCGGTCGTCTCCCACGACTCAGGCTCAGCTCGATCTCTACCTCATGTTCCAGACTTCCCCAGTCGACGATGCCTAACGGCTCCAACAGTGTGGACCCCAAAACGACAAGCATATCTCCTAATCGGACACCATTGCGCGCAGCCCAACCGGTCCGTTCGGTTACACGCGTAACCAAAAAGCCCCTCGGACCAAGTTCTACATTGAAACCTAGGTCTGGACGGTGAGCCTCGAGCTGCAAATATTCTGCTTCGTTTTTCCTCTTCAAAAGGTGGAAAGAGTAAGGCTTTTTGTTCGCCACACATTGGACACAGCGAGCAAGCAAAGCTTCATCGGGATTGTCACCAGGCCAGTCGATCATACTCGACACTTTTTCACCGCAAATTCTGAGCAAAATGTCCCCTTCTCCAACCCCAGCAGCTTTGGCCGCTGATCTCGGTGCGTCCTCCTCCAATTCCGCT
The DNA here is from genome assembly GCA_905178165.1 of Amoebophrya sp. A25. Taxonomy (NCBI): domain Eukaryota; class Dinophyceae; order Syndiniales; family Amoebophryaceae; genus Amoebophrya; species Amoebophrya sp. A25. The sequence goes on from CAJINU010000072.1 coordinate 554,191, forward strand.
CGTGCCGCAACGGCCGCTTTCTCGGCACCGCTCTTCGTCTTGTGTTTTGCTGCGTAGTCCTCGTCTTCCTGCGTGGTTTTGAAGACTATCGGTTTCTCGTCTTCCACGCTCTGAACCCTGACCCTAGGAAAATCGCGCCAATCCAAGACGAAGCCGAAAAGATCACGAACTTTTTGACGCGCTGTCGTGTCCTTGTTCCGCACCACAGCCTTCTCCAGTTGCATCGAGTCCCAGGTGATCACTCCAAGCGCCTCAGGATACTCAGAACGGCACAGAAATGCTGCAAGATAATCGCGCATGCGGTTGGGGTTTTTGTCAGTCGCAGCAACTGCGTCAGCATCTTCCTCGTCTGTGCGCACTTCTGGTGGCAAAATACTCAGTGCAGTCTCAACCATTGGTGCTGTGGATTTCACTTTCTCGTATTTGGTGCCAACGTTTGCAACGTGCGTCACGGTCATGGCCCCCGTCGCGGAGGTCATCGCCTGTAACTGGGGTCTTAGAAGAAGAATCTCAAATTGAAGATCTTGATGTGTTCCTCCTGCTGAGTAGCACTAGCAAGAGGTACTAGTGAAAATGAAATTAAATAGTTAAGTATGTCATGTCATGTCATGTAACCTCGATGCTCAAATTGACTTATTGAGTGGGAGGTTATCTCAGTCTGCCTGTACCTTCAAAGAAGAGCAAGCAAACCGAGCGACAAATGAAAGTCTTGATGAACTACAATTACCAAACCAATCTTCTCTAGTTAGCCTTCTTTCAAAATGAAATTATAGTTACATGAAAGTCTTGAATCACAATTAGCAAACCAATCTTCTCTACTTAACCTTCTTTCCGCTTTCAGCTCCATGGCATCCCTTTCCATCACCGCTAACTTGTCCATCTGCTTTTGTTGCCGAACTATGTTCAGCAAGGCCTCCAGTCCCCAAAAGTGCAAGAACGGATTACAGGGGAACTTACGCAGACAGTCGATGAGTAAGGCTGCGATTTGACTGACCAGATTGCCAAAAGGCAAACGTGGTTCACGCGCCACCGCTAAAGCGTACTCGAGAACCAACTGTGCGTGTTCTTGCTGTCGGGCAGCAGGGCCACGAGCTAAATACCCGTCATGCTGCAAAGTGAACAACTTCGAATACAGATCCGTCAAGCTGTAGCGAAATCGGCGAAATTTCTTGAATTGGAGGAGTTGAAACACATTGTCTGCACTGCGCAACTCTGTCAAGACATTATGAAAATCCAATGCGTCTTCGTAATCTGGGAACAATTCGAGATCAAAATCTTCAATCAGACACGCTGCTTTGTCAGGGGTTATCGGCAAGACATTCGGCGTCGGGATGCCTACCCATTGGAGTTTAGGCGGAAGACGTAACGCGCTAGCTTCTCGAATATGTCCTTCTGCGACTTCTGATCGCTCTGCATGAACTTTCGCTTTCTCTGCGTCTAGACGCGTTTTCTTCTCCTTAGCCTTGTTGGCGCGAAACTCCTCATACGCAGTTTGCGCGTGCTCAGCTGCTTTACGGCGACGTAGAACTTCATTCGCTGTCTGAGAACCTCCGAAACTCAAGCTGTCTGCGCCAAGCAAACTCATGTCCGGCTTAGCGATGTCATGCGGCGAGACAATCTTGCGTTGGAGTTCGCGCTTCAGACGAGAGGCTACGTCGTCTGGAGAAGAGCCAGGTGATCTAGACGAGGATGCTGGAGAAATCTCCACCACATCATCAGCAAAGTTCACTTGTCGCTGACCATTTTGGCCAAAGATTCCTCCTAAAATTGCATTCGCATTGGCCACATCAGCACCGATCGTTCCGCCAAAATCAGTAGATGGAACTAGGTTCTTCCCGAATCCGAAGAAGTTTGATGTTGAAGACGCGGCTGTGCTCTTCTTGCTTGTGCGTGGTTGTTCATCATCCTTTGCCTTTCCACCAACTCCAAAGCCAAAGAAGTTCGTCGGAAAGAATCCACCATAGCCAGCACCGACATCATCAGGAGCAATAGTGCCTTCACCCTCATCGTCTCTCGTGTCTCTGATCCGCGCGTCCTCAATGACCATTCCAGGGACAATGCGTCTGAAATTCCTCTCCGTGCCTCGATAGTTGATATCATCTACTGTAGTGGAACTTCCGTCGACGTATCTAGTGTAGCGGCCGTCGTCCTCGTTGTTGTTGGCAGTGCTAGTGGTCGTGTACCTGGAGGAGGGAAGATCTACTTCTTTTCCTCCGCCCTCTTGTTCTTGTCCTTCGTCACTGCTTACAATACTAGCACGCCGCTCCAGCTCTTCATAGTAGTCCTCATGGTCGATCTGTGCCTCCACCAAGTACTGCTTCTTCGCTTCCTTCAAGTAGTAACCTTGAAAATGAGCTCCGTACCTTTTTTGTCGAGTCTCCATTTCCTCCATGTGTTCGTTGTGAGCGTGTTGAGCACACTGCGCTAGCATCTCTGCACTGGGAACTTCCCCGTTCTCGAGTAGGTCTAAGATGTCGACGTCTGGTGCAGGAACGTCAACGCGAAGGTTTCTTGTTTGTCGCATGATATCATCCAAGTCGTCCATGGTTCCATTCCATTCACGACCGTCTAGAAACGAAGGGCCAAGTCGCTGTTGAAGCTGACGATGTCGGAGTTGAGCAGACGTCGTGCTGTCGTAATGACTGTTTTTCAGGCCACGATTCCTGTTCGCGCCATTATTTGCATCGTCATCACTGTCCTCACCAGCCGAGCAACCCCACCAGCCTGAAGTGCAGATCTTGAAAGTACGCTTCTTGGGTTTCGCTTTGGAAGAGCAATCATGTGACTGTTCAGCCGTTGCAGAGGATGAGGTTGTTCTAGACGTTGCTGAAGTTGAAGTGTGTCCTCCTCCTCCTCTTCGATGTTCATGATCATCATCTTCTTCGTTTTCGGGGTAAAAGAAGATGCCTTGACCAAAATTGCCTAGGAAACCCTTGTTATCTTCCTGCTCAGTCTGCTCGTCTATCTGAACACGGCGCTTCCTCGCTGCCTCTCGAACTTCTGGTGAGACTACCACATGGGCATCGGAAACTGGACGACGTGGGGCGTTTTCATCCGGAGGGCCCTCTTCTGATGCAATGCCAGCACTGTGGTCACGGTGAGCGTGAGGTCCTCGTCTACCTTTACCACGACCAAGTCCAAGAACATCATTGTTCTTCAAGCTACTACTGCTACCTCCTCCGATAACGTCTTGACGAAGGTGGTCGATATTCCTCAGCATGCCGTTCTCGTCATGAAAGAGATCCCTTTCCTCAATACCTTTAGCCTTCATCTCCTTAGCATGTTCCTCGTACTCCACCATTACTTCAAGCACTTGCTCAAGCGGCACAACGACATTGTTCGCGTCCATCATCGCAGTTCGTACTGCATCCGCGCCATGATGCAAAAAAGATCCTTGTGCATCGGTTGCCCTTCTTTGGGCTTCCCGCATGACGGGTTCAGCGTGTCGGATTGCCTGATCTAACAGTTCTTGTTCAGTCACCGGTAATTCGCCATGCTGCCCACGCTCGTTCTTCAAACGGCGCAGCTCGTTCTGACCAGCGGCTTTGACTCGTTTTCGCAACTCAACTTTCTCGTCTGCATGGAGCGTGTCAGGTCCATTTTGAGATGTTCTGGAGTTGCTTCCAAATGCTGCTGAAGCAGGCGATGCTCTCAACAGTCTAACACGCATCATTTCTTCAGCAGCCACCTTCCGCATCACAGCTCGAATTCGGACCTCGTCTCGCATATTGCGGACCTCCATCTCGAATTCAGCACGTTTGGATTTCGATTCCAACATGGTTTTCGCTAACTCGATAGTTGTCATTCCCTTCTCTGATGGCTCCGCTGTTTCCTCTGTGGTAGAAGGATGACGATGCTTTATGTTCTCATCTGTCCTCTCAGCCCTGGCGTGAGTACGAGTAGAAGGTTTACTAGAAGTGCCGTCTCCTGGCTCTCCAGTTGTACTTGTACCATCGTCTCCTTCTTCTCCATCATCTTCATCGGATTCATCGTCTTCAAGCTCCTCTGAATCATCTTCATCAGAAGAAATCGGCTCCCCATCTCCATCCACATCAACTGGACGATCTTCTACTTCGTCAGGCTGCATCTTTGGGAGTGGGGCCGCATTGAAGTTGAAGAACATTTTAGCTAGTATAGAAGGAGGATCGTGACCTCCGTCCCGGTGGGGGTCGTAGCCTGCATTAGTGCCTTCTTGTCCGTGTACGCCCTGCTCCTGCATTGCACTAACTGGACCTCCTGTCGTCCCTGCAGCAGGAACGTCTTTCTTGTTCATCTTTTCTTGTTTTCTCCTTGCTTTTTCCATCATACGAAGCTTTCTCTTGAACGAATCTGCACCGAAATCACCTCCACCCTTCTCCTCTATTCCTGCTTCACCATGATCTGGTCCGTCTCCTCTCTCCGTAAAATCCCTGTTCCTAGCCTGAAGTTTCTCAGCTTTTCGCTTCGCACGTGCTTGCTTTTCTGCTTCTCGCTCTCTCAGTCGTTTTGCAGTAGCAGCTTTCTCGTCCATATGCGCGTCTATGCGTCGATAGGTCGCAATCCGCGTATCATCCTGATGCTTTTGAAAGGCAAAAAAGTCGCTCGTTGCTTTGTTCAACAGCTGCTCACTGTCGTCGTCATTCAGTCCTCCACGCTTCTCGGCAGCAGCTGCTCTGGCTAGAATGTTTTCACTGGCAGGAATTTCTTCCAAACCAGACTGCTCCCACTGACGCCAACGCTCGCCAATCGCTTTGTTACTTACTTGATCTGCGGCATTCGACGCGTTCCAACTCTGGTCTTGCATGAACATACCTCCATTACCAGCAGCAGCATCGTCACTGAAACCTGGACTACCAGATAAAGGAGGAGGATCACGCAATACCCCCCGTGCACGTAAACACGCGTCGTGGCCAAATGCTTGTAGCAGTTTCTTCTCCTTCGTCGAATAGATTGGCTGAAGCGCATGCAGCTTTCCGCTTGGCTCTCCGTTGTGCAGACGAATACATGCTTGTGCAAGTGGATCCTCAACATCAAAGTCTTTTCCCTTATTTCGCGAAGCCTTGTCTGTGTTTCGAAGAAACTCTCTGTCCACTTCCTGCAAAGCCTCGTAGAACGTCAGATGTAGCCAAACAGTCGCATTGGCATCCACAGTCTTCGAAGTACTACCAGAATAAGAATTACTTCCACCTTCTCCTAACCCAAAAAACAACCTGCGATGGAAGGGCACCACATTCGAGTGAAGCGAAGACAACCGAATCGTGCTGAAATGCTTCGTGTCGACTATGCAAGCTCTTTGTGCGTATGTCAAGCTGTCGCCTTTCAGCGCATGACCCCAGGCACTAGGGTCTCCGCAGTCGTCGCTGCAAATCTGCAATCTCACAATCACGTCACCCAAACGTACTTGGAACAAGTTCACTACGTTTTCGAGAGCGTGGATATCGATGTCGACCTGCGGTCCTAGAGGTTGCTGTTGTGCTTGTGGAGCACTGCTACTAGTACTAGTCTTGTTCAACATCCCATAGAACTCTCTTGCATTTTCTACCGTAGTTTGCTGTTCTTGTCTCACTTCCTCGCGGATATCTTCTATGGCTTCCCGCAGAGCAGAGGGGTTCAAGACGACTGGTGCCGCATCCGGCTCGACCCCGCCATCCAGCATGCGTTGCCATTTCGGAGGCTTTTCTTTCGGAGGAATCTTCAACTCTCGTGTCTCCGCATCAAGCGGAACCACGATCACGTCTTCTGGGTCCAACTCACTAGGACCCGAAGAAGAGAATGCTTCTTCCTGCTGCTGTTTTTGAGCTGTAGTTCCCCCTCTTCCGAACATCTGGTCGTAGAAGCTCTGTCTCGCGTGTCGCTCAACGAAAAACCGCGCTTGTTCTTCATCCTGATACGCTTCGCGCAGTTCGTCTTTCATGCGCCCGTGCTCAATTCGCATACTTTCTTGTTCTTGTAAAACGTCCTTCTCGGAGTTCGTGATGAAGTTGGCGTCAAGAAGCTGTTGCGCAGTCGCGTCGTTAAGGGATTGAGTGATTTTTCGCGTTACCTCCTCCGCAACCGTAGTCAACCGCTCAGCTTGACTCCGCAAGTGCATGAAGGTCATATCCAAACCGTCTTTCAGAAGCAAAGCATCTTCGCGAGGTGGCACTTGCCTTGTTGGCATGATTGGCCCTGATGGCGGTCCTACATCCTTCGCAGAAGTAGTACCATCGCCACGAAAGTTCTCCTTTTGAGACGCCCCATCATGATCACCTCGAAGATCCTCGGCATCCGGAACGCCGATTCGTCCGACATCAGCAGGCGCCTTCCACTGAGCCGTGTCGCGATCGTAGGAGCCCATTACCAGAGCGCGCTGTCTGGCACTCAACGCGGGGACAATGTTGGAGTTACTAGACCGCCCTCCAGGTGCCGTTCGCTTTATCAACTCCTGGAACCGGATTAGAGCATTTCTAGACTCACAAACCCTGCTGTAGCGCTTTTTCAAAGCGGAGAGCTTCTCAGACGCTTTTCCTGCATCATACTTTTGCCATGGTGCTTCCAGTTGCATGCGTGGACCGCCTGCTAGTTTGTTCAAGCCCTGCTTCTCTTGTTGATCTAAGCGACCGAATATGCCAGCACGATCATCCAGCGTTTTCAAATACAAAGACACGTATAGAGCTTCTGGTGGTGGTGCTTGTGTGGATGTGGAACGTTCAGGTTTGAGAATGTCAGACGGAGGAAGAAAGTTGCTGTCAGGGTCACCATTGAAGCCAGCTTCAAGTGTTGCATACCGACTGCTAAGCGGCACTGTGACCATTGCTGGAAAGCTGTCCCCTGGATCCATCTCGACGTCAAGATTCTCAGCAATAGGTTGAAGATGAGCAAAGTTACTGGTTTCTTGCATGGCTTGTCGATTCAAAAAATCAGTCATGTCGCTAACATCCGCAGCTGCTCCAGCATTTGCTTGCACATAGCGATGCTGCTGTGCTTGTGCGGCTCGTTCCGATGGAGACATCAGATCTACGGCAGTCTTTTGTACTTCTGGGCTGAGAGAACGACTTCTGGCATTCAGATCTCGCTCACGCGCTAGCAGCTTGTCTTCTAAGGCATGGAGAACTTCTTTTGGGACTGTGTTTGTAGTGGTTGAAGAAGATCCTTGCTCCACAACATCCATCGTGTAGGGTGAGGCGCGTTGCGGAACTTGCTTCAGAGGATTTTTAGCACCCGCTTCATCTTGTTCGTTGTCTTGTCCTTCTTCTCCATCTGGATCTTCGTGATCTTTAGAACTGGTACGATGTTCTGACAGAAGGCTGCTTTTCCGCTTCAGGGTGTTGATTTCTTCTTTTTGCTTGTGCAACTGTTCCTCCTGTTTCTGTGCTAGACGTTTTTTTAGTTCATTGTCTTTCTCCTGTTCCTTCTTGGTCTTGGAATCCGATGCAATCTTATCTTCAGCTTTCTTGTAGTACTCACCCTTCATCTTATCAGCTATTTCTTCTTTGGTGCCAGTTCTTTCCGCACTCGTGCCCACAACGCCTTTCTCGTCCACTTTCATCCAGATGCGACGTATGTCCACTACGTAGCCTGGACCCGTGTCCATTTTCGTGTATCTTTCATCGTTCGCGAATCCGTCACCGGCAGTCCTGCGCACAAGTAAGTCGACATTGCCGTAGTTAGACTCCGTAAACCCGCGTTTCAGCAATCCATTGAAGCCATGAGCTTCGTCCGCAGGTTTGGGAGCGAGGTGGCTGCGACTGATCACAACGATTTCGTCTCCGGCGTGAAGTTTCGCATAAGCAGTAGCCCATTTGTCACTGTGCTTTTTAGTTACTTTGCCACTGTCGTCGACCTCGTCAGCAAGCACTTCGAAAACCCGGTTGTGCTGTTTTGCCGTTTCGTCACTATCTGCAGGTGCCGCGTCTCCCATTTTCAACCCCAAAAAACGCTGCAAAGCTGCGTTGTCGCTAAACCCCTTCGCGCTTTTGCGCACTTTCGCCAACAGGTCTTTTGGCATCTTGATCTGCAAGTAGCCTTTTGCATATTTCGCACGATGAAAGACGAATCCCCAACTAGTCTTTTCTCCAGTTGTGTCCTGTTTTTCAGCTAGTTTCTCCTTCATCTTCGACACTATCGCGTCTTCGGCAGGAGAAGTTGTTTTCGGATTGAAGTCTGGCTTCTCCCGCTCTGCTTTCGCCCATTTCGCAATATCGGTGACTTTGTAAACCTCATTAATCGTGGCAAGGTAGTCCCCAGCTACGACACCGGAATTAGCTGCGCGGCCGCCTTTCTTCAGTTGCGATTAGAACAACAACAACCAACAACTCCTGTTTTTTAGAAAAATTTGTGCCTAGTAGAAGTAGTAGCACGTAGTCTATAATCTTCAAATAATAGTCCTAGTCCGTTCGAACAAGTTACAAGAAGACCAAGAATTACAATATCACCATGCGCCATAATGTTTTACTTTGACTCTTGGAAAGGTGCTCCAGCTCAACTCGAGACCGAACATGTCGTACAAAATCCGCTTTCCATGCATGTTTGCTTTATCCGGATCGTCAGGTTTCGCCTTATTAAGTATCTCCGCATCAATCGTCTTCTGTTTCCAACCTGTGTATCCGTACTTCTGCAGCTCCTTAGAACCGCATTTCTGTGCTAAAACTGCTGGAAGAAAGGCAGCATAGTTTCCGCTCGAAGAAGATGAGGCAGGAGAAGTAGACTTTCTGCTTGTTGGAGAAGATGGTTGCTCTTGTTCTTCGCCAGGAGCAAAGAGGAAAACCTGCTGCGACAGCGACACTTGGACTTGTGGTTGCGAACTATTTGTCTTTACAACATCCTCTAACTGCTGTACCGCATCTGGATGCTTTTCCGTATCTGTATCTGCATCAACAGCTTCGGAGAAGTCTTCTTCTTCAGGTGGCACAGGCGCAATTCGTGCTCTTTTTAGAGATGCTGTTTCTAAGAAGTCTCGCGGATTCTCTTCAACATAGAACTCGGCAGGCGGCAGCCGACTGCGCTTGTAGAAAGACTGCTCGGTGCTGTCGATATCTGACATACGACTACTTCCAGATGGGCCAGAAGATGACTTCGCAGAAGCAAGGTCTTCTTCTACTGGTGCTGGTGGACGCTTCTTCCTAGTTGCTTCACGATATTGAAGATGATGTTCTTCAGCTCCCAAGAAGCCACCGGCATCCACGTCATCGACGACCCCTTCATCTTCTTCAGACCACTCCTGTTCACCTTTGTCCCATGTGGACGAAAACTTTTCATCTTCTTCAGACCACTCCTGTTCACCTTTGTCCCATGTGGACGAAAACTTTGCATCTTCTCCAGACCACTCCTGTTCCCCTTCCTCCCATGTGGACGAAAACTTTGAAGAGACCCTGTCAAGAGGAGACGCGGGTCCCTGCAAACGACAGGAGTCGGAGATGTTCGACATTGGTGACGACATCGATGAAAAAGAGTTGGTGTCCGGTGCCACTTTCTGAACCCACCTATGCTGATGTCCCTGTCGTTCCCTTAGCGCACCTATGCGAGAAGTTGAGCTACTGCTGCCGCCTACTGTCAGACTTCCTCCGAAGGAGGAGGTCCTGCTAGGCTGATTTTGTTTCGCCGCCGCCTGCCTTCGACTCCTGACCTCTGCTCCCGGTGAACGCAGGATGCCAGCCATACAGTCGTCTCGTGAAACATCGGACGAAGTGTCGTCCGAAGGAGACGTGTAACTCCTGTTGACCGTGTTCCGCATTGTCGATTACAACTACCGTATCGAGAACTGCATCACGCGATCGCGTCCCGCTCAAATAGTGAGGAAGCCATCACTTTTCTATCAGCACCTCTACTACAAATCAGAGCTACCTTTGTGGAAAGACGAGTCAATGCACAAGTATCAGTTTTCTGGGAGGACTTTGCATTTCCTAGTATGCTTCCGGAGGATTACGAACCATCTTTTTCTTGTTTTCGCCAACAGAATTAGCTTTTTACGGTAGTTCTCTATTATTGACGATAAGTGGGCCTGGGCTTTTCGGGAACTTCACTTTTTCTCACTCTTCTCTAGGACTGGCATTGCTTTCTGACGGGTCCGACTCACTGTTGTATCCACTTGAGAGCGGGAAGCAGACGATAATCGACTGTCGAGCATCCACAATGGAATCGATAATATCCGATCTTACCAACTCATCCGGATTCGATTTCAAGCGCCGGAAGCAGAAGCGCATACGAGACGATTCATCACGCAGATGTAGGTCTGACGACATATCTTCGCTGCACCACGACCATCAAGCAGTCTGATCATTTCTCCAGAAACATGTTTTGTCAACAGCCTCATCGCTTTCATATGAATTTTCTTGTTCATTCATTCTACTTCTTCTTCATGTCCGTATTCCAAAAATGAATCGTCTTCGTGCCCAATAGTTTTCTATCATAACTCGATATAGTTAATAGAGATGCCAAATTTGCTTACAAGATTGTCATTAGCACATCCAAGAATACTACTTATCTAAACCGATGCAGTCTAATATTATACACTTCATGAGTAAATTCGAAATAAATCAACTTGGTTTTACTTTACAGAACTGTGCAACTGTATACGATTGATTGAATAGACGATGCAATTCTAAATGTGTTTGAGATTTTTGAGATTGAATATGAATTTCTGCTCTTCTTGGTCAAATATTGCGATACCACTTCTCCTTTTATTTTCAGGTTGACTCCTAGTCCTAGATACAGAGTTAATAGCTAAAATTTCCAGATTTTACGGATAAGAGAATACAACTAGGTTGGTAAGCATTTGTTTTTACACATAGACAATCTGTGCATGAAGATATTGTTGATAAACAAAAGACATGGGTCTGTACATTTAATACACTGATCAGCGAGTTTCAGATATCATCTTAGTAAACTTGCATCATCTCGGAGCAAGTCTCAAATTCAACATTCCCGTCCATTACGAAAAGCCGGGCACCGGTGGACTATCCTGTCCACCCATGCGTGAGGCGAGACCAAACGGCGCCGTTGTTCTACCACTGCGAATCATGGAAGCATTTGGCTGCGTTGGAGGAGCCTCGGACATCCTCCTCTTCCTTGTTACAACCACTTGTTGCTCTCTCGAATCATCATCTTGATCTTCTTGCTCTGTCCACGTCCTCCATCCCTCTCCCGCAAAGCCAGCTGGAAACTGATGACTACGTCCTGAACGATCGTTCCGGTCCTCTCTTTCGCTATCAGGCAGTGACATGCCGTCAACGGACACCAGACAATCACTCGTTGCTGCCTCACTTCCGGAGTAGATATCTGCCTGCATCTCCTTCGGCACAGGTATGATCGTCTGCGTCCAGTATTTTTCGTCATCATACTGGGGATCCTCTCCGAGCACGGTCCACTTGCCGGCTTGTCCCCATGGTCTGCCCCCGGTGGGTTTATCTTCTCCTTTGGTTGGGGAGGTCAGCTTGGTTGGTGAACCTGGACAGAGAGTGAGAGGAAAGTGAGTGAATAAAAAGAAGATGAAACTGCTTACAGTAAAAAGCAGTCAAAATTATGTCGAGGTCAACATCATGGTCGAGAAGCCACAGAACACATGTAAAATTAGCTGCCACTTCAACATGTAGTACCCCATCCCGCTCTCCTGCTCAGCGTTTTGTCTGGGGGTTTCAAACTAGCCAAAGCGTCTACGAGGTTGGTCATTTGGCCATTCATCAATTCGAACATGCGATCTTCCATTTCGGCTTGCCTCTTTTCATTTGCCGCTTGAAATTCTTGTACCAAGGAAACCATGCGCATGTTCCACGCCTGTGGTGGGAAACAAATCGAGAAGATTGATGACGATGTTGCCGATAAACGTCGAACGCGCTATCAGTTTCAAACTCATTGGCCTCGATCAAGTCAGGACGCCACGTGCACGGACATCACGAGATTTATAGTACCTGTACCTAATCCGAGACGAGAATAAATATAATCATAAAGTACCTCTCTCTGCTGATCCAATTCGACGTTGTCTTCATTCCTCAACTCGCGCAGCGCCTTCAAGTATTCCTCCTGCTTCTCCTCTTCGAATCGTTTGAACTCTTCATTCTGTTCCCTGATTGGATCCGCGAAATCTGTCTGGCGCAACTTTTGCAATTCCAGGAAGACGTCAGTGCGCGTGGATTAGATCCGCTAAGTAGGCTTATAGAAGGTTTCACTCATTCATTCATTTACCTGGTCTTGAGTGGTACCTTTTGAACTAGATCAAAAGGTTTTGCAACGTGTACAGATTAATTAGTCAGATAGAGAAACTTTTTTGTTTTTGTTACTTTACTAGGGTTTGAGTTGTCCTAGTTGTCCTTTGGTCATGTACTCGGGCCAGGAAATTGTTGTACGTAGTTGACAATTGAAATGAAATGAATCGAAGCTACCTAGTACAACAGAGTTAAACTGATAGTACAATATCTCGCCTTAATCTTTCTGCGTGTTCATGTCCGCTTTGTGAATCTCGAGAGCCTTACGCGCATGTTCTTCTTCGTGTTTCAACAATTCGTCGAACTTGAGCTGGTCCTTCTTCATTAACGCATGGTATCGCTTGTCGTCGTCGACGATCTGAAAAAGTGGGTGAAAATTGAAGAGACAAATGAGATAGGAGCATGTAACAAACTATCACGAAAAAACAACACGTGTGAATACGACTCACATCCAAGCATTTTGAGAGATTTAGAAGATTGTTGTATGATGAATCATAATCATGGATTACATTATCCTAAAAAGCGAGAACTACCTGTTTCTTCAGTTTTGCTTCTCCAGCTTTCTTCAGGTCACTCAGATCGTCACGATGCTGCCTCGCCATGCGATTTACCATGGTGAGAAAAGCACGCCTCTGGTTGTCCATCTCTGCTTGATACCGTTTGTCTTTTTCCTTCTCCATAGTTGGGATTAGAGCGGGATTTATTAGGTGGGAAGGATATCTAAGAAGATGTAGGAGATACTACTTACGGATGTTCAAAGGAGGGTGAGAGCCTAGCAGCGGAGACGACCTCCATGTCCATGCCTAGTAAGTGCTGATTGATGTAGAGCTTCCTGGAGAACCTCCCGAAGATACATCAAGTCAGCCTCCCGAAGATACCGTTTGTCTTTTTCCTTCAACACTGTAAGACAATCATGCAGGAGCCATAACAGCATTTTCCTGTTCAGAGACTTCCCAACACGAGCTTCTACTCGTTCCAACTGTCGTTGTGCTTGCTTCTGCTCGTTCACGATACGAGCGACGTCCCGCAATCTATCATCGTAAAAGTTAGAGCTTCCTCTAATCCATCTCGAAGTGCATCCTGAGACCGTTCCCGGTTTTCCCCTTCTTGAAAGGAAACGTCTCTAACTAAGAAAGATGCTTTCGAAGATGGACCAGCGGAAGCCTTAAAAAAATCTTCCGTCTGTAACTCCCTGTAAGCACGATTCGTCGCTGAAGTGCTAGAGCGCGTCAAGACGTTCTCAAAAAGCTCCCCTGTTGTTGGTCTAAGCGCAGGCGACGATGGGAGAGCTAGCTGTTGATGTGAAGCTTTATTTGGTGCAGATGATTGAAGCACATCACGACTTGACGGGTTATAGGATCTAAGAGCAGCAGCTCCAGCTCCATAGTTCCTACTCACTTTATTTCCAGTTGTTGTTGTACTTTTTCGCGTTCTTTGAGGTCCATCATCACCAGCTTGCGCAGCTGCAAGCGCGTTTAGAGCAAGTTCTCTTTCCTGCAGTTCCTGCAGTAAAGCTGGGTCATCCACCATTTCTGCTATCGTTGCATCAGAGATCTGAGATGGAATTCCGCTTCTCCCATCTGCTCTACTACCTTGTATTCTTCTGCCAGAAGAACTTCTACGTCTGCCTGAAGGTTTTTTCATAGTACCTCCTCCTTTACCTTTTTTCTCTCCTCCACCTCTTGGCCCACCTACAACTCGTCGAGCATCTTCCTCCTGTTGCATATGTTGGAGGTCTGCGTCTCCTCTCACGAGAGAAAACAATCCCGGCATCTTCCGGTGCTGGTCCTGATCCATGATGGTTTTTGTAAGAAGTGGCGCTTTCGCTTTCCCCTGTTGTCCTACTACTTGTGCTATTTGTTGTGCCTCTAGTATCTCCACCTCATCACTCTGTCCAAGTGACTCGTAGGAGTTTTGCTTTAAACCTCTGCTAGGACGCTGCTTCTTGTTTCCCTCTGAAGACGATGATTGTCTTGGCTTCCTAGTAGAAGGAGAGATCTCTTCGTAGCCGAGAAAATTATCCTCATCCCTATCAGCAGACAATGTTCGTTGCATTATGTTATAGGAACCTCCCTGACCCCTGTTCCCATGAGCTAGAGTACTAGGTCTGGGATCTTCTATTCTGCCTTGAAGATGTTGCAGTTGTTCGTTCGACACTTTGCCCCTAGAAGTTGAAGTAGTTGTAGCAGAGTTGCCACCTCTAGTACTTAGAGGTACCGACAACCCATCTCTTGGAACATCTTTTAGCACTTTCCAGATTGAAATTGGCTAAACGATGGCGTAAGAGATGCATTGACGGTACCCATAATCTACCGGTGATGTTGTTACCTCCTCTATTCGCATTGCCCGACGGTCGATGTTCTTGATTGTTTTTCATCAAGGTGATAAGGGATGCGATAGCCGCAGACTCACCCACTCCAGAAGCACCAGCTGCTCCCCTTACCAAGTCACCTACGTCACCGTATTCCTCTACATCCTCTGAAATTCGCACCGGTTCTTCTAGTTGTGTCGTACTCCTGCCCACAATTCTATCGACGTCAGGGTCGTAGAACAAAAAGCCCTTCTCGTTCTTCCCATGTGCAATGTGCTCGAGTATCCTATTCTTTAGGAACTTCTCGACATTCGAATCCTTATTCTTCCCTTGATGTAGTTTCATCTTGTTTTTGTTTAATATCTTTGTAAGACCGCGACTTGAAGATGTAGCCTGAGTACTAGAACTTTCCAAAATGTCCACTAGCTTTTCAGCAAAGCGTTCTGACGCAAGTTTTTTTCTATTTTCTAGAGTACTTACAACACCTTGTTGTCCTTCACCTGCTTCTTGGCCTTGATTCTCCTCCAATTCGTCCAGCAAAAACCGATTGTTCTCTTGTTCCCCTTGTCCTCCAGCTACGTCTTGTTCGTCAAGACTTGAGTCCGAGCTGACAGAACTAAGGGCATCTGAATCGAGATCGCTGTCGTAGTCTTCTCCTAGGTTGATTAGGCGGTCCGCTTCTGGGAAGTCTCCGAAAATGAACCTGTTTCGTTCTCGAAAATCCTCAAAAACAAGCCTCCGCAAAGGCGTGTCATTCAGGTATCGTCGGAGTGGCGGTCTCTTTTTGCGCTCGGTGGCGGGTTCGCGGATTAGAAGACTCTTCAAGATGGTGGTCAGATGAGGACACAGAAACAGATTGACCATGATGATTCAATGAAAATGAAATTGAACAATCCTAAGAATTTCTGTAGCAATCTATAGTAAAAACATGTCATCGTATCTCTACTACAGCACAGTCGGCAAGTCGTTCTTTCCTCGTTCCCCTGCCTCCGCCACTAGCTGCAAATGGTTTGTCACCCGCAGCGCCACCTCGTCCACTTGTACTTTTAGTATTTGCACTAGCTCTAGCAGCTTGCTCCTTCGCTACAGTGTATTCTTCTAACTCAGCGTCAAGCTCGGCATTGATCCGAGAAGCTAGCACCCTTGTTGGACTATTTGGAGAGTCCTTGTTATTCTTGAACTCCGAAAAACCTCCAGCCACTTGCCCACCACCACGACTTCGTTTTTCGATCAGGAGTTCAAAAGCATCGCGCTTTCGAGCAGCTTTTGCGAGCGTTTTTCTTGGAGGTTGCACAGCGACTCTTCCCAGAGTGGAACTCGCGTCCTCCCTAGCAGACGAGGAACGCTCAACCTGCTGTCCGGAAACTTGCATTACTTCTACGAGGTGGTGTCATGATCATCTAGAACAACAGAAGATGTGCAGTATTGGTTCTTGATGAAGGCTTCGGTCCGCCTGATGAAGTTCTTTATCCTACTCGATAAGTTAGTTATTTTTGGTGTCGGTCCTTGGCAGAACCATAACGTAATTTTTGAAGACAGTATCAGTTGGGTAATGGTAGCAGGATCGCGGGAATGTCGAGGTGAGTACTTCAAAGAGTGAAGATAAGGATAACCGATGTCATGTGTGCTTCTCTGTTATGATCCTTCATGATCACCGATCTTTTTTTTTTTTTTTTGCGTTAGGACTATATGCCGCCACCCATTCAATCAATTATTTACCCCCTTATTTATAAGATCATCCAAATTACATACTGGGTGCGCATAAGACCGTACAATCGGCCACAAATCTACATCTATCGAAGAGGCCGTACATTCGGCCCCTGAATCACAATCAACAGATTCTGTTTCATCTTCTACGACATGGTTCGCTTACGACCGATAAGATATGGCACCGATAAAAATTCTTGAACAAGTAACTTTCTTTTGAGGCGTCGATGAACAAAAGTCTCACGAGAGTTATCACCTTTTTCGAGAAAGGTAAAGAAGCTAACGGGGTAGCAGGTAGCGCGCATCTTGTCACGAGCATGTTGTAATGTACACAAGCACGACCTGCCGAATTAAGCGCAAGCAGGTACAACTCAAAGTTGAAGTTCTTGGAAGCAGTTCTCCGACTATAACTACGAAGTAGTCCTGACATGAAATGACGCAACCATGCTTTCGCTGTGACCAAAAACGATATGAGCATCTAAGTAGTCACGAATCATCTGAAACGCATTTTGCCCAACAGTGCTTCCATCGTCTTCAGTTTTAGAAGGGTTGATGAAAACTTTCAAAGCATCAACTTTCTTCTTGAAAACGCTTGGATGTAACGAGCCCAGCTGGAATGACTTGGTGCTTTGCACATCTATTGTAGCTTTAGCTTTACTACTTTCGGTAGGTGGCACAGGCACCGGTGGTTCGACCTTGTTCCCCATGTTTGTTGATGTTTTTCTCTTCTTCATTTGTATTTCTGTTGAACCCATAATTGTATCATCAGGACTATCTAAATCTAACAACACCCCACAGTTATATCCCAATGTGCACATAGCACTACTGCAGTTTACTTTTTCCACACGAAAAAGAGCTTTCCAAAGACATAACGCGATGAAAAAACTCCCCAAAACTGATGGATGTGCGCGAGAGTCGTCATGAAATAGGCTATCGGGGTTGAACTTGAACCTGCTCTCTTCTTGTAGCTGCAGTTGGTCTTCTACTTCTTGAATTTGTCGTGCTGTTGAAGACGACGAGAAACCGGATGTCGCTGTTCCTCCTGCAGCGCTATTAGCAGTTCCAGGTCTACTACTTCTAGGTGCTCCGACTTTCTCCCGTTTTCTCTGTAACTCAGCTTCAATAGCTTCGGCCTTGAGTCGTTCTTTCTCCAGTTCTTCCGCGATAGCATCTCTCTTGATCTTTTCGCGAAACTCAAACCATGCGCGTCCAACAGGAATCAGGATCGCAGGAATGCCTCTGCCGCGACAGACGGAGATGTATTCTAGATAGCCCTGCTCGAGTGCTTCTCCCATCTGCTTTTCTGAAGTTGATCGAAAGTCTGCGCAGTTATAGCGAGCTCGTAGTTCTGCAGTTTCAAGCATGTACTGCGCACGAGCATGTGTACAATAGAAAAAGACACGCTTGTTGTACTTCTTGCTCGTGTCTTGAATTCTGCTAGTTGAACTTGAAGCTGCACCACTACGGGAACTAGCTTCTTGTTCATCACCTACTTGCCGGTCCATCTCCAACCATTTTGTCAATGCCGGGACATACTTCGTCTTCAAGACGTCGCATATTTTTCGTCTATGCTCAGCATTACTAGGACCAGTCGAGAAATCCTGTAGGATAATCGCGTCAGGATCGAAGCCACCATTTAGGATAGCAACGAAGTCGTCCGCCAGGTCAGCGAGACTCTTACCACCTTCGGTCAGTTGTAGGATCCTCGTGAGTTTTTCATTGGCGGCTTTGCTAGGCTGCTTTTGCTCGCTTCGGAATTCACGGAGGAGGTGCTGCAAGTTGTGGTAGTACAGATAACTGTTACCAACAAGGAAAAGCTTCATCTTAATGAGGCAGATGCTTAGGCTAGCAAGATTACTCTGTACTAAATGCGCTACTACTAGTTTTGCTAGTGCTGTTGTATCGAAAAACTCTTTATGCACATGCTTCATGTCGTGTTCTCAACTTCCTCCGTGGTGAGCGCGCTTTTCTCTCGCTCAGTAGCCTCTCTTATCTCTACCCTTTTTCATTCCAGAACCTGTCTGTCGTTTCCAGCACCACCATTTGACTCATTCATCACTCTCGAAGCCTTCCATGGGGTTATTCCAGACAAGAACAAGCGGTGCCGCTCGCGCAGGACCAGGTGCTAACCATGTCATCGTCTTCATTTCCACGGGTTCTTTCCAAGATCAATCATGTCAAGCTGCTGCAGAAATAAGGCGCTTTGCACCCAGTTCGCATTAGATCGTCTGAAAAGGTGGAGTCAATTATAAGGGGTTTCAAGAAATAGTGGAGACACGTTTTGCTTAGATGAACAAAAGAAAGAGTCGTGAAGATCGAATCATGCCCCACCCACCGTTACAACCTTTTCAGGACTTCTTTCCTTCTCCCCGTCTACATCAAGAATCTCATCTTTCCTTAGCGGCTTGTCCTTCTTCTTACCGCCAATAGGATTCCTGTACCTCCGATACCAGCCTAAATTCGGAAATTCGTCGAGGGACTGCAGCACATTCGCGATGCCTTCAGGCAAATCGTTGATGTCAGTGGAAGTAGTAGTCGAAGTCGAAGTAGAGGTAGTTGTGGTTGTGGTTGTCGCAGATGAAGAAGAAACAGCTGTTGTTGCTGAAACTGATGCATCTGTTTCATTCGTCGTCGTTGTAGTAATCACCGCGTCCAAGTCTACTATCTTCGCCTGCTCAGAACTCAGCATCTTCGCAGCTTCTCCAACTTGTTTCTTTCGCTGTTCCCAGGATATGCGTGCTGGCCTCAATTCGTTCACCACAACAGATTCGAGCTCCTCGATCGATTTCGCACGACCAACTTTCGCCCTCAGATCTGTGAACGTCTGCAATCCTGCGTACAACATGTGGAAGCAATGGGCTTTGACGGTTTTTAGCTTCGTTCCAGTGCGCTTGGCATAATAGCAGTACTGCTCGAAGATGATGTCCTGAGGGACTCTGGGTGAGGTGGTCAAAGCTGCTGGATCGCGCAGTCCCTTCGCAAACAATTGTGGATCTTCCAACAGTCCTTCACTACTCATCACTGCATCGCATTTCGTTTCTTCGAAACAGCGTAATACGTCTCCATAGTGTTCGATCCCACCATTGCAGAAGATCGGAATTTTCTTTCCAAATCTTTCTTTCAACAATTTAGCACATTCCCAATCCGCAGCTCTGGTGTGCTGTCCCTTTTCTTCTTTCGTTCTACCGTGAATCGTTACTGCGGAGACACCAGCATCTACGAGTTGCTGAACCAAGTTCATCGTCTCCTGGTAGCTGTTGCTGTTGTTCACTTTTCGGATTTTACAGGTGGCTGGAACTTTTCTTAGACCTGTGTGCAATTTCGAGATGATACTCGTGATCAAGTCCGGCTCTTGCAACAAGTAAGCGCCGTAGTGTCCTTTTTTGGCGATGCCTTGCGGACAACCGCAGTTCAAATCTATGCCTGCGACAAAAGGTTCCACGAGTCTGGCGGCGGCAAGGACAGTGTTCGGATTGTCACCACAGAACTGGGCAATGACACGATTCTTTTCTAAATCGGAGGTCGAAAATTCGCGATCGAGGAACTTATTGCTGGAGCTGCTACAGGAAGCCGACGCGCTGGTCGGTCCAACGTGCATCCCGTCGTTGCCACACTCTTCACCTCGGTCTCCCCATCTTGGAAACATCTCCACTACTGGATTAAACTGCTGTGCCATCGCTTGATACGCACTGCTTTCTTGAAGCCGCGACTCAAAGAACTGGTCACATCCTTCAACATGATTACCACGCAAGTCTTCAAACAGTCCTCCACCCACACTTTGTAGGACCATCTTCGAGTTGATCATTGGCGTGTAGCAGACATCTGTGTCGTAGTCTATACACAAAAGACGGAAAGGTAGTTCACTCTGGTCTACCATAGGTGCACAGATGTGACGTGGTTGGCCTAAAGTGTTGCTGTACCAGTCGTAACCGTGCCGCTTGGCTGAGTTATTTGTGGTGGCTGTCGTAGGTTTGTCGGCATTTCTGATGCTAGAGTCTTTGTGGAGATCATCATGATCGCCAGACGCATCGGCGTCGTCGTCGACGCGACGTCGCTTCGGGGAAAGCATCGTCATTCTCTATTTTCTCTATTTATTTTTATTGTCGGGGGAAAACTAAAACGTAAAAATGGAAGATGGGACTCTAGCTGCTCTACAATACATCTTGATCTTCATTAGAGACGATTCCTGTAGTTGAGTCAGAAGCGGGAAATTGTCCTTAGCTTGCAGACGAGTAATCAGCATGAGATGACTTACGTGATCATCTTTTTGTAGATTTAAAGATCTTATTCATCTTGTATAAGATCTTGTTCTCGTTGGGAACGCTCGTGGGATCTTTGGTGACAACACAAAGGAGGATCTCCCCAATTTTTGCTCCATGGTGATCATATCTTTTCATGATCTAATTCGTTTCCCATGGGTTTTTAGGTGCAGCAACGCAACCTATAATAGAGGTAGGCTTCTGGTGTTCGTTTGTCCCGCTTGTTATGGCTGTCTCCCTTAGGAGAGGCATAACAAACAGTAACAAAAGCACCTTTAGCCTACCCTTAACTGTAGTGAGATTGATTAGAACAACAGCTGTGATAATGACATCTTCAATTTGCAGTTTATTCTATCAGTGATCAAGCATGACAAAGAGAGTCTCTAAACTTAAGTCCTAATTGTGTAGCAAAGTCGTAGCCCAACAGTCGCGTTAATAGTTCCTGTTCATTGATCTTCTCGGTTCATTAGCGTTGATTAAGTTATATTTATTTGGAGAAGTTCCAGTACCAGTCGTGTCTATCGATGACAATGTAAATGCATGAACATACTCTTCACACACAAAACCTCGTAGTTCTTGGAAATGAGAGTCCTTCGCTTACTTTCCTCCCTTTCGGCTTGAAACTCCCCTCAGCAAGCCAAGGAAGAAGTCCTAGTACCACACCTCGATCGCCGAAGACCTGCTTGAAATTCAAACATTTTGTCCCCAAATGATAGGGATTTGGCTCTTCTTCATCGTCGTCTAAGCCGCCAAAAGCCATTTGCCATTCTATTGTAGTCTGATTCGTCAAAACTAGGTAGAGATGAAAACTCCCTAGAACCAGAATCGCCAAGGAAACCGCAGCTGCTATCACGTACAAGAAGCAGACAAATTGCCTTGCTTCAAAGGTGTCGTGCCGACTGCGGTAGTAGATCATGACCTCGGCGAATTGTGCGTAGCAGCTAATGAGAATGACCCAAGTCTCGATGTACAGCCAGAAGAGGAAACAACAAAAATGTCGATAATTGCCGAAGCCTACGCAGTTGTTGATCCATGGACAATGGTGGTCCATTTTCAGGACACACTGGCCGCAAACGGAGCAATGATGAGCACGTTCCGGTTTCCAGCGGTCGCACCTACGACAAATCCTTGGGAAAAACATGCTAGTGTCGCTATAATAATTGTGGTCGGGAGAAGTAGAGGTTGCTGGGCTACAACTACTTGTTGTTTCATTGTTCATCCCAGGAGTAGAAGTGGTCCTCTCATTCACCTGAGGCGGATCTTCATAGAACTGAAACTGTTGTTGGCTAGAACTATAAGCTGAGGTCGTTGCCGGAGTGCATACAACATCCCTACTATCTCCCTGGTGATTGTTGTAAGGGTAAGCGTTAATATCCCTGTTACTGTTAGTACCCGAGGAACCCGCACTGGTCCACCAATGTTGGCCTTCTTCTACACCCCCTCGTCCTCCTCCTGGTGTCTTCCAAGAACACTGCTCTCCACCAACTCGGTGAACATAGTTGTTGTAGTTGTTACCTAAAATCTCCGTGAGTTCCTCAGTTCTCATCTGTGTTGAATGAGCAGGAGGATGACCCGGACTTAGGCAAACTGCCGCCATGTGGTTCCACACTGCATTACCCAGCACGAAAAGGAAGAACGCTCCGACCAACCATTGCTGAAGCTTCTCCTCTACTTCGTCCTCCTCGTGCTCGTGATCTGCGTGGTGCACAAAGCAGAAGCCGTGCATCTCTGGGACCGCGTAGTGGAGGAAAACGTAGGAAGCGAGTGTCTGGATCAGGAGTGCTATTAGAGGTTGCCGAATTGCATTCTTCAGAACATCCTGGACCTATTTCCCCCTTGAAAAGGAGCCAAGGATGGTAGTGCTGAGGGATGTAATTCGGAAACACTTAATGCTAGGGTAACGAGCAGCACCCCTGCGACTCGCAAGCAGCAGTCGCACAATCGACAACATCCTTTGACCCAACACTGGACAAAGTCCTGGCATGCTCCACTTTTCCAGCACTGTTTTATCGTTGCACAGCATGACGAGGATCGCAGTAGACCTCCTCCACCTCCTGGATCGCCAGTTTTGCTACGAGAACAACATGACGACCAAAATGGGTTCAACCGTTGCATCAGCTGCTTCGAGTCTGGTATAGGAAAGAATTGTCTGGCATGACTGCTCCCGTTGATCTGCTGTAGTTTCTGGTGCTGCAAGACATATTGATGATACTGAGAGTCAAAGTTTGAAGGACCATATGCATTAAAATTCTCTCCTCCTCCTAGCCTTTCTTGCTCTTGCTTACCATGCATCTTACATTAATCCAAGTCGTCTAAGAAATTATTAAAATCATGAAGCCTACACCTACTCCTAAGTACTTGGAAGAGACTATGAAAAGACAAGCTCAATTTGCGTGCCACCACTCGTACCCTAAACTTCGTCTTTGGCCCTTTGGATGTTGTCGTGGTCAAGGTCATTCTCATCCACTCGTTTGACAGTTTTTAATGGTTGACTTTCATTTTTTCAAGTAAAATGTTGATGTTCAATCATGTTGAAGGCAGAGGAGGATTTCAAGCCACGACTTTTTTCGATCCAAGAACTTCAGGACCTCTCGACTCGCTTTACTCTCTCACGACGTTAGTACGACAAAATGTCGAGATGACTGCGACGAGCACTCATCCATAAGCTGCGTTGAAAGGCGATGATCGATAGTTCAGCAAAACCCAAATATGACGGTTGATAAATATCGAGGATATTGAATCACGACAATGTACTTGTACATGTTGGTGTCTTTCAAATTTTTAGTTCATCGTTTTTTGGTTCATCATGCTGATAAGCAGTAGTAGAATCTTGGGGACAAATCTCTACCAGGAGTAGTTGGGGGCGTAGACGTAGCGGTCTTTGTTGTACTTATTAGATTTTGTCATCTTTATGATCTTCTTTTCATCATTTTGCTGCCTATCAGACAAATCATCATAGGTCCTTGTGAAGGCAAAGCCGTGCTGCACCCTCCTTCTAGGATATGATCGGAAGCAAAACGCGACCTTTTTCTTCTGAAGCATCGTTTCTCATTTCTCCGTTAGACCAGCAACTGCGCTTCCTCAGTTCCAGCGAATGTTGATCAACATAGTACTCATGGCACATGCATCCCACCCAACAAGATTGTTTGAATCATTTGCAGTGCGACCAGCACATTCGGCACGACGCCTCGTACTTGGACTTCCCTCTTTCCATCTGGGCGATCGCCGGACTTGTCAGTCGTGATCGTACACGCACTGGCTTGGCGAATCGCCTTGATGACATTACCGCCAGAGCCGATAATCTTACCAATAGTCTGTTCCTCCACGTTAACAGTGCAAGTGCATTCGATACCTGCGTGGTGGTTTTGAAGGTTGTATGCTAGAAGAAGTTGAGGTAGATTCACGTTCAGTTAAAACTAATGCTAATGGTGTTGTTATTCGTCCTCGAGTGAAATATACTTACTCCTTACGTGGTATTTTCAACCTGGTTGGCGTTTCTACTTGGTGAACGTGAAACTGAAAGAAGCATATTCTAATTAAGTATAAGTGGCAGTACCCGCAACAGGTGTGAGTCCCCCTTGTGCTGCTGCACCTGGTATAGGACCACTCTCTACTCTCCTCCGCTTGTTGTCTCCGCCAAGCTGTTGCACCCCCTGTCCTCCCATCATGGGGTTGATGCCCGGTGGAGCTCCGATATTAGGGTAGTTCTGCCCCGCATTCGCACCAGGAAGTGCTCCGATACTGTTGAGTCCGCCAAACGGATTCAAGACGCCGTCCAAGTTACCGTTGCCACCCATGTAGCTCTGATGGTCCATCATATTTTCGTCAGCGCGACCGCGTTTGCCGGGGAACTTAGAGAGGAGCCAAAATATACTATCGAGGATTGTGATTCCACAAAATTATTTGGTTTCCTTGTTCTCTCTGTAAAGCTAAAGAAGGTAGTTTCTGCAAAACGAGGAACAACTAAGAAAAGCCAACTACAACAAGTAACACATGATCTACCTCGAGGACCTACCCTAGTTGGTTCATCTAGTTGTCAATGTCAAGGTCAACAATTCCTGTCCTCGTAATATTATTCCCCCCTTGTCCCTGTCCACCACGTTGCTGCTGTCCTCCTCTCTGTCCCCCTCCTCCACGGTTCAACGATGGCATCTGACCGCCTGCCTTGCGAATGACGATCTGCAAACTATTCTCCAACACTTCAGCAATGGTCGGCACAGCCTGAAGCATGTCTTGGGGTACGCCGTGCATGCGGAAGTACCTGATGATGTATAATGTGTGCGTAGAATGTATAAAGTATAATGTATAATGTATCTACTAGAAGAGTAAGTATGAAGGGATTTAAGCCTATGTATCTACTAGAAGAGTAAGTATGAAGGGATTTTTGTGGTTTCCTATGATTGAATGATTGATAGATTGATTGATGTGCCTGGCAAGACGTCATTTTTGAGGATTTTGTTTCGGATAATTCAAGAATGAAGATGATGCAGTAGATCACAAGAACATGTTGATGTTGATGCAGTTGCTTGTACCGGAAAACATCATCATTCGAGTCGTTATCGACATCGAAACTGCAATCAGACCACTTCTTGCGCCACTCGTTGAGGTTGTCACCCTTCTTACCGATCAGGCTTCCTGCGATGATGATGGGAATCTTAATCTCAACCGCAAATTTGCACTCTTTGTTCTCGTCACCGGGGGATGAAAGTGGATGCAGAAAAGGTATTTAAATGAGGAATAATTGTGATGTCCAGATGTTGAGTGTTGCAAGAGCATTGATGAGAATACTATGCGCTCGTGTGCGTGTCAGGTGGATTCTCTCTACATCATCTAAAAACGATTTACAAAAACAGGACGTTGGAATTCTCATGTTGCATCCTTAGTACGTCAAAATCTAGCTTGATGAATGAATGAATGTACCCACTCAAGCTTTCTCATTTTGCATCCTTACGTCAACATCTAGCTTCAAAAATATGCAATCTTCAAGTATAGTTATAAAGTTGTAACCCAGATATGAATATGCAATCAAGTTCATAAGTCTTCCTTCGCTGCTGCCGCCAAGCGGTCCTTGAATCGTTCATCATCCGCTACGGTACGGATGATCTCACAAAAGGCGTGCCAAATTTGAGCCCATTCACCGTCGATCACGATGCGACGCATGTTGGTACGCACGATGTCCCGGTCATTGGAGATCCGCACGCCGTTATTGTCCTTAATCTCCTTGATGCGGGCGCCCTTTTCCCCGATAATGGCCCCAAACATGTCTTTTGGGAAAAGGCACTCGAGCGAAGTGAGAGACGACATTTTGGACGTGGAGAGAGATGAAGATGGAAGGGCTCTGACAAAGAAATGAGAGAGACTCAAGACAACGCAAAGATGGAGAAAGAGAGGACGAGAAAGATTCAACCTTCACAAGAAGACTAGAGAACAAGTACGGGTGGAAGATGTTGTTGACTAGAAGATAGCGCAAGAATAGATGGCTAAGCTTGTTGAAGAATGAAAGATTAGATACAGGATGAGATACACGAAGATAGAAATGAAGAGAAGCTGCGCGATTACGACCGAGAAATCGGAGATCTTGAGTTTTTTCTTTCTACAAGGAGCACAAAGCAGCGGACTGACAAGAGTTGATAAAGAGATGAAGCGACCGGGTCAAAGAAGTTGAAACGAAGAACAATGAGAAAAGACGTAGATGAAAGAACAAGAGATGGAAGATTCGATTTTGGAGACCTTGCTTGAATTTTGCTCTGGACTGAAAGTAGAAAAAAAAAGTGGATGTTGTATACAATTCAAAGAATATGATCTCAGTATCGGTTCTGCATTGCTATTTGAGCGTTAGAGATCGGATAGCGATTGAAAGAACCAGCCACGAAATGAAGATTTCATTTGACTTTTTTTGACGTCCAATAAGAATCAAAACAGGCACTTCGCACTCGCACCCAGCAAGAATTTCAAAGACAAGAGAACGAAAGAACAAACGTCAGCTGCAAAGTAAGAATGACCAGCTTCGAATTGAATAGTTGAAAAAGCATTTTCGCGGTGGAACACAAGTACGTCGAGACGAAAGAAAAATTGAACGAATGCTGTAGCCTTGCAAAATGGAACTGGAACATGCTGCAAACAAAGTAGAAAGGTCCAGCTGCAGAAGCTTTACTTTTCAGTCTGAAAAATCATGACAGGCTTAAAACCAAAGAAGAATCACATCTGACTTCCCATTTGGGGTCATAGCATTTTCCCGATGCCGATATGACATCTCGGTACCATGATGATCGAACTCAGGCATATATCGACGTTTTTACATCAGCATGATATAGTTAGAGGACTCTGTTGTTCCTAGTCCTAGTACTCATTCTGCGGTAGAAAGGTCCAGCTGCAGAAGCTTTACTTTTCAGTCTGAAAAATCATGACAGGCTCAAAACCAAAGAAGAATCACATCTGACTTCCCATTTTGGGTCATAGCATTTTTCCGATGCCGATATGCACTGCTATCATCTCGGTTAAAAAACTCGGTTTAAAAAGTCGGACCATGATGATCGAACTCAGGCATATATCGACGTTTTTACATCGCTTATTGTAAGTAGTTA
Organism: Amoebophrya sp. A25; assembly: GCA_905178165.1. NCBI lineage: Eukaryota > Dinophyceae > Syndiniales > Amoebophryaceae > Amoebophrya > Amoebophrya sp. A25. The sequence continues at coordinate 581,210 of CAJINU010000072.1, forward strand.
CTCGCTTATTTCAGTGCCGATATGCACTTGTTCGACATCACAACACCTGTAACTGATGCCAGTGATGTCCACATCCCGCTGAAGAATGAGGCGCAAAAGGAGGAGCAAGCGGGTGGACCATGTGATCACGTTGTATGCTTTCTTAGCATATAATTGCTCTTGTTGTCATTTGTAAGAACCGATTTATGCTCTGAATCTTTTCAACAAGACGAAGTGAGAACATCTTCATGTGGATGTGAGAACAACACAACTTTCGGTTTTCTAATGGACCAGAATGCTTTTCCCTTGGAAGCGCGGTCGAGAGACAATAGTACCCACACCATGGTTTCTTTCTTCTCTTGTGGCTGGTGGACGACACTTACGTGTTGAGGAAAAAGTCAGGCTCAATGGTTTCTTAGGGTACTCCGTAGCACGAGAAGCAGGGGTCTGAAAAAACGGTGGAATAGGGAACGCTTTTTCCTTCACATTCAAATCTCAAAAAAGAGAATTAATATCATGACAATCTTCCCTGCCACATTCGTCACTTATTCTTTAGCCGTCAGAGAATTCATCTTCTTCCGCAAAGACATCGTCGTCCGCAGCAGCAGCGCCACCGTCACCCTCACCGTCAGCAGCTCCCTCTTGTCTTAGAATTTTTTGTGGATGTATGTTTCATCTATTCAGGATCATTCTCTAGAGAAACTACAACAATTCGAGATCAAGTACATATATGCTGGATCTTCATGCATCTTCTACGAGAAATTTTAAGCGAGACAACTACTGACTGAGTCCACCTAGTGACTTGTTTGAGTCCATAATTCTTCTGTTCCCAGGTGTGGCGAAACTACCCATCGCAGAACGCCCATCCCCTCTGAGATAGGGCAGATGAAAATTGCGGGATATTCCGTAGCCAACTCGATCTGCACGTTCTCGATGATAGGAAGACCAAGACCGATCTTGGAGACCCATTCTGTGAGGATAGTGGGGATGAGGAAGACGTGATTCATGATAATATTGGCTAATATACTTAGGTGTCTGAATAGTGGTGTTTTTTTCCACGGATCCAAATATTTGAATCTGTTGGTAAAAGTGGAAGAAGTATTTGAATATTTGGTGATCACAATGTAGGAAGGAGATTGACTACTCTACTAATCGTAATCCAGTGATCAAGAAAACGAAGCAAATCAAAAGCTTACTATTTGAGAATCTGCATTTGCTTTGATCGTCGAAGCCTTCTTTCCTTGTCAAAAAGACTTTTGCCGACGTCAATGGAGCTGCAGGTGCATCAGCGGGCATTTCCTGTTTTGGTTTCTTCTCCTCTAAACTCTCCGCTACAAGGAAGTCGATAGCCATGGCACCACTTTGATTCTGGGAACCGAAGCGGACAACGTCACACTTCTTGACATTGCCGGTCCGAGAATCACGGATAGGTTCTCTGGGGCAAGCCATGAAAACAGTAGCGTGTTTTTGGTCACCTAATTGCGAAGTTTGAGATGGTGAATCTCAAGAAAATGATTTCTTATCCATGATCGTCTAGTACCATAGTACTAGTTACAACTACAACTACAACGTACAAGCGATCGCCCACATTGAAAATCCTAATCAACAAACCTCGTCCATGGATCTTCATCTAAACTCTAAATCATAAAGACTAGTACTCACGCTGAGTTCCATCAGGTTCTCCTGTGCGTATCGAAAGCAGTCCTTTGGCAGTTGAATGTGATAGCAGTCCTCTTTGCTTGGTGGAAGTTCTAGACTTCGATCTCCACAATGTGGCTTCACAGTTATTGAGAACTGGTTTAACCTAGGTGCCGCACCACCACGAGATTGCTTCGCCTTTTTGTTACCTGCGCTGCCAGCGCCCTAGAGGAGGATTGAAAAAAATGTCATCAGAAAGTTGCGTTCCTTGGACTTTACAACAGGAGCGGAAAACGGATCACGAAGCTTAGTGTTTCGTGAAATGATGAGGATGTTAGTCGATCCTACGACTTCCCTGAAGTAAGTCTAAGTGAGTGCATTCATCCACATAATCATAAGAAAACTTTTTCTTGTGCACGTAACTGTCAAATATACCTCCTCCTCTTTGGGCGCTATTGCTTGCTCCCCCCTGGGATCGAGTAAGGTGACTTCGAGCACATCGGGCTTATCTTCCGAGTTGTACCGCAAATGAACGGACTGATGATCGGGTTGTTTCTAATGGAATGCGAATCATGGAATGCGAATCATCACATACACACTACACGATGGAATTGTACGACATGAACGCTTGTCTAAGTTAGTCCAGACAACTCCACGGAGTCCTAAAAGACAAAGAATAGACATAATGAAAAGAATACGTCTTTCGATTTGCAGATCTTCAAAATCTTGTTCATTAGCTCCAGATCCACTGAGATGAGAAACTCCTTGTCACCGTTCTCGTTTTCTTCGTCTGTAGTGGCATAATAATTCTCAAATGCCTCCCGTCCAAGTTCCCAGTTGACGAGGGCACACTGAGGAGTGAGGAGCAAGGGGTGAGTTGTGAGTTGTTCCCAACTAAGACGAAGGGATTAATTTGTGATGCTTGTGGTCGCATCTCATTCAACTTCAAGATTCTTCACAAGATCAACTACATAAATAAAGTGTTAATGTTATCACCATAATTACCTCCATACTTAACTCGGAGATAGCGAAAATACCTACGAACTAACAATCACTAATCTACTATCAGTATCAGTACATGACTCGAATCAATCCCCACGTATGACATGCTGTTTTCTCGTACTCGGAAAGTGATCAAATCCGGCTGAATGCTGCCCGAGCATTGCAGCAGCGTCTTGAACAAGCTTTGATCTTTGAAACGGCACTCTAATTTGCTGGTGGAGGAGGCGCTTCCACCCTCCATGGGCTCTTCTTTCACGAAGTCACCCATGATGTTGGCTTTTGTTGAAGTAAGATACTGGGCACTTGATTTTGTCGTTCACCTACAATTCCCTTCGTTGCCTCCAATTCCCTTCGTTGCCGAATATGTTGTCGTTGACCTACAATTCCCTAGGTTAGGTTACCTACCAGGAAAACTGGCAGACATGAATGGCTGCTGAAGAGCCAAAAACAAAACTACGTCCTAGAGCTGGTAGCGCTACGCTAAGTCCTAGTTTCTGAGCTATACTAGACCGATCACCGTCTCTGAAATCGAAGTTGTTTTCCTTCGTTGTCGTACCAATGTGGTCGACGTTCTTCGGCGTCGCGCTTGCGCCAGATGTTAGCACATCAAGGACATGAAAACGAACATGATCTTGCTTTCCATATTTTTTCTCATATCGATGTGACGAGTCGGTTCTTCTTTATCTAGAAGTAGTCTCAGTAGTAAAATGACAGTGCGACAGCATCGATATTCATTGCTACTGCGTTAGACCACACCAATGACTACAGACGTTTCTTCGCTTACTAGTTCTACACCCCTGATTCAAGACATATGCAAGAAATGATCTAGCTTGAAATCAGAAAGGAAACTAGTCACATCAGAAGCAGCTCCTGCTTGTGCTAACAGGTAAAAAACGATTGCCTTTTGTTGTCTTTGTCTTTTCTTTATCTTGGGCTTGACCATAACTTTGTTTTCATTTTTCCGGATAATTATAGCGGAGATTACATTACATTACATGTTTTTCGATACTGGTGACTTACTCAGATGACAGACTAACCGGAACTGTCGAACAAGAGGAGGAAGAACATGCAACCTTTCGCCTTGCCTTTTCTACTTCAGCCAAACAAAAGAACACAGTTGCAGTTGGTGGATACACGAGTCATCATTGCTGCGGTTTTCCAATAGTTGAAATTCAGGCGAGGATATTATGCTTCACTAACAGTTTTAGGCATCTACCGTTTTGTCTTGGGATAAGTGAAAAACACGACTGGACAACATGCGGATGGTTCTTCGAGGCTCATTCAACATTGGCACTGCGCTCTTAAAAATAACATGAGACTCTCCATTCCTATAAGCATTCAAACACCTCTGTCTCTGTGCATGATGATGAGCGTTCTAGAAGTTCAAGCTTAAGTTCTAGTTCTACTTGGGTGGGTCGTAATAAAGTAGAATGTAGTTGTCATGCTAGGTCAGGTTGTGGATCCTGCACATCGAGCACCCCCGGCACCTTGTCAGTGTCGTGCACTTGCAAATATGTGACACTCTTATTAACCCTCCAAACACACGTGGTATAAAAGGTAGAGAAAGATGTGCCTAGGTAACAAGTATTCTTTTTATGGTGGACAAAAGCGAATAATAATCCTGTGTGGCGGAGTAGACATCAATGCGACTTTAGCGTTGCTGCAATAGAGTTTTTTAGTAAAAAACTATCTTGAGATTATTTTTCTAATACGAGATCAGGATCACACTATTCACAATGATCTAGATGTACTGCAGTATCTGTACAACCGTCAAACTCTTTTCCCTTCGATGATGTTGACGAAAAAGTGCAACGCTCCGGTAATGTAGAGGACAAAAGCTTCATTTACTGATTCGTTAAACTAGTACTAGAACTACTTGTTCAACTCACTAACAATAACATCTTTCCCATACACGATACTGCTTAGTCTCATTATCTTGTTATCGACCTACCTTGTACCGATAATACATGTTACTCCTTATCAGTAATCTTGACCTTGTAGAACGAAGAGTAGGACCATTATAGTATTGGTAAAAATATTGAACAAAACAAAGAGTCAAGATGGTGGTTATGTTGATTATGTTGATAGATGTAATTGTGATTCTCATCAAGATTGCTGGGCTCGGCAATGATGCCGGCCGTTATGTTGGCGTTGAAGAAACGGGGTGTTGCAATATGGTGGAGTCATTTCCTAATTTTTTCCCTATCACTTCCAAAGAATAGTTTTGCAGAGGCAAACTTCTGCCTGTCGTCTAACAAATCAGGACCCAGCTGACCGACTACAGCAGAGAGTTGTCTGCACATCAAACGTATTTTTTGATTGATAGGTTGATGGATGCTTCACCGCCCCTATCATCGATGGAGCTCATCGATGATACTAATGATTTGTGTGCTTCTTATAAATATATACTTCATTCATTCTACTTGAACTCCAGTTTTACAGCCTCAGTAATACTTCTTACATCTTCATGTTGTTGAACATATTCTTATTCAATAGTAGTCAAAGTCATGTCGAAGAATTCAAGAGAATACCAACCTAAGCGGTCTTCCTCCTTTTTCAACTAGTAGATGTACTAGAACAAGAACCACTAGTACTAGACTACAACTGGGAATAATGGGAAATTAACCAAAAAAGAACTGGGACTATAACAGCACTTCTGACTCTACTTAAGCATGTTGTAACCAAAGTCAATGGGAGAAATAAACCCTAGTGGTGTAGGGCAGAATCAGCACGACCGAGATGTTTATGAATGCATGTGAATATTAGTTCTTCACCACGGTGGATTCAATTTCAAACTTCAATATCGTCGCTGATACTAGGAGAGGAAAAATCGTAGTTCTCTTCGAGCATCAAAATAATATGCTAGTGTTCTTGTACTTGTTCTGTCGCAGTCGTAGTCGTACTCCTCCTCGTACATCACGCATATTAGATACATTTTTAACAAATTCAAATGTGTAGTTACAAAAATTACTCTTTAGAAGTAAATCGCATATTAGATATTTGACTCCTCACTGTCCGCAACAGGCTATGTACAGCAGCCGGAATTATCGGCAACTCATGAGTGTTGTGGGTTCTTGGGGCTGCAGTTGTAGCTGGTGTAGAAGTACTTCTCAAGTGTCTAAAAGAAGGAGAAGGAGTGCTAAGAGATGCAGATGGAGTACTCGAATTAGTAGTAGGAGTGCTAAAAAGAGAAAGAGATGGACCAAAACTAGTATTTGATGTTGATGTGACTGCTCTAAGATGAGATGTAGTACTAGTATTCGATGTGACTGCTCCTGGAGGAAGCTGTTCAACAACAGGATTTGAATTATGTGGATTCGGATTAGGGTTACCTTGCAGCAAGGTTGTAGAGGAGGTGGACACGTCATGGTTTCTAAGATGATCTCCAGCACGCAAAGATGACGAAGACGATGAAGACTCAGTAGCACTAAGAGCACCGCCAGTTGTCGTTGTGGTGCCCTCTGCAACAGTTAGTTGTTCTGCCTCTCTTCGAATTTGCGCATTTCCTTCTGCGGCCAGTTGCTGTCCCAAGCTGTTCAGCATTCCCCGTGTCTTTAGGCTGTCTGGAGGTTCGTCATGGCCAGTAGCGCAACGGCAGCACAAGTCGAAACCGAAAGGATGCACCCTAGACCTCTGGCTTGGGCAATGATAGAGCCAAACACGACCTCGAATAGCATGACTACATAAGTCACATTCGACTGGGCACCTGGAAATTTTTTTGACGAAAATTGAATTCTTCTAGCATGTGAAACACACAAGCCGATTATCTACCTTTTTTGTCTTCTCCGACAAAGAACTAATGATGATACTTCAATCAATGTGATAGGGAAGTAAATAGGACTAGCGAGAAGTTAAAGTGAACATGTTAGTTTGAGTTATTTGACAGAACTACGTATTAGAAAATTTAGTACGCTGCATTGCTATTCTCATAGGCTCCTCTGGCTAACACAACGTCCATTTTTTCACCACACGGACACAGTACGTGGCTGCGATCCAGCAGCATAGTGCCAGTGATCTTGAGTCTAGGTGAAGTTGTTTCATCGATTTGTCGAACGTCTTGGCACGCCACGTTGGTTGATGAGGACATCTGCAGCGAGCTGGATGCCGTTGGCGATGTACTTTTTGGACTCCTAGAAGTCCTCGCTGTACCTGCTGCACCGCCATCTGCACCATCTGCTGACCTTTGGCGCTCACGCCTGCTCCTACTAGGTGCAGGAATGATGCCTCTCCTCTGATTTTCGGCAAAGAGGTCTAAAATCGACTGTTGCTCTGCAAGCAGATCTTCAAGAACTTCCTGTTGTTCTACTTTATTAGGGTTCTTCATGTGCTGTTCTGGACCAGAAACATTCATCTGAGAAATGAGATGCGCCTCTGCAACTGACAAATCTTCTCTATTGTGTACTAGTTGTCCTCTAGGATCAGGATCAACCGCACGCGCACCAGAAGAAGAACAAGATGAAGCTGCAGCTGCCTCAGATAAGGTTTGCGACGTATCAGCACCTCTACCAAACAGACGAGTGACAAGAAAGCCTAACGTCGTATCTGTCGTCTGTCTCTGGATTGGCTCTTCATCAGGTTGCGGGGGCAGGGGAACTGGCGAGCTAGGACCTCCTCCAGAGGAAGAACTGCTAGCAGGTGTATTAGAGCTCTCCCCTATTCATCCCTGTGGAAATCCCTCAGGCATATGCGTCAGTATCGCCCTTGTAGCGGGACGCATATGTTTGAGGGCCGTCTACAGGGATGGATTAGGGGAAGCCTTAATTGTAGCCACATTTTCACTAGCAGTTGCAGCCACATTTTCACTAGCAATTGCATCCCGAGGCGCACTTCTTCCTTCTGGTGCAGAAAGAAAGGCGTCGCGCTGATGATCCTCGGGGGCATGTCCTCTTTGTCCTACTCCCGTTCTGTCACTTCTACTTGCGTTACTATTACTCACCCTGGTACGTCCACAACTCTGGATCGTCCTGGAACTGACGTTGTCTTGAAACTCTCTATATCTCACGAATGTCCTGCGCAACTCGCGGTACATGTCCAAATCCGACGCCCTTAAAATGCCTAATTCAGCTATGCTGGTCTGAGCGTCTAGCTTGGCCAATTCATCCGGTCCAATGGCTGTGTACAAGGGTTGTGCCCCTTTGGGCAATCTTCTTCGAAACACCCTAGTCGTCAGATTTGCTGGATTGCCGATCGAGTTGTCCGTATTACAAGAACTACCTGTGGCGCTACGCTCTCGCTGAAGGACGCTGGGTGAGGAAGGACCATCGTGATCATCGACATCAGAAACTGAAGAGTGCAGCTGTGGTGGTGGTACCACTACCAGTGCTGATGGTGCATCGATGGATTCCTCCTCTTCTCGCCCACTCCGATCATCCTGGTTGGCATCGTGAAGCATCGTGTTGCTCGTAGCTCTGCTCGACATGGGACTAAAGTAACTGAAGCGAAGATCGCTTATTCCTGCGTGCTCTGGAGAGAGGAGGGTCGAGATAGAAGCAGTAGGCGGAGGCATCGGAGAAAGCATCGCAGTAGAAGATCCTCCCGTTGCACCAGCTTCATCGCCTCCTAAAAAATGATCAACAACTACATTCTCCCCATGCTGTTCGTCACTAAGACCTGTGCTACCGGAAATATTAACAACATTGACATTATTAGTCCTCCTAGGCATTTGTTGTACTGGAAAGCTTCGAGATGCAATGGTAGAACCAGATGGACTTCGCTCTTCCACCACAGTTGTGTCAAGCGGCTGACTAACGCTGCTCCTGGACCTCACTAGGGAAGAAATGCCTGCATCTTCATCTGCTCTAGCTAAAACTGCGAGAGGACTTGCAAGAAGATCCTCGATATCATCTTGTTCTCCTCCGGCAATAGATTCCGCGCTCCTCGATTTCACCCTCTCTTGTGCAGATGCAGCTATTGAGAGCCCAAGATCGGGTGGGGCTGGAGGAGTTGTATTTTGTACTTGCAGTGAGGATGAAGTAGGTGCACAGGTCTGGCAGCTTTGGTCTTCTCTAGCACCACTTGCAGCTGTACCACGAACAGCACAATCGTCTATATTTAGTCGTCTTCTGACACTACTTACTCGGAAAGGACTGGATGATCCATCATCTTGATGCTCTCGTCTAGAGATATCGCCACCAAGATATTCTTCGAAGTTGTGGTCTCGTCCTCGTATATGGCCTCGTTGCAGAGGCAAACTAGAGGTAAATGGGTCTTGTTCTGCATCTAAAGGCGCACGGGGTCCAGCACTGCGTGAAGGAGGCGAAGTGAAAGCCCCAGGATCAAGCGAAAAACTTCTATCATTCACTCCCAGATTTTGAGTTGCCTTACCTACTTCCCAACTTCCACGTGAAATCGTTCTCCTCCCAATATTCTGTTGGCCGCCGCCACCACCGCGTTGTCGTTTCGCATGGTGGCTACTGTAACGGAGACTTGATTGTGTGAAGAAAACTTGCCCACTTGCCAGTTCCTCTGGAGTCCTGCGTCGAAACGCAACGCGGCAATAGGGACAACGCCCGTACACCTTACTCAACAAATGTGTGACACAGCCTCCACACATGTTGGCATGGCCACAGGGTAAAATATGACGTGGGTCTGGTGGTCCGTCCAGGCAAATGCAGCACATTTCCACCGTTGGCGCCTCTAAGGATGAGGCACGTGGACCTGTCGAGCTGTCTTCTGACACTTGCCTAGAAAAATGCGCGACGGAACCGGTACTTGTTTTGCTCATCGATCTCAGTCTGCTCATGGCCTGGTCGGCTACATCCGTATTTCTGTTCCTTCCAAGGAACAAATCCTTGTAGTTGTTAATGTCGTTGTTCACCTTCACTGGGTCGTTTGTGCTTGTGGGCTCTACCATATAATCCTTGACTCCACCTCCTTCCTCGCTTAGGTTTTCAATAATACGTCGATCCGCATGAAGTTCATCTTCAAGCAAGTCATTTCCGCCAAGGCCAAGTTGAAATTCTCCGTCAAGATTTCGATCTTCATCTTCTGTGGCGCTAAAAGAGCAAGACGATGAACTACTAGAAGGATCAAAAGCATTGCTCTTGCTGCTCAAAAATCGTTCTATTTTTAAAGAAGCGGCAGGAATGTTGTTCAAGTTTTTAAAGTCTTGTTCTGCGACTGCGTCATCCTCCTCCTCATTCAAGGTATGATCATTCAAACTCCTAATAATCCCTGCTCTGTTCTCGTCATCCACGGTCTGGTGGACTCCTTCCCCATTAGCGTTTCCGAGACCAACATCTTGTTCGTGAAGTTCATACGATGAACTAGCTCCAGATGATAATAGCGAGTCCGCAGAAGTGCCAAGTAGAGTCGATGTGTTGAGTGCCGCGCGCGCGCCACCAACACCAACGATATTTATGTTGCTGCGAGCATGTTGTTGATTTACTTGAAGGCTGCTATGCTCTTCGCCAGCAACATGCTTGCTTCTCCCGGTGCCCACCGGTGGGTCACGTTCACGACGGACAAGAATGCTATCCTCCTCGATCGTCATTCTGTTACTGTTTCTCTACCTTTCATTTCTACGAGTAGCCCAACGCGGATAAACTAGGTTTATTGTGCAAACTGTCCTCATATTTATGATCATGAACCAAAATCGACTTAAGAGCGAAGGATAGACGTAGAGAAATAAGGTGGTCGCGGATTCTGCGAAATAAGGTGGTCGCGGATTCTGCTAAAAATATGAATGGCCAGAGCTATCGAACCGAGAAATATTACTTCTGGTTTTACAAAGATCATATTAAACAATAAAGGGGTAGTACTAGCATCTTATAATATACATGTTTTACCAACATTACAGAACTAGAACTTCAACTATCTTTATAAGGGGACCACAACTGGAGTATAGGCATACATCTTGTCATAAAAAAGTTCAAAAATCCAGGACTAGGAAAATATGAAGTTGCATAGCAATAATTCACTCATTCATTCATTGATTCGAACCACGTAGCAGCTACGAGTAACGGCCTGGCTCCGTTGTGACCCGATTAGAGACACGGCAGCTACAAAGGGCCGACTGCTTAACGACGTGAGTAACGTATCTGGCAGCCTAAATAGACCGACTGTTCCTTTTCATCTTGCTTTCTTCCTTTTCCTTCTTTATTCAGTCTACTTTTCTAATGTACTTACCCATCCTCTGTAATGTCCTTCGTTCCTTCTATACATGGCGGATACTGCTGTTCTACGTTGGCCTTTTCAGAAGTAAGACAAGTTGCGACTAGCTTGCGACAGAACTAAGTACTCATCTGTGATGTTGGGGCGGGGGCTACTTGTTCTGCTTGCTCTGTCCTGCTCCACCGGGAGGTTCATCATGCTCAGAAGTTGATGGTCGCTCCTCCTCCATGTCGATCACGGGACGTGACACCCGCAGAGACGCCAGTCTGCTCGGCGGAATGATATAAGCTAGTAATATACATCAAAACTACCAAGGACTTCTTGTTACTTAGAAGAAGGAGACTAAATATTTACGTGAATCAAAAAAGACCCAACAACAACATGAAGAACATCAACATCTGCTATTTTCATCACCGCATGCCAGGATCATTTCACTCCATCATCAGGAAAATGCCTGTGTGCTGGTACAAGGAGTTAAATGTTGGGGTCAAAAACAAGTAAGAACGTCGCTCAATTCTCACAACGCTGCTCACTGGAGACACAGAACAAAATTGCTCGTAAATTTTAAGAACCACACTCGTTATTCATCGAGGCTAAAACGGGTTCACAGAGCAGACACCTCTCGACAACATCGCGATCGCGATGACTTTTTCAATATAACTGCAACTCTTTAGGTCACACGAGTAATGTTTTTGCTGGACCACACTTTAGCTCGTTATCTCGTCATCGTCCTCGCTCTCATGACGATGCTGCTCGTTTCAACTAAGTCAGTACGCGCAGATACTCGTCAGGATGAACAACATCGGTATCTTTATCGTTGTACATGATGCGCAGCGACTAGAAGACTTTTGGAGTTCTAGTAGCCGAAGCCGCATAATAATGACTCAGTTGTACTAATATCGTCGTTGCTTTCGTGGGAAAAATAAAGAACGGAGAAAGGAAGATAGAGAATGGGCGTCGTTAGGGTAATTAGTGGGTTGGGATATGATCATCAATGGTCCCCTGCATGCTGATGATGATCTTACTACACCTTACAAAGCACTTCGGTCCTTATGACGTACTTCATGCCCTCTATCACCGGAGAACCCTCATGCAAAAGAGGTGGTAGACACTCTCCATGTGGGAAGACTAAGATGCTCCCTTCAGCAGGCTTAACAGGTACTGAAAGCATTTGTGCTCGTGCTGAGTCCACCTCTTGACCTTCTTGCAAAGGCACGAAGAATCTTGTGCATCCCCCAGAAAAGTCGGAATTCAGATACACCAGGAATGTCCATCGGGAAGTGCTAGATACTGGTTTCTTTTCTGTCTCCCCTGCTTGTTTAGAGGAAGAAGAGCAGGAAGACATCGCATTCGTAGTAGAACTATCAATTCCGTACTTCTCTTCTCTTCCAACTTCATAGTACTTGCCAGTCTCTGAATGAAATTCCGAACTAGGCCAGGCGCCGTCGATGTGGGGTCGATAGTACCTGCCAGGCACGTACCGATAGAAACGGAGTCGGCGGTTCAGACCAAAAGGACTTTGTGTTGAGTCTTCCTCGCTTGCCTCGTCCTGCACGTCGTCATTTGCAGAAGTGTTCTTGGGCGAAACCTTTGCAGCTGGACCTTCTCCAGCACTACTAGTACTAGGAAAAAACTTCTCTACTCGATTCCATAACGTGCGTTCGATTTCTTGCGACACCATCCAGACACAAGCATGTGCTAGCTTAGACTTTGACGCTTTGCTTTCGCCACTAGCATCACAAGGCTCATCAGGTTCGAACCCCGCTTGTTCCGCAAAGGCACGTAGTTGAGCGCATTCCTTTTGCGATAAGACGTTTTTCAACATGAAAGCGCCTGGAATAAAAGGCACTGGATGCTTTTCGATACCCATACCAGACGTAGCCGCCGTCCTGTGCTTGTCTGAATCTGATACTGAAAATTCCTGATTCTGTTCTTCGCTTTCTTTCTCAAAAATCTCATCCGCAAGAGTTTTCGACGTTTCCGTTACGATTTTCAGAGGGTACTTGTTTGGAGGCCTTCTTGCAGAACCAGGCTCCTCATGACAGACGCGAAAAAGTGCCTCAGAACTAGTAGAACTCACTGGAGGATGTTTGATTTCGACCGTTCTAGAAGAAGAACATGCAGAAGAAGATGAAGAAGAAGTTGAAGAACCTGCTGGACGCCATTCCGGAATCTCAAGCAAACAATCGTCACGGGTGCTGAGCGATTGACAAGCTGACTCTTCACAACTTTCGCTCGTAAGGTGCTTTCTGACTTCCTCGAGTCTCGGCATAGAGGGCATTTTACATTTACTCTCATCTGGTGCACTCTCATTTCCACTTCTGCTCTTCGCATAATAGCAGGCAAGCATCGCATGCATGACTGGCCAGACCGAAGGCAATAGCACTGCTCCTTCTCCTCGAACCACACTGCCCCCGACAACTTTCTTGTCGGAGGAGGACTCATCATTCTCCAAACTACACCCCGCCGCATCCACCATGCGAACCCAACGCTGTAATGCTCCCAACTTTGGCTGTTCTTCTCGCGCAATAAAGCCTTCACGCAGTACCTTTTCTGCGAGTTGCTGAAGCTTCTCTACCTCGTTGATGTCGTCGACGTTTAACGCGGATGAGGATGGCGTTGGAGAGGAGGCGTCATGAGCACTGCTCAGCAAGTCCGTCACTAATTGCGTCAACCTTGACACTGGGGCTCGGCTAAGGTCAACACCGTGTAATGGATCCGCTTGCTTGGCTAGTACAGTGGTTAGTTTAATACTTAAGTCTAACTTGTTCGAGGCAGTTGGGTTCGAAGGACTCTTAGTATTTGAAGTCTTTGTAGTTGAGGGCACGATCCCAGCCAAAACTGCAGCTGCGTCGAAGATCACCTTGCGCAACTGTTTGAAGCCCTTGTCGCTTCTAAATTTCTCGACATTTTCTGGCAGGAGCAAGGAGGTTAGCGTCGTGATTGTTGCGTCTATATCGTTTACTGCGTCGGCGTGGTCTGATGCTGATTGCTGTCGCTGCTCTAGATCTCGTACAACTTCTGTTCGTGAGTTTTCCAATGCGTCCTCATTTTTTTCCTGGATAGTTTTCTTGCCGACGGCGGGCAAGTCGCTCTGAACATCTATTCTGATTTTTTTCGCTGTCGGGAGCCCATAAGGATCGTCGGAGACTGCAGTTACAACGACGCTGCGATCCCTCGCTTGTCGCTTCTTCGCCTTATTGCCCATGTTAAAGGTACTATGATGTTGAGTCGCTGAAGATACATGCAAGAACGAAGTGAGTAGTTCGCTGTCAAACTAATTATGAAGAACGATGTCTATAATCCCTGGAAGAAACAAACAGAATGGAAGGCATTTCCACATCATCAAATCTTCATTCCTCTACGACTTTTAGCACATGAATTTCTTTGCATGGTAATATGCTAAAAATCTGATGCAGATTTGACCACGATGATCGTTTCCGCTGCCAGAGTCAGGTCCTCCTACGGATCTTCGTTCGGAGACGGGGTTGACGTTGACTGTGGATCCTCCAAACAAATATTCTCAACATCATCGTCTTGTTGAAATCATAAATAATGCTGGATCTCGATATCTTAGTCACTGCTGAGTGGATCCCCGCCACGTCGAGTTCGAGGAGCAGATGCTGATAACAACTAAATTTTCACAACATTTCCTTTTCTATTTGCCTTTCATCATCAAAATTTTGATTCCCAGTTTTTTAGAGCTAGGCTCGCATTGATCTATTCCTGTTTTTCTTTTTAGTCCTGTTTTCGAAATGACTGTGACATCTATATTCCTAGGTGTCTTAATACTCAGAGACCCACTACTTTCAAAAAAATACTCCTACTAGTTAGTAGTCGTATCGAAACAGAACAAGAATCACCGCGCTTGCACAAAAATACTACTGTACTAGGTACTCGAAGTCGAATCTTGCTTGAATTGCTCATTGAGTCAAAATTTTGAATCTGCACGAAGTTGCTTTTCTCCGATTCTTTCGTATTTGTTGTTGCTCGTGCTATTCAACCATCTGTACAATCTAAGTGGATATGGATAAGCTAACGAGAATCACAATGATTTAAGTGTTTGTGTTCTCTACTCGTAGGTCAATAATTAGAATATCAATTCACCTCAGTCCAAATTGCTCTTGGTATTCATCACCTCAGCCCAAGCTTCTCTCGGTGTTCTCTACTTTGATCTGCTGCATGATGATGGTGATCCGTCGGCCCTCGAACCCCGAGCATTAAAGGCTGAAACAATTCATTTTTGTTGAGTAGCAATCTCAAGTAAAGAAGACCTGCGCACTCCCTTGCGACACTCCCCCATACGTTTATTCACGGGTGCTCCCAAAGATGGATTAGCTACAACAGCCTTAAGAGTAGGGAATCCCCCGGCTGTGTTTTATGCAACAAGAGGTTCGGATTAATATCCGGTCCCCCCTTATTCGCCAAAACGTCAGCATCGTCATCATCCAGGACGAGGTTGGTCTGGATAGCGGGAGAATGAAAGAGGGAGGAAGAACGGATAAGGAAAGAGGTATCATTCGTAGTTGATTGTCCAGTATGCCTCGTCGTTGTCATGTGCGGAAAAATAATACTTAAGATGAAGGTCTATTGCCCAGTGCATGGCCTAGAAATCCAACCATTCCATAACCAGCAGCAGCAGTGGTCATCACTGCGCCGACAAGGGGTCTGTAAGGCCAAAGGAGAGGACGGTACGTCGAAGCCACTACGAAACCCGCTAGAACATTCGCCCAGACAGGAAGAGAAAAAGCGAGATAGGAAGGAAAGATCCCGGAATAGACCATCAGCTCGGAGAATTCGGATGAAAGGAGGGCGTAAGGGTGCTAGGAGGGTTCACAGAAGCAAGGGGTCGTGCGTGGGAGTCTTGTTGAGTAGAAGACGATAAGATCCGGTAGACGCATGATGATGATCATGATCGTGCCAAAATAAATATGAGTAGTTGTACTGAGAGAGAGGAAAAAAGAACATCAGTCTTCAAAGAGATACCAGTCTTCTCTTCATACATTCGTAATCGCCAGCATCTGTGCTGCCCAGAGGAAGAGCGAGAGACTGGTGCACCCTTCATAGTTGGTTACTGTACACGACGGACAGCAGAAGAGAAACAGAAAGGGCGGAAAAACCCTTTTGTCACAGGCAAACATACCTATCGGCTCGTAGAGTGTAAAACAACAACCCTCACATTGCCGCTGACGATATGTAGGTGCGCGGTAACCTCCAGGCCCAGTTACATCGAACCATGTCAGAAAGTGATTATCTGAAAGGGAGAGAAATGGATCGATGTGGTGAATAACGCAGATCGAGTTCAAGGTGATCACATGTATCTGATTCTGATTCTAAAGTCCTCCGATCAGCGAGCGGAAGTGCTGCTAGTAGTTGGTAGGCAACCCTTGAACCGCTGCGCCTCAAAAAAATCAAAGAAAGTGGCCGAGACTGGACTCGAGAAACGACGCACCCGAAAGGCCTCGCGCAGAGACGAGGCGGCTGGAAGGGTTCCTCACGTCAGCCAGGGGCGGCCAAGCACTCCAAGCAATAACAACACTAAATAAATACTCCCAAGCACACACGCGCCCCGAGTGACTTGGGAGTAGCTCGCGGGCGACTTCCATCCCTGCATCCTGCTGGCCCTTGCTTCTAAGCTTGTTTGCTAAGTGATGCCCTGCCTGCAGCCCCAGGGATCGTGCCACCATGCGGGTCGCAGTCATCTCCTCCGCGGCCCGTGCGTCTTTCTTACCAACGTGCGCGCAAGGTCTCCGACACCAGCGAGACAAGCTGGCACCGAATGCTTCGAGAAAGCTTCTCCTGTGCATGTATGGCCACCCGCGCACCCTCTGAAGCGTCAGCCCTGGAATCTTCAACTAGAAAGGAAGCCACCAACGCCAGACACACCAACCAGGCACCCCCTGCCCGGGTGACACTCCTCCGGGTCTATCTGCTCCTCCCCTGCAGCCTCCCACGGCGCATCTAGCTCCGACCGCCCCGGGGGGAAGACTTTCTTCACGCTGGGCGGGTAACAAGCACCGACGCCGCCGCGTCGGCCCCTGCCTGCTGCAGCCGACGACGCGGCCCACACAAAGCCAGGCCCTGTGAGTGCCTGCCCCCATGCTTGCCGAGCACGTCACTTCTGTTCACGCGTGCGTCATGCGAGCGCTTTTCTTTTCTTTAGCGCTTCACAGCCTGGCTGTGACTAATCAACTCAAAGCAAGCGCGGCGCCCTTCCCCGCGGACCCACGAGCCTCCCGGCGGCGACGCGTGGCAAAATCGAGCAGGGAGCCACGCTTGAAGGCCTCCACGTGGTTGCGCCTTGGTCCTTCTGATTTTTGGCCGTGTCCTCTAGCTTCCTCTTGCTCTTCGCCACTTCTGCAGCGTGCCCGGTGGTCTTTCAGGAACGCGCACACCCTAAGAGCGAGGAGCCCGCGAAGGAGGGGAAGCGCGGCGGCTGACGTTTTCGAGGCCGCAGAGGGCGGAGAGCAGCGCAGGCGAGTTCCCTCCCCTCGTTTCACGCTGGCGCCTTGCATGGAGCGCCGCTCGGCCGGTCAAGGTTTCCGCTGCTCTTCAGGAAGGCCATCACACAAGCCACACCCGCGTGAATATGAGGACTGAAGCAAGTGGAGGAGCCATGGATCAACTCAAGCTATACGCTTACGCGCTCAAAAAAACCGGGGATAAAATAAAAGTGCAAGGGTCTAAAATTTCAGTACCAACCACCCGATACCAGCCGCGTCCGTACATTCGATGATAAGGGTCTTCAGCGAACATATACGCCACCGGAGGCTTCTTCAGTTAGAGCGCAAAGCATTTCATTTCTTCCCTTCAATTCTCCAGAGTCCCAAGAAGGAAACTGCGAAAAGAAGTGACCGCTTGTAGAAGTGTTGGAATACATTTTTGAGCCTTAATTCAGGTCTTCTTCGTGTGTGACAAAGTCAGGTCCTCTCCTCCATCTCCTTATCACCGTGCAGAATATCCACACGATAATCGCGCCACTCATCGCGCCAAATTCGTAGTACATATAGCTGAAATACGACACGCTGGAGAGAACTGAAGTGTAACACATATAGCGGAAATACGACACGCTGGAGAGAACTGAAATATCTAATTAATAGTGAGTGTGTGGAAGACAGAGAGTGAGATTGAAATCAGATTGATAGGAATTCAAATAAGCAGCTGCAGATGAGCGATCGTGAAGTCTCTAAAACTTGTCAAAATGACGAACAGTGCTTTGTATGACGTACGTGGATTCACTTTCGTCGACCCTGGCGCGAAAACGTTACCCATATAATCTAGCTTCCCATCCGTCCCCGGCACTACCCTAGCAGCCCAGCTGGCATCCACTTCCGATATCACAGTGGGTTCGTCTTTTGCAAACGACGTTGAATCGTGACCCCAGGCGCCTTGTGTTAGAGGGAGTTGCAGAGCAAGGAGGTTGGATTTTTTGGGTTGTGGAAGAACAAAGAGAAAGTAATTTTTAAAAAACACAAGTACTACCACTATGTTGTCTAATCAATTTATAGCCTGACCTCGCAAAATGAAGTATCCAGCCTATGAATTGATGCCAGAGTTCTCTGTGACAACAACGATGAATGTCAATGTCTACCTCCTCATAACAAAGACTCACACGAAGGTCCCAATTTCTCTTCTAGTGCGGCTTTCTCTTGCGTCAGCCAGTGAGTAACGTAATCACCGGGAAACAGGTGACTGCTCGTCTGAATCGTCCCTGTGGTGTAGGAGTTCGACGTCTGTGTGGGTGTATTCTGCGGATCTTCCTTCACTTGAATCCTAGCGACAAAAATCAGGCCGCTATGGGCGACCGGAGTAGGATCGGTCCTTCTTGAGTGGCTCTTTGATGTTGTGCGGTGAAAGATGTTAGCGCAAAAAGGCGAGAGTCTTCACGACGTTGGTTTCCCAAGTAGCTACATCTTCAAGCGATACGCACAATACTCACCAAAAATAGTGCTGAAGTTCAAGGAAGATATCAACATACTCTTGTCACAAGAACAACGATTGACTCTTTGCCATAACTTTTTCCATCAGTGACTGTAACATGGCACGTTCCTCGGACCCGTTGGCTAGTTCCAAAAAGGAGGTACTTCTGGAAGCTGTGCTCCTTCTGTGACCATGGTGACTACTTGATGTGCCTCGCCCATGTAGTGAGGATGAGTGCGCTTCTAACGAGGAAGGAAGAGTTGGCGACGCCTTGGAACTAGTCGACGACTGACCGTTAGAGATTGTACGTTCGTAGCTCTGAAACGGTATCCTGCAGCCGTATATGGACCCAAGCCGCTCTATGACCTTGTCTGCAAGAACAGCGTCGTTTCCAGCCGACGCAAGAATTTGAGGCACGATGGTATCCGTATCATGACAATGAGCACCCCAAAAGCGGAATTCTACGGCACCCACGTGGACCCCCATGCCGCTCAGCGTCTCGACTGCCTCGGTCGCGTGGTGTTCGTTCACGAGGGAGGTTATGAAAAAGGAATGATCATCTTGTGATTGTGTGGCGTTTCTGACAACTCTTCTCTGAGTGTTTTCAAGAAGATAGAAGTAGTACTAGAGAAAGGGAAGAGAAATTCTTCAAACGATATATAAGAATAACGAAATCGAATCCCATTCATAAAAACGATTTTTTCCGTCATTTTTCCAATGAAAGTGTTCGTATAGGTATCGGTCTCTTGGACGTTTTCTCGCGTTTCCTTGAGCATCCTCAGCAAGTCGTCGGCATGTGTCTCCCACTCGAAATGACTCCATATTTCTGCCATATGCTTCAAAATAACTAGGTAAGAAGCACTGGCTTGAGTCAACCCCTCGAACTCCGCAGCTGCGTCTGCTGCCGTGTCAGAACCAGCAGAACGTAGAAGCTGTTGTAATGAGGTAGAAGAAGATCGTGACTCTTGTTGTTGTTTTCTCGAGTGGTCAGCTTTATTGAGGAGGTGATGTTGGTGTTTTCTCGAGTGGTCATGACTTCTCGATGCCGTGTGATGTTGGTGATCTCGCTTCGGCAACTTCTGATAAGGATCAACATGTTGATCTTCCGCATCACCTGTTCCGGTATCGCCTTCATCTACAAAGTTCTGCATTGCTGCTAGACTCGTGGTCGTGGCTTGACCTGATGGGGTACTTGCAGCGTCATCCCCTACCATCAACACATCCGAAAGTGCTTGGCCCTGAGAAGGAATGAATGGTGTGAGCGTGAAAATTCTTCACCAAATAAGATCGTGATCGTGATAGCGATAGTTCCTGTAACCAACTTCTAGTTGTACATCTAGATCTACACCTTCACTTATAATACCCAAGCTTCCACATCATCTTCATCTTTTCCCAAGGCCAAGAGTTGCCTTCTGATATCCGGCCACTCTCCGTTGTCAAAAACCTGGATGTTTTTCGCCAAGCACGGACGCGTTCCTGCACAGATGATCCCGTTGACTACTGAATTTCGCAAGTCATACTCAACAGCGGATTTCGACACTGGGGTTGTCTCATCTAGATATTTCAACTTCAAAAAAGCTAGAGGCTCTGCGACATGTGCGATTGGGGGTGTAGTTGTGGCGGTTTCAGTTGAGGCATCTCTTGACGAAAGAGAGGAAGGCTTCGCTTCTTTTATTTTAGACCGCAGCTTGATTTCACTTCTCATCTTATTTCCAGTTGTACTACTTCCGGACGAAGAAGTACTAGTACGGTCTTCAGCAAACCATGCGGAATCCAATTGTTTAGCAACCGAACGTAAGGTTGATGGGGTCAAAGAAGCAAGAATATGCAACACACTACGGAGAGGACTTGAAGATGTGCTAGGCTCCTGGGTCGTGGTGCGTTCGTTGCTGTGGAGGTCCCGCTCTAGTAGAGCTTGAGACGCTTGAGAAGATGAAGGTGGCTGGTGGTGATCAAGGTGGTCATCGCTGTTGGACGAACGCCCAGTTGCAGTTATTTTCCCCAGCTTATGCTCCTCGTGTCTTTCGAGCTCAAATATTGGAGGACCACTAGGCTTCTCTTTCTTCTCTAGTCTTGCTCTTTCCCTTCGTTCACTTTTTCTACGCTTTCTTCTTCTGACTAGCTTCTGCTCTTCTTGATGGTCATCTTCTTCATGCCTTTCTTCTTGGGCCTCCTTGTCCTGCTCATCCTCGATCTGCAGGAACATAGTCGTCGCATCAGCATCCAGCACAGCTTCACTGTGGGCCTGCTCTTCTTGAATTGTCGTGTCGTCGTCTTCTACTTCCATCAAGAGGCTGCCCTTGTGACTCGTTCCATTACCCGACGTGGTGGCTGCCGCATTCGTCTGCCTGTCGTTGCCTTGATTCTGTTGGCTATTTCCCTGATGCTGATTCTGCCTACTATTGCCCTGATTCTGCCCGCCATTCGAAGCCGCGTGGTCCTTTTCTAGATCCTCTGCCTTGGCCTGGGAATCGCGGGAAATTAGAAAGTCAATATAATCCCATCCTATCCTACACATCAACATTTATATGTCAGCCATAGCTATACTAAGAAAGCATCTTCTGTTACTGTTGCCGATTTTTTCTGAGCAACAATTACATTACAACGACTACAGTATCACCCAGCACCATAACAGCAATTCCTTCAAATGCAGAAATTGCTCTTCGAACCTTGACCACCCCGTCTCTGTCTCTTTGCGTAGACGTGCAGCGCCGACGGCTGTGCCCACTGCTCGCACGCGCAAGGATTGAACCGCATCAATCAACTTCTCCGCTCTTTCTAGTTCGGCAGCCAATCGTTCTGTCATATGGGCGGCGTCATTGTCCGGGGCCTGGAGAGACAACAAGCAGTTGTATGCCAGGCTGGCGACACTGGGACGTATTCCAGATAACTCTACGAAGATCCTAATCCTGGATGTAGTTTATACAATACATAGAAGAGGACGAACCATTCATATTATTTTCCTCAACGTATTGGGTGGTGGTGTTGTGCGGACCGTGATTGTATGGTTCTGGTCTTTGGTATAGCCTGAATTTGGTAACCTGAATGGTTCTCTTCTTGTTTTCCCTTAGCAGGATCAAATTCAGGCTATACCAAAAATACCAGAACCATTCGGAAAAATGATTCTTCATCATTGTCCGGGGCCTGGAGAGACAACAAGCAGGATTGCTTGTATTCCAGAACCAGATGACTACGAAGATCAACGCCAATGCTACACTATACATAGGAGGTACTTATAGTTGATAACAAAGATCAAGTACCGACGCCAGTGTTTGCTCCATGTCGCGTTCTAAGCGATGGTCCTTCGCGTATTTGTTGATGTGCTTCATCACATGAATCTTCTCCACCAAGAAACTAGCAAGAGGTGCAAACTTGCTTCTCCTCTTGTGTCTCTGTCCACTAAGACGAACAAGATCGTCGTGGTGTTCGTCACGATAATCGTTGGGGTCTGGCGCATGCTTTTGGACTCCATTCGGGTCTGTTAGAACAAGTAGATGTTAAGAACAAGTAAATGAGCACGAAGTGCATGGTACCTACAGATATAGAATGAATATATGATTCTAGTTATTCTTATTGCTAAATCAGAACACGCGTCTTTGTTCATAATTCCAGAAACGACGACATCAATTGATGTGCTACGCTTTTGTCTCGTGTGCTCAGCAAAGCGATGTTCGTCGTTGGCACGTCGAGCGGCTCAGGCGGCGGGAAGGATGTCGTTGTCACAGATGGCGATGTTGATGAAGTTGTAGTAGTTGATGTGCTTGTCGACGTGGTCTCAGGTGCCTGCTGCTCTTTGGTGGATGTTGTGCTAGTAGTTGTAGTAGAAGACGTAGTAGTTTCTGGCTCCTTCGTAGTCGTGATTGGACTTGGAGCACTAGTGGTACTAGTGGCTTTTTGCTGTTTCGTAGTTTCCCTAGAACTAGAACTAGAACTCGCACCTCCATGCACCACCAAAAGTTGTTGCTCATCTTGTTTTCCCTCTGATGTACTGCTTATTCTCTGCCTCGCTTGCTCAAGACTTTCGTCTTCGCCATCTAGGAAAGCCCTCAACACTTCCAGTCGAGCCTGAAACTCTAGAGAGTCATGCTCGTATTCCTCCGCTCGCTTTTTTAGGACCTCAAATTCATCCGCGAGGTTCTTCACTATCTCATTGTTGCCTCCACCGGCTTCTTTCAGTTGCGAAGCTCTGGCGCGCATGTCTGCTAGATGCTCTAGAGTGGTTCCTAAACCCCAAGAGGACGTGGACGAAGAAGTGTTTTTACTAGAAGACAGCGTCTGGACAAAAGAAGTTCCAAATGAATCAAAAGAATCCACTTCTTGATTGATGTTCCTGCTTCTCCTGTTGGTGTCTCTACTACTATTTTTCCTACTTCTTGCAAGTCTTGAACTTGAGGTTCGACTAAAATCTTCCACCTCGGCATCTTCAAATGGCATCCTATCGGGATCCTCTTGAACGACTTCAGAGAAGCCCTCTTCATCTAGTGCTTGTTGCATTCCACCTTCTTGAACAAAGTTTTGTTGATCCTCATCCTCTCCGTTCTCGAAGTTCTGATTGTAGTTGATGTCCCGAGGACTAGCTTCATCAACTGCATATTCACCATCGCCTTCCATTCGTCCATTGTCGTACTCTTGTTCTTCAGGAGCCATGTTGTCCCTTCCACTTTCATCCTCGACATCGTATTGACGATGAGCATCTTCTACTTCATCTTCGTTACCACCTCCCCCACTTTTCTCCACTACATTCCCTAGCCCTTCCAGCATTGAGCGCATAGCATGTTCTGTTTTCCGAATGGAGGATTCCAGACGTTCTCTTTCCGTGTGAATCTCTTGTTCTTCCTCTCGTAGACGAGCGGCTTTAGCCGCCGCACTGCGAACAGCTGACCTCGCTGTCTCCGCGCGCTGGGATAGACGTAAAGCCTGTGTTGCGATGTGCTTGGCTACTGAATCCACCTGTTGGACAGGTGATGATGAGTTGTCAGGTTCATCTTCTACTTCCTCCGCGTTAAATTGGTCGTTGGGATTCAACTGCTGATGAAATTCTCGATCATCATTCGATGAAGCTTCTGGCTGTTCTAGTCCTTCTTCGCCGTCTCGTCGTTCCGGGGCCGCATCTTGTTGTTGCTGTTTATTGCTCTTTTTCCTTTGTTGTTCACCTCCACGACTTTCAGAGGCGGTGTCGGTCGGTTGATGTGAGATGACAGACGTAGTAGAGCTACTGCCAGTATCCTTGTCTGATACGACCTCAGTATCTACACGACGAAGAGATGAAGTTGTTCGTATCGAGTGACCACGTTGTTCATTCGGTCTGCTCTCCCCCTCTATTTGGTGGTTGCTATTTTCTTTCCCTCCTGATTCGTGTTTCATCTTCACCTCCTGCTGGCCGATAATTTCAGAAATATCGCTGTCACCTCCTGCTTGATTTATCAAAGAAACAGGTTCAACATGATGTCTTCGATGTTTTTCATGCTTTCGAACTTTCGTTCCATGGTCTTTGTGTGGTCCTTCTACGTGATGATGACGCCCGTCTTCGGACAAGCTCACCTTGTAGAAATGAAGATCACTCGCGTCATCAGGCCTTATTTCGGTTTTAGAAGAGTCGCCAGAAGATGCACTTGCCTTCGCTTCTCTGGAAGTATGTTCGTCGAACTCAACATGTTGAAGATGATGCTGCTGCTTATTGTTCTTAATTTTCTTATGTTGACTAGTACTATTTCTCCTGCTTTTATGATGTTGCTGTGAATCATGCTTAGCTTCACGGTGGACTACCGATTGCTTTTTGGCAGCAAACGATGTGGCTGTTGAAGAGCCCCTAGTTGGAGACGTTGAGACGATAGAAGCAACGTGCTCATGCTCGTCGTGAGTAGTACTAGCAGCTGATTCTATACCCACCTCTCTAGCGGGTAGTTCTACTTGTGCAGATGACCTCTTTTCAACCTGCTCTTCAGCAACGTCATCATGCACCATCGATGCGTCCACTGCTTCTAGTGAAGTCTCGTCGCTCGAGGCGGGCGAAGACGCTGCGATAGCGCTAGGCACTTCGACCGTGCCAGAAGCTGGAGCGACAGGAGGCGAGACAGCGGAGGCCGACAACAACAGTAGGAAAAATGGTTTCATCCTGTCGTGAGACATCTGCACCCGGGCCACACCAGGCCCGGGTGCGGATCTTCTCATTGAATGTGCGCTCGACGTCGAGCGATAACGACCTAATGTAGAATTCAGAATTTGTAGAATGTTCAGATGATAAGTGGTTGATGAACAGAGAGGAGTCAACTTTTCCTTCTTTGCTTCGAGCTCTTCTTGTTTGGGTGGTGAAGATGCACCATTTCTCACCTTCTCCTTCTTCAATACTGAATTTTTAAGTGACGTCTTTTCTGCTGCTTTTCAAGGGACACTGAACAAGCCAAGGAAACGAACAAGCGCTGTGTTTCTTTTTGCGTCCTCCTTCAAAAGAAAGTAGGACAAAGTTGTATCAATCTCTAAAAAAACTGGATGAAACGAAAATGTCATGCATGTAGTAGGAGCTGGTGTCTAGTCATTACTTAATAGGCGGCCGAAACACATTCAATGTCAGTGCTACATAATGGTAGTAGCCTACAATTGAAACAACTTCAACAAGAGTCTTTTCCCCCTCGAGCGTCTCAAGTGCTTCGCCATACAACTCCTCTGACAAATTGTGCGTAGAGAGTAGTTGATACGCGACGCGGAGTAATAAACGCTCCCTTTCAGTCAACAAGAACTCCTGTCCTACCGCATGCGCATCTTTCTTTTTTCCCAGCTCTAACAAATCAGACATTGCTATAGCCTGTGCAAACATGCCCACACGCATCCTGCTGTACTCAGCCAAGGAGGTAGTTGATGATGAAGATGTAGTGGTCGATGAATCTTTCTCAACACTAGGGGATGGTGCTGTATCAGAGCCTTTCGACACTTCTTGTTCCTGCACTTCGTCTCTATCTTCAGCTTTATCATATTGCGACTCGTCGTCCGCAGGAAACGGCCCACCAACGGCTGCTCGCTCGATCGGTAGGCCCGGTCTCAAAGCCCCTCCTCCCTTGTTCGTCGAGGATGCGGAGGTGGCTTCGTGACTACTGGCATTCGAAGAATTGATATCTTCCAGCGTTCTTGGTTGCCACCAGGGTTTTTTCAGGCTCTCTGGTTTGCTACTTGTGCTTGACGTGGACGACGAGGAAGAAGAAGAAGAACTAGCACTTTCCGATGTGACTACTTGTTCAATCTCCTTCATTTTTCTCATGTCCTTCAAAGCCTCTATGACCTCTTCCGGCACTCCGGCTCTACGAGCTTCTGGCTCGTGAACTTGCCATTCTAGGAAACTTCCGGTTGAAGCCGCGACAAAGAGAATGAGTAACTCGGACTCGCGAAGAGGCAAGCTCGTGTCGAATCGGCATGCTTTGCCGAGTTTCTGAGCCGCATCGGCTATCTGAGGTGCTGCTAGCCAGGGTCCGAAGGGTCCATTGAGACCGGTGCTTGGCCTTGTAGCCAAAATTTCAGCACGAATACGCTTTTGCTCAGGGGATTGGTGCTCGTCATCGGGAGGACCGGAAAAACGGACACTGTAGCTGTACTGGCCAGAGGAAGAGAAATACCGTGCCACAAAACGCAGTGGAATATATGGAGTTCTGCTAGTGATCCTCACACCGGCTCCTAGCATTTTCCTCACCGCGCGTCTTCGCGAATGGTTTGTGTTCCGTCCCAAAAAAATCATAGTACTTCACGCTCCGCATGGTGATGATCCATATTCGTGATGTTGTCTCAATCTAAGCTCTTGGATGCAGAAGCTCAGTTGGAGCAGTCCGACCATTGCAGACAAGGAACTACCGCGTGATCTACTCTTTGGAACCTCTACCTCACGCTCACCCTCAGGTCAATCATAATTTCCTCAGAGTTGTTCTCCTCAGTAGCACGAACAAAGAAGTAGATAGAATAACTACTGATTCATTTGAACATATATGAGGATGTGTCCACCTGGACCTGGTACATGATGCACTGCGCTTCTTTCTAGACCATGACATCAATTTCCACGACCTCCTTGTAGTTTGTTATATTATTTTAAACAGTTTATGCACTGAGCATTTTTTAAACAGTTTACAGATACTGTCCTTTGCTACACGTCGTAAGCATCCTCTAGACTATCATGATCACTTATCGCAGTTCTTGCCAAATGAATGCCATGCAGCCCTTCTCGATTATCGTTGGACATCCATTCCCCCGGCATCTGCCATCAGAGTCCCAGCATCGTCCTCACCTCGTTTTCCGAGATGCCCACATCGGCAGCTGCACTAGACAATTCGCGCAGTGTGCCCAAGCTGACAGGAACTCCGTTTTTCTTCCTGTCTGCTAGTGTGCGAGACTCCTTTTCACCAGGGATCAGGATCTGTTCTCCTCCGTTTCCTTCTCGCAACTTGCTTTCCTTCATGAACGCAGCTAGTTGAGCTACTTCGTCACCAAGCGGCAAGTCTGTACCAGACACCGCGTGAAAATCGAATATGATGGTCGTCATGCTGTTAATGATCAGGCCTTGGTCTCGTCTAAATTTAGGATGAATCGTGTTTCCGCCAGTAAAAATGCCGCCTAAGACCTCTGCCATGAAAGACAGAGCGTACCCCTTGTGATCTGCGAAAGGAAGGAGAGCTCCCATCTTCTTGCTAGTATTTTCCTCTGTTCTATTAGTTGTCGAGATGGATGTTTTCACCGTACTATTCCCCGGAGGAAACATGACCTTCGGGTCTCGACTAACTCTTCCTTCTGTGTCGAGCAGAATATCATCCGACGGCACCTGTTCGCCCCGTCCCATGTACTCGCGGACTTTTCCGAGAGCCATGGCGCTAGTCGCATAGTCTAGGATGATTGGCTCCACCGATCCTGAACTCGAACTCGAGCATCCAGGAATCCCCACAGTAAACGGATTCGTACCCAACCTCGCTTCGCCGCCATTGCTTGAGGCTACGAGGGGTTCGTGGCCAGCGACATTCGTGAAATGCACGGAGCAGAAACCATTGCGAGCACAGTACTCAGCGTAAGCACCTATGCGGCCAAGATGGTGACAATTGGTATTAGAGGAGGCGATGGTAGATGAGAAGATGAGCATGATCATGGTTCTATGGGATTACTCAATCACATGACATGCCATTCCTAAAATCTTCTCCATAATTTTCAAAGCTACCAGTGCAAGTCCACCGTTCTCTCGACAAGCCGCGACTCCACGCTCCATAGCCCGTAGACCCTGGACTTGCCCATACCCAAGTTGCCCATCTAAACGGAGGATTGGACCATTATTTGCAGTTCCGGAGGACATTAGAGGACGAGCTGCAAATGCTGTGGTGGTCTACAAAAGACGTAGACCAACTCCAACGTTTCCAATATTTATAAGATTCCGAGATGAAGCATCGTAGCTTAGAAGAATTCTCCGCCAGTTCCGCATTAACATTGAGGTTGCCACTTAGCGCACTCCGCACGTAACGAGGCAAGTAACCTACACCATGTGAGTCCACACCTTTCAAATTAGCCTCCACGAGGTTTTTACCCACCGTTGCTGCCTCATCAGCCTTGGACCCGCTCTTTCGAAGCAGCGTGACGGCTAAGGTTTCTAGGTTTTCGTAGCCGATCTGGACGACACCAGCAGCTTGTTGTGTCGCGGTAGTAGAGAAAGATCTCCTTGCCGCGTACTGATTGCCCCGCGGCAATCTGAGCACCCTGCTACAAGATGATGCATGTGAAACAGGAGAAACGACAGTCATGTTGCCGACTACTTTTTGAATATTCTATTCTTGACCTATGGAAATGGATGTCGTAACGCGACATTAGCCATTCATGAACTATAACTGTCACCTCGATCATAGTTCGTCCAGTTCCATGATCCTTACATTTGCTATGAGTAATATGAGCGTTCGACTTCGAGCAGATAAACAAGACACAACTTCGCAGCTCCTCGTGCTTTTAATGTCCGTCGCGGAATCCTTTCCCGTGGCGAGGTGGCGACGAGTAGCCTCAAATATGAGCATCAATGCTGCAATCGCGTTCAGCACAAGCAGTGATCATTTCTTATTTCATTTTAGTGATAACAACGTCAAAATCACAATGCGCTCAGGAAATCATGTCCGTCACCACTCCCTATCTTTCGTCCCTCCGTCGTAGAGTTTAGCGTGTCCGGTCTCCAAAAGCCAGTCGTTCAAGTTTTCTCCAGTTCGAAGACACACCACCTCAGCAAGCAGTCGTCCATACTTTTCGAGTTGTACATTCTCTAGTCGAATGATCCGGTCCAAAATTTTCTCTGATAACGCGTCTCTCGCGGCTATCGCTAGCTTCTTCTCAGCAGGAGTAACGCCGGAGCCTCTCCTGTGGAGAAAATTTGAAAGTTACTCGTAATAGGAACATTTGTCTTGATGATTTTTCCGATGCGGTTGATGAGCTACAACAGTTCTTCTTGTGGAAGTCACAAAGTGCTAGAAGTACATTTCCGGAGTATCTATCCTCGCCAACCGTACTTTAAACAGCTGCGGACTATTGCACATCGACGTCTTCGCAACTACAGTGATCGTATCACCATCGTAGACATCGACGCAGCGACACCTCTTGACGTTAGGCACAAACTTCGGTGTATTCGCGATCGTGGCTTTTCGGAGCTGTGGATCTTCAACGCAGACTCTCCAACAAAAGCACTTACGGACGCAAGTTTCTTCTCGAGGTATGTGGTCAAGGTACTTCTTTCTAGAAGTGGCTGTTGTAGTCTTCTTCTGGGTGGATGATGCCAACGGATTGTCTTTTACTTTCTTGGGAGAAGCACCTGCTCCACCAATTTCCAATTGAACGTGTGCAGGATTAGCGCCTGGCGCTAGTGTAGAAGATGCCAAAACCGATAGTCCTGGACATGTTAGTTCCACCTCACCACGGACTATGTCCCGCGTCAGCGACCAAACGCTGCTACCTTTCTCAAACGGTAAGCCTAAAACTGCGCCACTCCGACTTACCTTCACATCCTTGCTATCAGGTTGTCGGAGTAGAGCAGCACCCTCCAGAAGGGACCTTCCAGTCAGTCCGTCGTTTTCGTCATCGTCGTTGGTACCTTTTGTACTCCGTAGTTGCCTTGCTCGATATTCTAGTTCAGCGATGAGAATGCTATTCCACGCAGGCGACGGCGACTTACTCGGAGACGCTACATCAGTCGCAGAAGCCTCATCATGGGGGGGACGTCCCCCAGCAACGTTAGTTGAAGGCATGTTCATGTATTGAAGATGTTGAACTCAAATTATTCGGAGGTTCGTTCTTGCTGTTGCTTGTTTACTACAGGCAACATGCTGCTTCGTAGCGACGACCAGGAACAGGATATTGAGCAACCAGATTGACAAGCATTTCATCTGCTCATGAAGCCGGATTCATCTACCTCTCTTTCTTTTTCGTAGCCGTGCAGCTGTGGACTTTGTTGACACATCACAAAAAAAATAAAATTCAAAATATCGCGAAAACTGGTTCCAAGAACGTATTCATCATCATCTCTGCATGGGATTGAAACATCTGTACAGCCATGTTTGTATCTGGCATTTCTGAGAGAAGATGAATTTCCTACACCTTCAGTTGCAGTTACCCTTACCCACCGGTCGTGACACATCATCTTAGTACTCCTCATCTCCGTCCCCATTGTATTTGTTGCGTGCCGCAGCGACCATGAAGTTGCGGCTGATGCTATCGCGAGGATCGATTCCCGCTATCGGCATGATGTGGGCCAAATTGTGTTTTGGTAGGCCTAATCGTAAGCACGTCACCAGAGCACTGGTTACGACAATCAAAGCTGCGAGAATCAAGAAACTGCATATACCGATGAGCAAAAGTCGTCTGTAGTGGTATACACTGTGGGCCGCACACACGCCGGTTGTTGACTGGGAGTAGGCGGAAGCATCGTCGTGGTCTGAGCTCGACTCTGTTTTTGTGTCGTCATGAGCTTCAGTGTCGTGATCCTTCGCTTGATCGTTCTTCTCGTCCTTCACCTCTTTTTTAGACGGGTCTGCGTCCTTTTCGGTTTTCTCAGCATCATCATCAGAGGCGTGATCTGGTGTATCAGACTCGGCCTTCACTTTTTTTTCACCGTCAACAAGTCCATTTTCTTTGGTGGGAGCTTCCGGAGTGTCTTTTTTTGCTTCGGAAGCAGCTGCTTTTTGCTCCTCCTCTCTGGACGCATCTCCATCGCTTTTACTTGCTGAGTCCTCATGATGAGGTGCAGATGCCCTTGTTTCCTGACCCTTTTTATCCGAGGTTTGATCCCCCCCTTTTCGCGATACAGAGTCCCGGCTCGCAGTAGATGCTTTCTCTTCACCATTCTTGGTCGCTTCTTCACCCTTCTTGGCCGTCGAGGGTTCCTGTCCGTCATGGTCTAAGTCCGTTATCTTATCACTATCCTTGTTAGAGGAGATTGGCGTGTTCCATCCTCGCATCCTCGTCCTCGACAATTCCTGTAGCGTAAGTATAATAATATCCGAGACCGGACTGGATCTCATCTCACTCGCCAAAGGCCAAATTTTTCAAAAAACCCCAAACTTTTGCCCAAAGCCCAAACTTTTTGCCAAAGCCTAAACTTTTGCAAAACCTCAAACTTTTGCAAAAACTCCAAACTTTTTGCCAAAGCCCAAACTTTTTGCCAAAGCCCAAACTTTTTGCCAAGGCCCAAACTTTTTCAAAACCCCAAACTTTTTCCAAAAGCCCAAACTTTTCCCAAACCCCAAACTTTTCCCAAACCCCAAACTTTCTGCAAAGGCTCAAACGCTTCCCAAAGCCCAAACTTTTCGCCAAACCCCAAACTTTTCCCAAGTCCCGAAACCTTTCCAAAGTCCCACACTTTGCCAAAAAGCTCAAAATTTTTCCAAG
>CAJINU010000072.1:619931-639268 GCA_905178165.1 Amoebophrya sp. A25
CACCCACACACCACCAAACCCACACACCACCACACCCACACACCACCACCAAACCCACACACCACCACACCACCGCACCCACACACCACCAAACCCACACACCACCACACCCGCACACCCACCACCAAACCCACACCCACACACCACCGCACACCCACCACCAAACCCACACCCACACACCACCGCACACCCACACACCACCGCACCCACACACCACCGCACCCACACACCACCAAACCCACACACCACCACACCACCAAACCCACACCCACACACCACCAAACCCACACCCACACACCACCGCACCCACACACCACCGCACCCACACACCACCAAACCCACACCCACACACCACCGTACCCACACACCACCAAACCCGCACACCACCACACCCACCGCCACACCTACACACAGCACCACACCCACACACACACCCACCCACCACCACACCCACACACACCCACACGCCACCACATCCACACGCCACCACATCCACACACCACCACATCCACACACCACCACACCCACACACCACCACGCCCACGCATGGGCGGGCCTCTCTACGCACAGCCGTACCCAGTTCCACCCACGTATGGGCTTGCCCGCCCACAAACGTACCGGGCGCGCTTGTTTCAAAGGCCTAACGACACGGCCGGCGACTTGTAAATACTAGAGACAGAAAAAAGAGCAAGACTAACAAGATGAACGAGGACACAACTTCAATTGGAACAAATATTTAAGAAAACAGTACCTGCTCATAACTTTAGAACTACTATCAGAGCTCGGTCTGACCTCTAGTATACTCGCTGACCCACTGGAGCTGGTATGCTCCTTTTCGGCTTTGGCGTCACCGTCAGAGTCGGCCTCGCCCTCTTTCTTCTCATCTTCTTCACCAGAGGATGACTCGGTAGATTTTTGTCCATCTACTTTCTCGGATGTACTAGACTTTTTTTCATCGTCACTACTCCCTACGAGAAAGCCGAACCATGATCCCACTCCCCCTGCTGTTGAGCTATTATCCTCCTGGCCTTGTTGTTTTTCCTCCTTCTCCTCTTTTTCTTTTGTTGTTGTCCCGTGTTCCTCCGGTTCTTTGACTTTATCTTCTTGATCCCCTTCCGACGTAGATGTTGATGAGGACGCAGCCTTTTCGGCACCCTCATTTTTGGCTGCGTCATCTTCATCCTTGCTTGTTTCTTCCTCTTTCGAAGCTGCGCCTTTTGTATTGACTTCATCGCAAAAGGGTAGTTGTGAAGCGTCAATAACCTTCGCAGCCTCTGCATCAGATAGTTGAACCATCGACAACTGCTTTGATGATGTCGAAGACGAGGACAGCTGATGTCCTACTTGATGTTGTCCACCTCTTCTAGCTTTATCACGCTTGATGTTGATGTTCTTTTGTTCTTCTTCTCGACGTAGAAGGTGTCTGTTATGGCGGCTTCGAGGCTGTGCGGCGCTACTGGACGCAGTGGAACTGTCAGAATGAGTCTCTAGAAAGAACCATGATGATGACTTTTCTCCTTTAGAACCAGAAGCGTCCTCTTTTGCCTTTCCCTCAGTGTCGCTAGTGGAAGTCGACGGTCCATCTTGTTTACCGTCTCCTTTTTCACCATGATGATCTTCCTTTTTCTCGTCAGTGCTGCTTGCTTCGCCACCTGCTTTTTCCTCAGCATCTTGACTTCCATCACCTTCACCTCCTTTACTTTCTCCATCGTCTTCCGCTTTCTTCTCGTTCCCCTCTTCTTTCTCTGGTGCATCTCCTTTGTCTTCCGCATCCTCGCTTTTACCCTCGTCTCCTTTCTCAGCGTCAGAGCCAGCTTCATCTTCCTTCTTCGCATCAGCCTTATCAGCTTTTTCTTCACCTTTCTCGCTTTTTTCATCGTCCTCCTGCTCAGCAGAATCTTTCTTGTCATCGTCCTTGTCGCTGCCCTTCTCGTCCGGTGCTCCTCGATGACCTGTTACGCGCTGTTTGCAAACTACAAGACCACCGTCGACAAGAATTTGCGTAACGTAAGGAACCGAGATATTAGAACTAGAAGATTGAGGGAGTAGTGCTTCCAGTGGATCACGTGCTTCAATGTTGAAACTAAAAAAGCACTACTCATCGAGTAACTGACCAGAATAACCGAGATACTGACGAGAAGGAAGAGTAGCCTTGACGTTAAGCTGCCTCCCTGATTTCAGTCAGTAACTCGGTTATTTTGATGGCATGGCATGAGTCTCACATAGTCTTACATGTACTATCTGGGAGACTAAACAATATCAAGGACACAGAAGTGCCTCAAAATTGTGAACTCCTCCATGAGGCAATTGGGGGATCATCAATATCGAGGCAGAATCTTGAAAGAAGAAAAAGCTCGGTTATCTATTTGAGTTTTCGAATAGTACTTACTTAGATATATTATATATAACAACATGATACATCCTCAAAGTCATATCTTGATGTCCTCCGCTTCCCGCATGCATTACTGAGGCAAGAAGTACCGGTGGATTATTTGCACTATCGCCTTGCGCCTTTCCGGAAGAACTAATAGAGCCACTACCATCGCCAAACTCCTTCGAGATGTAGTCGTCAATAGCAGTCCACCACTCTACAGGCTTCCGAGTAATGCCAAGACGCCAAAGAACGTGGTTATCACACGCGTACGAGTACCAGAGGCCATAGGTGAACAGGTAGATCCAAAGGGGAGTTAGAATTTTTATAGAGATACATTCATAGGAAGTAGAATGACGATTCTATTCGTCAGTATGAATAGTCAAAACAGGAACTGGAACTTTCTGCTTGTAAGCTCTTGAAGTAGAATTACGTTGATCTATCACAAAAGCAAGTTCTTATAGAGATAGGAAGTCGCCGTAGAATGACGATTCTATTCGTCACCATGAAGATTCAAAACAACTTAGTATGAGTCAATACATTTTTTCGCTTTCCGTTTTTCGAAAAATTCCACACCTACAAGAACTAGAACATAGGACTTACACCCAGCCATAAGTACACATAGAAGTAAAAGATATAGCGCCGTTCAGGGTGTTTCTGGAACTGAGACTGCATTTTTCGAATGCGAACCCGCAAAGCAATCCATACGTTCTGCCGTCGACTCCATAGAAACGCTAGGACTGAAGTTAGAGATAATTTTTGTTTTTCCTGCGCTGGTCATAAAAGGATCCGGATCGTGCCTCGTGGTCTATTTTCCGAAAGAAATGCTCACGTTGCTGATGTGGATATGGAAGTTCTTGCAACATCAGACGGAAAATGAGTAGAACGTATTACAACAACTTCTTCGACCACACGCCTTACAAAATGAGTACACACGTACTACGTGAACTTCTTCGTGAACGTGAACGTGATTACAATAACAAAAACAAACGAGACTGAAACTGTCCCCTCTCCTCTTAACAAACTCAGCACATACAGCGCTGCAAGTGTCAGTATGGAAACCCGTTGGCGCCAGAGGAAGCACAGGAAGTGCCAAGTCACGCTCCATGCCACCTCGAGGCACGTTCGGGTAACTTCCCAAGCGAAATCGAGAATCCGGCTCACCCAATTGAGAAACCATTCCCAAAATTTCACTACAGGAGTGAGGATCCACCCAGGTGTGAAGTGCATCGTGGCTTTCTTGTTGTAGTTATGTGTGGCTTTCTTGTTGATGATGTGAAATTTTTGTTGGAAGCTCTAAGTTGTCCTATCTCGAGAACTTAGGGGATAGCTTTAGCTGCTTAGTTACAGAGAATGAATTCTTCAGGCACTTTTTTTAGTGCTGTGCATCCTGACAACCATGTCAGCTGTATTTCATCCAGGTAGTTCTAGTTGCAGTTCTTGTACAGCAACCACACCATTTTCGATCGAACGATATTTGTTTTAGTAGAAAGAAGCCTGTATCAGCACGACATTAATTGTATCTTTAAACTGTTCAGCAACGTTATCTTCGCCCGTTATCCATTCGTTTGCAAGACGCGTAGCGTAGCTGGCTCCAGCGCCCGACAACTCCACATCATGCACTATATGGGGAAGGTACAGCAAGTAGGTCAAACTTGGATTATTCTTATCTCCAAACCATCACTAGCGTGAACATCGTGTCAGTCTGTCTCTGTATTCTCAAGATGTTTATCAGCATGGAAGTACAAGGAAACAACCACAAGAACAAGCAAAGCAAAATATAGCAAAAGCAAGTACAAATCTCGAGTTCAAAGTTTTTAGTCTTCGTCAACCTTCACACCCAACACTGAGTCACAACATCGAATCTTTTGATTTTGACTCCCCGACCCCTAGTCCCATTTCTACTTGCTGACGCTGTGGCTGCCGCAACCTCTTGCCGGACCGAAGCTGCAGGAGCAGTTGCATTCCCTAGATGCCAATGACGACGTGCATTCGCATTCGCACTACTGGAAGCACCAAAAACAAGGTCTAACCTCTGCTCGCGTGCTGATGAAGATGAGGAGCTGTAATCCGCTGCAGGAGCTCCGTTGCCTAACAGTGGTATTTCGTTTTCTTCTTCAGTCGTTGAGGCTTTACTGCGCTGTTGACCGACTCCGACACCCTTTGATGAGATCTTCACTACTTCTGCATTGATTAGAGCTAAGCGCAACCACTAGCCTCGTATCATCCATCTTTATCCTGAGGATGAGAAAAGTCAAAGACAAAGTAAAGACCAGTAATTTCTACAACTAGTTCATGATTAGGGGATCAATAATTGTAGTTTCTAATCATACCAACCTACCATGCTTCAATATCTGCGAAACTGTAACGATGTCCTCAATTACTAGCCTTAATTCAACAAAACCCTTTCCTTCCTCTCTTCTTTCTGCTTGTCGCTGCTCCCAACGCATCGTGCGCGCCGAAGTTGGTGGAGATCTGCCTCGATTCATCTCCGCAGGAAGAATTGCAGGATGTGTTGGAAACCTTCTGGAAGAAGATGTGGATGATGTCTTATTTCCTCTCCTCGTCTGCCCAGTCTGGCTGTCACTCCGTCCTCTCGAACGACTGGTGCTTCTCAGTCTTGCACTACCGTGATCTGCTCTACTTCTCTGCAGGACGAACTCTTGTTCTTCCCCTTGATATGGCAGTCTTAAAACGTTATTTTAGCAAAACGTTAAAAATTGACTTCTTAGGAATCTAGTCGGCTATTTTAAAAAATCAACTTTTAACGTTTTGCTAAAATAACGTTTTAAGGTTGCCATACTTGATGCTGTCGAGATATTGATCTACTTCTTGACAAGTCCTTGCTTTCCTTTAGTCTTAGTGCATGTTCTCGTCTAAAGTTGCTCCGAGCCCACTGAACATCGTCTATCAGGTCTTGGCCCTCCTGCCATATAGGCGACAGTTGCCTGTTCGGTAACGGATAACGTTTGTCCCTTGGTGACATGTGATCCCCTAGTTTCCACAAGCGATGATGAGCAGCTTCATGGTCGAACAACTCTGAAGGACGTGTGGGGGCGCTGCAGTCTTGCTCATGAAGATTCTCCACACGACTAGTGCCTCGTTTTGGTGAGCACATCCCAGTCCTTGGGTCTCCGATCATTTCTTGCTGCCCAGAAAGCACGCGTTCCGACGTTGCTTCGTCTCGGAGTTGTGCTCGACCTTTCTTGGCGAAGTACTCTGGCGAACCAACTAGATTGGTGCGCGCTGACTCTAGAGGGGAAGAAGAAATTGGACGTCGAACTGGACCTCCTGTAGGCTGTTGATGAAGGCTATTAATATCGTGGCGGTCATATACACGTCTGCTTGGTGCAGCTGGGAGTGGATGTTGAAGATGCAATCGAGTGCTAGGCTCTAGAAGTCCTGCAGGCTCCTGTTGTTGTTCTAGAAGCAGCATGTTATTGGAGTGCTGAGAAAAGGCTTGGTTGTCTTGCTGCTGCAGTAGTTGCTCCATTTCCATCTGGCTAGGACGACCACGACTTCTCTGGAGGCCTCTCGAAGCTGCCCTACTATTTCGTGAAAGCGATCTCTCCACTTCTGTTGCGTCAGAGGCACCCCTCGATCGTCGGTGTAGTTGCTCACCACGCCCTCTCAGAGGGTTCTTACCTACACGCACAATTCTAGGGCCTCCTCCGGCACAAGTACTAGAGTCATTGTAATTAGATGATGGTCGTTCAGGATCCGTACCCCAGAAAGTTGGTTTTCCCGCTGCGTCGTCGTCAAAGGCTGCGGAAATGTATCTTCTATCTTTCGTGTTTGGCGCGTCCCGTAGTGGCTCTACTGCTCTCTCGGGTGTTATAAAGGCGTCCGCTGAAGACCTCAACGCGGATCGTCGTTGGTGTTCGAGATCATAGTTTGGTGCAAGTGCATCAGCAGCAAAGTCTTCGTAGGAACTGGGTAGTTCTCGTTCTCGATAATCGTCTTGAAGATCATCATGATATTGATGAAGTGCATCGTCTTGCCCTTGATAAGCTCCTCTTCGGTCATCATGCCCTTCGAAATCTAATCGCACCTGGCCACTGTATGCGTGTTCAGCACTCCGAGATCGCGGCCGGCTCGTGGACAGACTACGTGGTCGTCGTTGCTGTTGTGCTCTACTAGTACCACTTCTAGTTCTATTCGCAGCACTTCCACTCGAAGAACCAGATGCGTAGTAGTTTGGCTGATTGTGTGATTGTTCCTCTCCTGTTTGCAATACGTTGCGCGGATCCTGCAAAATCTGTTGTTGTTGTCTCCCAGCGTGATGTCTAGCCAAAACCTGGTGATACAATCGATCTCGAAGTGCAGACGAGGCCTTTTCATCTTCGATGTTAACATCTTCAGGGTCAATGATTTCGCGTTCGCCATGTGGGTGCGAAATGAAAGGCAAATCATGCCCTATTTTTGGAGTAACCTTCTTTTTCTTGTTGAGTCCTGGGGAGTTTGACTGTCCGCGTTGATGGTGTTGTCGATCGCCTCTGCGTGGAGAGCCAGAAGTGTTAGAGAAAGTAAAAGTATATTAAGTAGTAGTTTTTTATCATGTCACCTACTTAATCAAGTCGTGCAAGTAGCTGTAGGTCGCCTTGCCGTTAATGTGGCCTTCCCCTTCAAATTCAAAGGCGGCATGATACTCCACAAAGCAAAAGCTCTACGAAGAAGATCAAGATGACACTATGTATATTTTTTCCCATAAACGCTGTCGCCCCTCCAAAGTAATTGCGGTTGCTTCCAGCATGCAGAGGCGGGACCGCATGCGAACCTTCAATAAGTCGCTGTCTCTTGGTCGGTGACGAAGCAGACGTAACTGGAAGATCTCTGTAATCTATTTCCTCATTATCAGAATCTTCCGAATCTTGTTCTGGTCCCACTTCTGCAGCCGCATCCTCGTAATATGCTGCGTCACCACGTGGTTCCCAGCTCGTACAACTGCGCTTCTTATTGTTCTTTACAACTCCTGTACCAGATCGTTCTGTCGATACAGCTGGAGGAGGGTTCTGATCTCCTGTTCGAACGCGTCCACCGTTGAAGTGCACTAGCTGCGCAGCATGTGAAGGAAAATATGCTGGCCTAGGCGCCCCAACACCTGAAGCGCGAATTCGTCTTGCTTGTGCCGCAGACACAACAGCGGGGGTACTAGAACTTCTCCGTCGAGAACCGCCTGAGGCAAGAAAGCTGTACTTAGAGCTAATGTGCGTGAATTTGATCTACGAATGCAACTTATCTTCAGACAAATTAGATGAAGAATAACTTCTATTTCTTCTAGCAACAAGGAAATCCGATCAAATTCTGATTCGCCTGTGTTTAGAGACGCACTAGCACTACCCCTTCTTGTTCTTGCTCTTAGTGAGAAATTACTCAGAACTCAGAAGATAGATGAGGTGCAACAGCCTTTGTCTTAAAATTACTAGACCCAAATGTGTTTCCAGCGGATGGAATTCCAGTACCGTTTGAGGACCCTAGGCCAGGTCTAATATTGTCCCACTGCGTTCCACGCACACCTGCCGATGAAAATCGACGCGGTAGTGCTGGTGGTCGTGATGCTCGACCAGAGTGTATTTCTCCCTCAAAAGGAGGACCACCCTGTGAGTTTTTCTGCGCTGCTCTATAATTCCCTTTACCTGTCGCTTTCCCAGACCCTTTATTTTCATTGGCTATTGCACCGCCATTTTTTCTACCAAACTCTTCTTCGTTCTTCATGTTCATCTCTTGCAGCTGTTGCAGTTGCTTCTTCCCCTGCTCATCCTCCTCCGGTACAGGACCACTCGTCCTAGAAGCAGCCTTCCTCTTAGCCTGTGCCATTCTTCTCTTGACGAATTGGTAGAGGTCTTCTGCGTTTGGTCTTTTTACAGGGTCTTTTTGCAGACACATTCTGACGATTTCCTGGAAACCGGCATTTTAGCGCTACTTTTTCACTATGCCTGTCTGAGCAGGTTCTTTCCCTTTCTCCCCCCTATTTTCTCCTTTGAATGATCAAGGGGGGCTCCAGTTCCACTCAGCATAGTCCACATAGGTCGTATAACAAGGATAAATGTATTTGACAGATTGT
This sequence comes from Amoebophrya sp. A25, assembly GCA_905178165.1. Lineage (NCBI taxonomy): Eukaryota > Dinophyceae > Syndiniales > Amoebophryaceae > Amoebophrya > Amoebophrya sp. A25. Next base: position 628,367 of record CAJINU010000072.1, read on the forward strand.
TCTCAAATCCAAATAATGAGATACATAGTGAAAACCTAGCCTTAAGCATGGGCTAGGGCTTTGTATCTCCCACCTAAAACTGCATTCGTCACATCACGCAAATTTCCGCCCGAAAACGGCATACGCCCGCCACCAGCGACACACTCGTAGAGAGTTAGAGGAGGTTGGGTGAGATGGCGATGAGCAGAGATACAGGTTGGGACAGGTGTTCAAAGTCAATGTCTTGGAAAATAATAAAGTCTACCATGATAACTAATAGAAGATGAGCTACAAGAACTACTTAATAGACAACTGCTCTACATCAGCACAAGCACGCACACGTTCTGTATACCACATTTAGATATTGTTCATGTTTTTGAGATTTAGATTGAGAATGGTCCTTCGTCCATTTTTAGGTTCAATATCTTCATCACATCGACTACAACAACATCCCTCAAGCCATAGCAGCAACACCCCAAGCGACCAAATGTCTGTTTTCTGCGTATATCCGCTACCGGAAATGATCTCAGGTGACAGGTACAGCGGTGTCCCATAGAAGCTGCTCAGCAAAGCATTATCGCTTTCCAGCATCCGACTCACTCCAAAGTCGCCTAGTTTGCAATACCCTTCTTTCGAAAGGAAGACGGAAGTTAGAGACTTCGTGGGTAGGTTTTTAAATCTTGGTGGCGGAGGAGGACGAAGATGGCAGTTGCCGTTGTCGACTACCTACCATGGAAATAACAAATCGTATGCATGGAAAAAACTTCAAAACAACTTTCCACCCTTTATCTACCCACCTTTAACAACATAACTTTGAATCCTCGAGATAAAAAATCTCCACCATAAATTCAAGCTTTTCACATCGCGATGCACGATCCCCTTGCTGTGTACGAAGCGGAGACCGTTTAGAATCTGCAAAAACAAGTCCCATACTTAGAGCTACCGCGTCGCACCCCTGAGCCCATCCTTGAGTCGCTTTTTATCCCCTCAAACAAGAGGCCGACGGACAAGGATGATGATACTAAGGACATGCTTCAGCGGCAGCCTTAACATATCTCACTTTCCCGAAAGTCTTTCTTGCCCTTGCTGCGCATCGCTAATTCCTTGTTCAAATCGCCTTTGCTTGCATATTCGATAACAAGGACTAAGTGCCGGTCTTCAGAGGTTAGAAGTAGAAGCAGTTTTTAGTATTAGTGCTAGTGTTGGAAGATGTAGAGATAGATGATAGATGATAGACATAGAGCGGATACTGATAGAACTAGCAGTCCGTGTAGTGGAAAATCAGAAATACATGATAGCAATACGTATAGTATACGTCGGAGAAAGAAGTTGTACTAGTTGAGTTAGAACTAGACCTAGAAGACCTGCTAGTACTACTACTAAAACTAAAAGAGCCTACCTTAACAAAAAATATCCATAGCACTCGATAACGTTTCGGTGTCCGCGACACTCCATGAGGAGACCATATTCGTGCAAGAGAGAAAAGTTCTCCAACAAATTTTTCTTCCCTTTTCCTCCAAGCTTATCATGTTGCTGGGGTCTATCTGTAGTGTGCGAGTTGGATTAGTGGGTACCTGAGTGGTCGAAAGACCGCACAATTACAATGGTTCATTCTTGTCAAGAAAAAGAACTACAAGGGCCCTTCATAATGTCAATGTAGACCTAAAATGCGCGTGGTCCTCATTTCAAAATAAATCATGTTTCATCGGATGCAAACCTTTGTCATTCCAAGCCGATTCCAGCAAGTGGTACTAAAAAAAACCTTACCCCCGTTCTTCTTATCCACCAACTCCGCTGGTGAATAGGGTCTTTTTTTCAGCACAACGAGTGTCCCTTTGGGTATATCGCCCAGATGTGCTTTCGTTTTGGCTAAAAAAACGACTCCACAAGCGGACCGGTACAGCTCGTTCGTAACGTCGAATTGCGTCAACGAAGTGAAGGGACCTTTACTCGTAGCGATCATGATGTAGTTCTTGGGTGAGGTGGATGAATGCTTGTCATCGTCATGTATGTTTTCGGTCAAATATGAAAGAGAAGACGCAGATGGATAACGACAAAGCTAGCTTTAGCTTCTGAGTAGAGTCAAAGAATCACTGAATACGCTATGAGGATTACGCGAAAGGTTTTCATCTTTCAACGTACTTAGCTGTATGATGCAGATTCTTCCTTCATCAGATTTGTCCATTTTTGTTTTCGATTTCTTCTTTCTTCTTTTTTGGGGGTATTGTACTACTTACCCTTATCCACAAATGTTTACCGACTGAGTGCCGTTTGGGTGTCTGTCTCTCTGAAGACAGAAATTATTGACAGACCGTTCCTTCCACATTAAGATTCTTTTTTTGATTTTTTTTGGGTATCACTTGTTGGAGTCCTCAAAAACAACAAACAAGCGGATACGACGGACCACAACGAAGGAAAAGTATCACAAGGGATAATTATCAAGCCGTGCTGCCATGATGAGTCAGTGTTAGTGAGAAACTTGATTGTATGTAAGAGGGGGCCTTTAGGCGAATGCAAGTTACGACTACGACAGGAGGAGTCGCACATTCACCACGACGGGAGGAATCGTCGCCATGCACAGAATGTTAGCGTTTCTCGAGTAGGGACTTCTTGCATCTCGTGACATTGGTCCTTCGATTTCGCTAGGTTTAGGTTGTGAAAGAGTGATAATGTGCGATAACGTGCTAACTGTGAAGAAACTAGGTTGCAACTCATTAAAAACAAGGTAGCCTTGATGCCAATAGCATGATAGCTACGACAAGGACTGAAACCCTTCTTGGCAATTTAGATTTACTCAATGAGAAATACAAGAAATCTCGTCTGCTTTTTGCTTGGATGTCAATTACCCTCCGACACTGACGGGTATTGATGATAGTCGTGTTCATTTCCACTGACACCTTCTTCTTCCACTTCTCAAGCTCAAGTACAAGCAACGCATCATGAAAATAAACCCTTCTTGGAATCAGTTTCTTTACACGAGACTGGGATCCAGACACGACGATGTGCTGAAATCCTTGAGAAGTAGGGTCATGATCAAAATGAAAATGAATCCTAATAGATAAATTCTTCACACATCATGAGAAAGAGAGAGACGAGAGGAAGGTAAGTGGATAAAAACACATAAGATGCTCTGCTAACGAACTAACCGTAAACAACATGTTGTTCAATAGAAAAGTCTGGGGATGATGAATGCATTGATATCCGAGGCAAGTTGTACGTCAACGTCATCTGATTCGCAATTATTTCTGGGGTTCAAACAGGAAGAATAAGAAGCAGATTCAGAGACATTAACCGAACAAATTCATCTATGTCTGTCAACATTCGAGACTTATTGCGGTATTCATCATATGTGGATCTAACGATAAAATCCAGATATTGCTTTGGTCCTGTAGGTCTAGCACCTGACTACATCACGAACAAGTCGTAGAAGCTGACGGAGATAGTAAAGGTGATGGCCGCAGGGATGATGCACTCGTCATACCCACACATCTAATGCCACAACATCGGCTAACTCATTTTTGCAGTTGTTAGACGTAATACTTGCAGTTCTGAGAAATACCAATCGGTATTGTTCGTATTCATCACTGTTCACCACTATTAAAACATGCAAGCGTTAGCGCTTTACCATCATCGATAAACGCTGTCGCTTTAGCTAGATTGGAACTACTATCAGAAACATTAATGCTCATTTTACACATTCATCTTGCACTTGCTTCATCTTATGAGTGCGGAATAATATTCTTGGATTCTGGAGGATGCCTGCGACGTTTGTATTTGTAATACGAACAAACGCAACCTGTAGATCGAGTGAGTGAATGGATGTGCCTAGCGCGAGGCGTTGCATGTAATGATTTATATCATTCCTGATAAATTGTTCTATGTCATTTCTGTTCAGAGATAAAAATACCAAATTGAGTAGAGATCCTCATCACCCAACTGAGGTCCTTCGAATTCGATGTAATCTATCAACAAATCTTCAGATAAACTCAAAACGTCTTCTAGTACTTCTACATGTACAACTTACTAGCTGTAATCGTAAATATATTCCATTTGTTCAAATCGATTCTACTCTTCGTTCGAACTCATCTTGTTCATGGAGTCGAAAACTGTCGTAATGATCGGAGGACCAACATCGAAGACAGTCTAATCTATTCCTCTATCTCTACTTCTTCTAGTACCCTCATTGAAGTATCCGACCAACAACTGAGTCTTCTACGATTAGATACGACATTTCGACTAAACAATTACAATTCCAGTTCTCTTCACATCATTGTGCGCCAACATGCACCTGAGCTTACTATTACTTATCCACCTCTTATCAACTACTGGTAAGATTCACCTACATCAACGAAAAAAGATAATGAACTTTGACAAATTGATTGAAATAGAAGACTAACGGTAAGACCTCTACTTAATCAATTGAAAAAGAAAAATTATCTCTTGTTCTATAGTTGATCAGAAGGAGGATCTCTACCAATTAAATCTACAACGAACGATCGTAAAGAGTTACTGCGGCGTAGCCGCATCCTGTTCGGTGGAGCCGTAGTTCCCGGCTTCCAAGGCGTCGGCGACTTCGTCCGCGCTGTTGCGTTTGTGCATCTGAGAGCGGCAGCGACGCACGAAAAAAACCACTAGCAGCGTGATAATGGTGAAAAAAACGCAAAACCCTGAGGCAAGCGCATGGTCCTGCATCAGACGTGCCGCAAAGCCAGTATTCTGCATATTGCTGCAAGTGTGGCGTTCTGTTGTAATTTTTTTGTTGTGCAATTAATTTGCGTTGAGGTTGGAGTTGACGTAGAATTTCGTCAACTCAAAGGGGAGGAAGACTGATCTTGTTCTTTGCACAGTCGTCAACTAGTACATCAAAAAACAACAGCTCACTAGTCTATACAATATTCTCGAAACTAGAGTGTTATTGGTTCATCGGGTACTATGCTATGGGGTAAGAAAGATTACACATTTTCATTTGCTGAGTTTTATCATAGTCTGGAGATCGAGATCCCTTAGCGTCAGTTATAGTACCTGCACCGTGCAACAATCGGGATGCCTCTAGCTCATGCGCATCGCTCTGCAGATAAAACGCGTTAGTTGTCGTTGTGGCTGCCCCCCCACCGACGGCAACACTGCTGTGTGGAATTTTGGACGTAAATTATACTTAGGAAAATCATGAAGATCAAGATCATGAGTATAACAATGCCAATATCAAAAGAAGTATCTATAGAATCCTCCTTCGAAGTTGAAGGTGATAACAATGTTGAAGGAAAATAGAATAAGCTATATCAAAACAAAAGAAAAAGAGTGGCAATAGCATAAATATTCATAAGCTGATGAACACACTTAATATAAGACAAGAAGCTTACCTTCCCTGTTCGCTAGGAGCGACGTGAAGCTGCGAGAAACTCGCTTGCGCTTCCTCATCCTGGAATCTAATCTTTTCTCTAAAGGTTCTCGAGGTCCAATCCAGCGCATCGCTAGTTGGATTCGATATCAGCATTTGAAAAGGCTTGAGGCCATTCTTATCCTGCTCCTGGTCCTCGCTATCGGGTACAATTGTAATATCGAACACAACTTCGCTGGCGAGGATTTCATTTTCTGGCTCCTGAACCTGAAACTGTAGTCGACGCACATGTATTACTTCTTCTGGTTCTAGCTTCAGCAAACCATACTGTTCGTCGTCTGTCACATGGGTTAGAGAGTGCTTGAACTTATCCCGGTCCCTCAATCTTGGTATCTCTCCAGCCCTTGGACTCTATCCTAACGAGAGGGTGCCAAGATCATGTAGAGACAGAGAGATGAATAGAAAAAAGCTGACCATAAATCTGACCCTTTCTTCCTCACCCAGGGACTTAGAGCGAGGACAAGCTTCGGGTTAGGTAACTTAACACCACGAGGTGGTGATAGTTTTTCAAGGATTCTATCCTCGAGTTTTTTCAAGGCGTCTTTTTCAACCGGGTCCGGGACAGGATGTTGCGCTACTGCTTCTAGGAACATCGGCCAGAGGAAGGATTGGTCATGGTCTGGCTTGTCTACAATACTCAAAAATGGATGACTGTGGATACGAGCCTGGTGCTGATAGAGCAAAATGCGCGCAGCTCTGGCAATGCGGGGAAGTGCCTTCTTCAAGCCGTCTAGCGAAGACGAAGACGAAGACGAAGGCCACCAGGAGAAGGCTCCCATTTTAGGCGTGGACGGCGAGGCACCCATTTTGTAGTTCCAGGATGCACAGACGAAAGGAAACAAAACAAGATTCAATCTCTAAGTCTAACGCTACCAGCTTCTTCTTGTACTTTTTACCTTACTGGTGGATGTGGGTGTGGAAACAGAATTTCTACAAATGACGAGAACGACAGGTTCCATTTCCTATTACGCCGTGGAACATCTAATCGTTCTCGCTCTTTGTCTTCGTCCTCGAGCTCCTCGATCACGTCTGTTATAAACGAATTCCATCAAGGACATCGAGTTGTGAAGTCGAGCCAATATCTTTTTTATTCACTTATCAACCCGAAGTCTACGACGTCCTCGATGCCGAATGTTCATGGAAATCTTGTGCTAAGCGCTACATCTCTCGACCACGTCCACGACAAAAACCTTTTTGTCCTTTACCTCTTCTTTCCAGCAGATGGATCTCACAGACTTTGCTTCATGTTTGCTGACGTTGTTTATTTGAGAGGCAAAACCCTCCTACTCCGCATCAACTCTCGTCTCGCATACAGCATCAAAGTGTGCCAGGAAGGAGCGCGATAAAAGAACAACATCGTCATCTCACGACCTTCATACACTGAGACAAAGAGGTTCTAAAAATTTTAGCAACTTCTTCCTCTTCGTTTTTTGTCAACATAGTTGTAGAAGAATGTAGTTGACATCTTACAACTTAAAAATGCAGCAGCTTGAATCATGCAGCTGCTCGTGTATTTTTTCACATTGATGAACCGATCATAGCGTCAATTCCTCGGATCACTGCTGAAACGGTTTGTTTGTTTCTCCAGCTTTGCGAACAACGTTGCCTGAAGATTAGAAGTAGAGGAAGAGGTACTGGTGAACGTGAAGAGCAAGGGGTATGGAAAATAGACTAAATAGTGATAGCTTTACTCCCCGGGCCCGGGTGCCCCGGGAGACGTTAAGGAAGGGAAAAGGATACTTTAGGGGCGTGGGTGGGGGTGAATGGTTTCACAAGGTGAAACGGGCGCCCGAAGGGCGCGCACTCCCCTCCGCGTTGCGGCAAAGGGGAGCGGGAGCGCGCTGGCTTTAAATACAAGAGGGAGGTGGCAGTACTGCCACCGATTCCCCTTGAAAATGTGGCAGCGGTGCCAATCTTTTTAGTAAAAGCCTTATGACGTGCCTGCGGTGATGAGGCAGGAAGATCAGCGACAAGAAGTAGGAGAGCGAAGAGAAGAAAAAGCGGCGAGGAACAAGAGGACGCGACACAGGAAAAGGGGCCAGAAAGGGAAAGAAGAAAACAACAAGCAAGCAAAGGAGGAAGAGCAAAAGCAAAGGAGGACCAAAAAGGCGGGGAAAAGCACACGAAGACCGGACAACAAGAAGCAAAAACAAAGGGCAGAACTATCACAAAGATGAGAAAACGAAACGCCAACGCGCAGCCGGGGCCCTTTCTGTGGGTTTCGGCTTCTTTTTTGGCGTGCAGCTGTTGCGCCTGTGTGAGTGTTCGTCAGATCGGTAAAAGCCAGTGAGAGAGGGAGAACAGAAGGGAAAGGGGGAGGGCCCGCGGGTGCTCTTCATCGGTAGGAAGAGAGAGAGAGAAAAGAGCGCAGGCGGCTGCTTGTCTTTGTCGGTAGTGCAAAGGAGCGCGGGGCGTGAGGTGTTCCCGTGAGAATGAGAGCGAAAAGACGAGAGCCCGCGAGGGCGTGCGCTAGTGGTAGCGAAAAAAGGGGGACCCTGTCCCCAAGATGGTGACAAGAACAAGCAGCCAAGAGGCGCCGGCGGGCAGTTAATGTTAAACGCGCACCACCACGGGCACCATTTTCAACGCGTCAGCCATAGCTGGCGCGGGTGTTCGCGGTTTTTTTCTTCTCTTCTGTCTCTTTGTCCCGTTCGTGGCCCTGCGTCCGAACTATAGCGAACAACAAGAACAAAGCAAAACGGAGGCCCGCGAGGGTCGTCCGCAAAAAATAGCGAAAAAAGGGGGGCCCCGTTCCCATAGTAAGAACAAGCAACCAAGAGGCGCCGGCGGGCAGTTAAACGCGCACCACCACGGGCACCATTTTCAACGCGTCAGCCATAGCTGGCGCGGGTGTTCGCGGTTTTCTTCTTCTCTTCTGTCTCTTTGTCCCTCCTGTTCATGGCCCTGTGGCCGATCGAACCATAGCGAACAACAAGGACAACGCAAAACGGAGGCCCGCGAGGGTCGTCCGCAAAATTTAGCGAAAAAATGGGGACCCCGTTCCCATAGTAAGAACAAGCAGCCGAGAGGCGCCGGCGGGCAGTGAAAGCGAAACGCGCACCACCACGGGCACCATTTTCAACGCGTCGGCCATAGCTGGCGCGGGTGTTCGTGGTTTTTCTCTTCTCTTCCGTCTCTTTGTCCCGTTCGTGGCCTTGTGTCCGAACTATAGCGAACAACAAGAACAAAGGAAAACGGAGGCCCGCGAGGGCCGTCCGCAAATTGTAGCGAAAAAAAGGGGGGCTTTGCTCCCATAGTAAAAACAAGCAACGAGGAGGCGCCGGCGGGCAGTGAAACACGCACCACCGCGGGCACCACCTTCAACGCGTTGGCCATAGCTGGCGCGGGTGTTCGTGGCCTTTTTCTTCTTTTCTCCCTCTTTGTCCTGTTCGTGGCCTTGGGTCTGAACAATAGCGGACAACAAGAGCAAAGGAAACAAAGCGGAGGCCCGCGAGGGTCGCCCGCAAATTATAGCGAAAAAAGGGGAGCCGTGTTCCCAAGATGGTGACAAGAGTAAGCAACCAGGGGGCGCCGGCGGGCAGTTAAACACGCACCACCACGGGCGCCATTTTCAACGCGTTGGCCATAGCTGGCGCGGGTGTCCGCGGTTTTTTTCTTCTCTTCCGTCGCTTTGTCCCGTTCGTGGCCTTGTCTCCGAACTATAGCGAACAACAAGAACAAAGGAAAACGGAGGCCCGCGAGGGCCGTCCGCAAATTATAGCGAAAAAAAGGGGGCCCGGCTCCCATAGTAAGAACAAGCAACCCAGAGGCGCCGGCAGGCAGTGAAACACGCACCACCACGGGCACCATCTTCAGCGCGTTCGCCATAGCTGGCGCGGGTGTTCCTGGCTTTTTTCTTCTTTTCTCTCTCTTTGTCCGGTTCGTGGCCTTGGGTCCGAACCACAGCGAACAACAAGAACAAAGGAACGCGGAGGCCCGCGAGGGTCCGTCGTCCGCAAATCACAGCGAAAAAAGGGGGGCCGTGTTCCCATAGAAGTAAGAACAAGCAACGAGGAGGCGCCGGCGGGCAGTTAAACACGCACCACCACGGGCACCATTTTCAACGCGTTGGCCATAGCTGGCGCGGGTGTTCGCGGTTTTTTTCTCTTCTTCCGTCTCTTTGTCCCGTTCGTGGCCTTGTGTCCGAAGTATAGCGAACAACAAAAACAAAGCAAAACGGAGGCCCGCGAGCGTCATCCGCAAACTATAGCGAAAAAATGGGGACCCCGCTCCCATAGTAAGAACAAGCAAACAAGAGGCGCCGGCGGGCAGTGGAACACGCACCACCACGGGCACCATCTTCAGCGCGTTGGCCATAGCTGGCGCGGGTGTTCGTGGCTTTTTTCTTCTTTTCTCTCTCTTTGTCCCGTTCGTGGCCTTGAGTCCGAACCATAGCGAACAACAAGAACAAAGGAAACAAAGCAGAGGCCCGCGAGGGTCGTCCGCAAATTATAGCGAAAAAAGGGGGGCCCGGGCCGTGTTCCCAAGATGGTGACAAGAGCAAGCAACCAGGAGGCGCCGGCGGGCAGTTAAACACGCACCACCGCGGGCACCATTTTCAACGCGTTGGCCATAGCTGGCGCGGGTGTCCGCGGTTTTTTTCTTCTCTTCCGTCTCTTTGTCCCGTTCGTGGCCTTGTGTCCGAACTATAGCGAAGAACAAGAACAAAGGAACGCGGAGGCCCGCGAGGGTCGTCCGCAAAATATAGCGAAAAAAGGGGGGCCCCGTTCCCACAGTAAGAACAAGCAACCAAGAGGCGCCGGCGGGCAGTGGGACACGCATCACCGCGGGCACCATCTTCAACGCGTTGGCCATGGCTGGCGCGGGTTTTCGTGGTTTTTTTCTTCTTTTCTCCCTCTCTGTTCGATCGTGGCCTTGTGTCTGAACTATAGCGAACAACAAGGACAAAGGAAAACGGAGGCCCGCGAGGGTCGTCCGCGAGTTATAGCTAGCGAAAAGAGGGGGGCCCCCGAAAGTGATAGCGAAAAACACGGAGGCAGGCCCGCGGAGCAGCCCCGCGCAGGCGGGCGCTAGGTGTCTGCTTCTGGTTTGATGTGGTCAGAGTCGTCGCGGCTCCCAAGTTGTGAGAGAAATCAAGGAAGAGGCTGATCGAGTCCCCGAAAACCGACAGAGAAAGACCCACCAAAGAAACCTACCCGCAAGGCCAAGAATCTGAGCAGATCCGCGCCACAGGTCCAAAGGCTCTCTGGCGTTGCGCTTGTCCTCGTCTGTCGTGGCTTGTTGCTGTTCGTGGTTTTTCCTCCTCTTCTTTCTCTCTGTCCCGTTCGTGGCTCCGTGTCCGGAAGATGGCGAGCAAGTAAACGAATGAAAAAGGAGGCCCGCGAGGGCGCTCTGAAGGTGATAGCGAAAAAATAAAAGCGGAGGCTGTTGCTGTTGAGTGATAGCGAAAAAAGCGGGCGCTGCTGCTGCTGCTGTTGTTGCTGTTGTTGCTGTTGTTGCTGTTGTTGCTGTTGTTGCTGTTGTTGCTGTTGTTGCTGTTGTTGCTGTTGTTGCTGTTGTTGCTG
>CAJINU010000072.1:649478-677283 GCA_905178165.1 Amoebophrya sp. A25
GACCGTGTAGGAGATATTGATAGTTCGCGTGAAAATGATTCACTACAAGGAGCATAGGATATAGACTGACAACGATGTGCGATAATGGAGAATATCTTGCGGAAGACACTCGCTGCTCTGCTCTTGGAGTGTTCTGAGTAGGTATTTCCAACAGGTAAAGTCGTCTACTGCGGAACTTCGCAGGGGACGGTAGAGGACCCATCTGACTTCAGAACAACAACAAGTACAGATATTGATATGATCCATTCCTATGGTATAATCATTGGAATTTGAGTTATCAACTTCACGCCACTAGCTCGCCTAGCGCTCCGATTGAGGTCGCTCCTTCTCCTTCATCACCACCAGCCACAGCAAAAACTAGCATGATCATCGAGAATAATCACAATTCTGGACCACAATAATGATCACAATGACGACCACCCCCGATGGACCAGAATAGGTCTGATCATGGCAACCAAGAACAATCTCACTCCTATGATTGGATTCCGATTCACTATTATGCTGTCACTTCGCCGCCCTTCTCTCGTCGTGTGACGAAGATTCTAATACTCTCCCTACACCTCCGAGTAGAAGAAATAACGTCTACTTTTGTTGTCAAAACAACTAAAGACTATACCTCTATACAAGTACAACTCTTACTGTTACTCTACCGCATTAGTTGTACTAGGTAGCTGGTGGCTGCTCTTGTTTTTTTCCCCGATTTAGTATCCCAAGTTTTTTGTTTTTCATCTATGCACAAAGATCAATATTGACAACGTCACATTGCAACTATCAACATACTATTTCTCACGACATTTGTTTGGCCCCTCTCACCTCCACCCCCTCCTCCTCTAGAAGTTGTAGAGACATAAGCTAACAATAGATCTTGATAGATTACGTTTTCACTGTCGCCATGCTTTCTTTATCTTCTGCGAACTGCTAGTAGTGTAAGCAATGTACCTCGTGGGGCTTAAGGGTAAGTGCTTTAGTTACTAAGAAGATAAAAAAAGGTACGAGGACGAGGCCAGATTACCTACCGTAGTTATGTCGTTGCTTGATGCAGCATTTCTACGCCGGTGCATGAGCATGAGCATCTTGCTTGAGAAAAAATATACAATAATAAATTCCAGAAACAAATGGAAGTAGTGCGCTACGAGCTACAGTTTCTATTATGATTAGCAAGATTCTGCTCATGGGGGCAACTATGTTTATGACTTTATAAGCATTTAACAAGACTTCGCATTTTATATTCTATCATGTCTTCATCCTGCTGATGTCTCCATCGTCGTGATGCGTTTGGTCGTCATGGTGTGTTCATCTTGAAGATTCGTTCACCGTGATCATGCATAGTTTATCATCTTAGTAACATAATCAACTTCGCGCTCCACATCCTTCCAATCCTCAAAGAAAATCAGTCACGACGTGGCTGATTTTTCCGTTTATTTTGGACCAGCTGAAGAGATCGTCTCATGATGATGACGATAAAAACGAAAACCTACAACGAGAAGAAGTGATAAACTCAAGAAATGGAAATCGACTCCGTGGCCCAAGGAAATTATCGCCTTTTCTTCGAAAAAGCTTCATCAGAACAAGAAACATCGGGGGATCAAGTATTTTCAATAGACGAGGCTTGCCTATCATGTTGACAAGAGCAAGACATCATCTACAACTACTCTACCAGTTGTATAATATATTTCAGTACAACTACTCGTATTTCATACAACTACAACATCTAGATGGCCATCTAGTATTTTTTTTCAATACATCTTCTAGAACTTTAAATGCATCCACTTGTACTTCAACATACAACATCTTGCTTCTAGAAGTTGCGCATCTCCTCACAAGAACATTCTAGAGCTCTGAGTACCTACAACTACTTAGAATAGCCGAGCTATGTTGCGTAGAGACTCCTCTCTACATCTATTTTTCAACAGTCGCGACGATTGCAAGGGCCACTACTGGCTAGGTTGCGGATCCTTGACTGGAGAATCATCACCTTCACCGGCACGTGATGAATCATCTACTTCACTGGAGATCCACCGCGTTCATCTACAAGTCTATTCTGAGGGACCACTTCCAGGAGCAGTGGGGGCAACATTCTTGCATCGACTTCAACAGCACTGTCCTCCCCCTTTTTAACTTATTTTACTACAGCAAACAATGTTTCTGTTTGTCAGACATCACATAATTATCTTAACTTATACTCAGCATGACGATCATTCACGACTATCATTCACGACGATCAGTCATACCCACCCCTTGATGACTATTATCCTGCTCCCCTGTATGATTGAATGATTAGTTATGGTCTTCGTCCCGCCTCATCGCAATGACCCAATGACAGCATGAAGATATTTTTGAAGTGATTAGATCGAAGCGGACGAATGTCAAAAGAGTGATAGTATCCGTTAGAGCTGCTGCCTCTGCACTGTTGTCTTTGGATGTGCAGCAGGACAATCATCCTTCGCATCGTCCCAATGATTTACCTACAATATCATTATCATGCTTCAATACGGATGCTGCGCAGGAGATATCCATAAGCTCAGATACGCACACGTAGCCATAGTATGCCTGGACGCATGAATGATTCGCCATCTACGTCTTTATCTCTGTCTCTGTGGTCTCTCTTTTTATTGGCGAAGCAATATCATTGCCACAACCTTGGTGAGTCTTCATGGTCATGCAATACCAATAACTAAATATAATTATAAATATATAGATACATGATTAGCATTACTCTTTCACGACTTTCTTCTATGTATAATTTTTATGAACATAATTGCACAACAACGAACAACACATGACAGATTGATATATAACATTACTCGATTTTTGATCATAAATGGCGATAATAGGCAGAGTATACTAAGTACGTGGAAAGAAAGTGTATTCTTGGAGGTGTCAATGCCAGTGGTGATCGTGATAATATTCTGTAGGTATTACCTTCATGCGTGTAGCCGTGATCTTTGAATTTATGGCTGTGGCCGTCTTTCTCATTCTCAATATTTCACATTCAAGAACATATCCGAAATTCAATTACTTTTTTCATACCTTCCAGCAAATCTTTTAAGCGATTCTAGGTGGGAAGGGGAACACGAATTAATACATAACTAATTAGTAATAGTAGTACAGACTCAGACTAACTAGTTAGATATTACATATGTCCCAAGGCTCAGGGCTACGGCACCCCCCCGAGCGCAGGGGGGGGACCGGTAGCCCCGGGCCCCTTTTGAAGGCGTCTGCCGGGGGTGGAAGGCTTCCAAAGGGGCGCAAGGGGCCGCCCCCGGTCCCTTCCAGCTGCCTGCGTGTGCCCTACAAAGTGCCGAGGCCGACGCGCTTCGCCGTCGCCGCAGTGCGCCGGGTGTGGAAGGCCTCCGAAGGCGGCAAAAGGCGCAAGGCTGGACCCCCTGAGCCGTGTGGACTGCACCCCCCGGGTCCTTGGTCATCGGCGTGCTCGCTCTTGAGACCGTGGCTGCCTTCGGCGGCCTTCTCCACCAGAGACCTCCAGCCTGCGAGGGTCAGCACAGGCCAGGAGGTCCCTGAAGAACATGCAGAGACGCGCAAGGGACGCCCGCGCCCAATTTCGACGCCTTCCACCACTAGAATCCGCGAAAATCAGCGCGGGGAAGAGCGCGCAAGCGCCACCACAGGGCCACCAACAGGGGGGGGCGGGGGGGGCCGTGCAGCCCCGAATCCTATATACCTCTTCCCTTCTGCTTCAAAAAACAACACTAAGCAGTTTCAAATTAAGTAAATTGATGCACCCCTATGGGCAACTACATCATCAGAGTCACCATTATTTTTTACAATGAAAAAGCTGCACACTCTTTGTTTATCGTTACCTCATCTTCTATCCCTTCTCTTTTCAGAGGAACATATCCATCCCAGCAGTTCTTTACTTGGTGCTCACCCTTTGGCATGCAGCACCGACATGCGCTAGATCAAAAAAGAGCCTACTGCCCCCTTCCCCACAACTAGACAAAAAGACACGACCTAGCAGCACAAGCTTCAGCGGCCGCTATCGCTCGACGGCTCGTTGCCTTTCGCAGTCGTCGCGTCTCCCTGCTTGGCCGCGGCGTGGTGGCGTTGCTCATCCGATTGCGCTTGTTCTTCTTCCTTATTTGGCGAACCCATGATGCGCTCGTGAGTCGCGGTTGCAAGCACTTTTCCAGACAGCCCGCTCATCAGTGTTGGAAAATTTTCGACCAAAACGTCCTTCGGGTAGCCATTGGGCGTGTAGCAAGAGTTCCTGCTCTCGGGGCCAATGAGTTAGAGCCAGCGGTAACATTACAGCGACACTCTCTACCAAGTCCAATCGTCATAGTTTAGTAGTTACAACTACTAAGTAACTAGTTATGCTTATCCTTATGATCGTGAGTATGAGTGCAAAGAAGTTCGCAGTCGTAGCCCCTGACTATTGTATCTTGAAGAGGAGTAGTAGCAGGCCGTGAGGTGTGTAGACGTGACGCATTCAGCACTCTCATCACTCGTAGTATCGGTCAAGAGAAAAGCAAAGAGTAAGACGAAGAGGAAAGCTAACTACTAGATTAAAAACTAAATCCTCTAGATGCTTCAGCCCTCAGTGCCCCACCCCCCTCGTCCCAGGTTCGTGGTGGAGGACACTGAGGGGGGTGGGTGCTCGCACTGACTCTAGACAACCACTCCAGGCCCAGACGAGACCAAAGGCACCGGCTCACCAAGCCAAGATCCAGAGCCACCCCCAAACACATCCAGCATCTATCTCGAGTGGGCTCAGGTCAGCAAGCTACGCACTTTGGCCACTTGTCAGCGGTCTTGGCCTTGTTGGGGTTGAGTGGGCTCAGGTCAAGAATCGAGAGCAAGCCAGCCACCTCAAGTTAGTGGGTCGCCGTGCTTAATCGTCGAGCCGCTCGCAGTCTGTGCCTGTGGGCGTGGGCCACTCATAGTCATATGTCAGCCACTAGATAACACAAGCGCGCTGGCGGTCGGCTGTAGGTGTAGCGGCTTACAAAAGACAGCAGCACGTCTTTGAATGCTTGAAAGAAATCACTCAAGACACCGCGGAAGCGTTGCGGGGTGTGCTCCTTCTTGTCAGGGTGCGGCGAGGCGCTAAGGGTCGACGTTGGAGACCGCCGCGCCCTAAGACTACGAGCGGCGGAATATCTTGGCGAAAAGTTGCCGGGGCTCACGCGCGCCGCTTTCGGTTTGCGCCTGTCCACTTGTTCCCGCGGCTTCTGCTAAGCCTCTGAGAGCAGAGCTGACAGAACCATCACGCGACCAGCTCGACCACGCACTGCCCCGAGAGCATCACGAGCCAACGAGCCAACCTTCGACGCAACCTACCACCCGACAAATTCCCAAGCAAATGCGCACGCACATCCTAAAAGGCTGCACAAGCTTGGAGAGAGAAGCAGAAAGCAAGACCACAAAGAGCACGCAGAGACACAGGACGCGGAACCTTGTGCGGCCCCGCTGCAATTTGTCGCGGGCTTGTTCCTGTCAGTCCATTTGCGCGCCACCTTCGAAAAAACATGGAAGACAAAAGTAAGCCGCAGAACCTTCGCGGAATGTTTGCACAAAGTTTCCAAGTCTTGACCATGTCAGGCTTACATCTTCACGCGCTTATCTTTTCGAAAGAGTTCCGCGAACGTTTCACACCACACTCTTCAAAGATTTCGCGAACTTTTCGCGACGGTTATGCTCCTTCCTAAAAAGCCAGAAGAGACGAGAAGCCGCCTGGGATGACACTGCTGAGCAGCATTTTCCCTGTCCTCAGCCCCAGCCCCCTGCGCTTCAAGAGGCTCACACAAGCGCGCCACGGCTGCACCCAAGGCGGCGCCGATGCCAGCGGCGTGCGACCGGTCCAAAACGAACCGGCCCCGAGCCCGAGGCTGCTACCAACGACGAAACCCAGAACAAACGAAAAGCAGCCGCAAGCCCTTCGGCGCCTGGTTTGGCCTCTCAAGCAAAAAGACAACGAAGACCAGCCCGGTCAAATTTTTCGCGAAGAATTCACGCACATGCTTCACATCGTCGCGGCGGTCTCTTAGAGTGGTCCGCAGAGAGTTCAGCGGCGTACACCTCTCTACCCCGTAGGCGTAGCGACTGCGTCACGCCGCTACCTCTTCTAGCCCTATCTCTCTAACTACTTAGTTGCGCTAAGTGGCAGCGACAGCGCGGCGCGGCACCTTGTTCCCCTTGCCGTGGGCACCTCTCTGCGCCCTTGCCGCCAACAGGCGGGCCGCTCGGCTCTGTTTCGTGGCGTTCAGGGTCCAGCTGGCTGGCTGCCTCTTTGCCTTGGGTTCTACTCCGGCCGGCGCCTCTTTGCTCTCCGCTGTCTTGCCAGCCTCCCGCCCACGCCGCTCCTTTCGGCACTTCCTGCGCCTCTTCCCTTGTCTCGTTCTCCACTCTCGTCCTCTCTTCCCTTCCCTCGCTCGTTCCTCGGCTGCCCTTGCCTTCTCCTCTCCCTGCAAAAATAGCCCCCCGCGGCGCGCGCAGCGCGGCGCCCGTGGTACTCATTAATTATCTTCTATTACTTAATTTGAGAGGTAGATGGTGACGGACAAAAAAGATTAAAATGGTTTTGAAGACTGTAGACTCGTTTGGTAAACCATAGGTGATGACGTCAAGGAAGCTTGTCCTGTCCGGGCTCGGATATGAGGCGCACGAAATTATGATCGCGTCGCGTTTGTCCGGATTGGCCGCATCGCAATTCAGAGCGTGACTAAAAACCTGTCGCCCAAATGCAACCGCTACCTCATTTCTATTTTCTGCGTTCCAGAATTTTGGGTCACCAAAAGTCCACAAAATCAACATCGATGTAGCCAGCGAATGCTTGTCTAAATACGCGCCGAAGTGTGTAGCTTTCGTATCCACTGGTCCCGCATGTTCTTGAAGAGGTGGAGGCGCATCCTCCTGGAGATTGGTCGGGCACACGGGGAGTCCGGAGATTGCGGGGTGCGTGATCCAAGAAGTCCCCGTTGAATAGATCGGACCACGATGCGACATCTCATGCACCTTAGCAGTAGAAGCACTGGGAACCTCCTCGATTGCCTTAGCCTCGGGTTTATTTCCGGGAGGTGTGGTTGTCCACCGCACATCTGCGTAAGTTTCGGCCGCAAGTACCCACTGGCTCCCGCCTTGGGTGGTCTTATCCGCGTAGAGTTTCGCGGCTCCGAAATCGAAGAGGACTGCGCGATGCCTGCGCACATCGCCAAGCGACTCCGAGCTGATTTCTCCGCAGTCGTTGGTTGCGCCATGGGCAGTCGCCGTTGCGTCGCACGTCAACGCCATGTTGCCTGGCTTGATGTCACCGTGAAAAACGCCATTCGCATGAAACGCATCGATACATCGGTCCCAGCCGTCGAGGAAGTACTGCATGTTCAGTTCCGCCCCCAACTGGTAAAAACGTCTGGCTGCGCTTTCTGGCACAAGCTGTGACGTATTGTCGTCGACAACGTCTCGAATGAATTCCATCGGATGTACCCGCTCCATGACAAAACCCATGTTCTTAGCCGACAGAATGAGACCATGAAACGCAGGCACGCAACCGCCGGTCGCGTTGTGGTCTGGCTTTGCGGCGATCATGGAAAGCAAGCTCGAGATGAATGATTCCCAAGTTGGCTGATCGTACATGAAGGGTGGGTAGCGATCCTGACCAGAAGGCGCGCCAGCAATTTTCGTCAAACTCACATCGGAGATCTTCACGACAAGCGGCGCCCTGATTGGCTGCTTGTTATTGCTGTATCGCGCTCCCGATGGCTTCACAGGGATGACACTCCCAGTAGCCCCTAGTCCCAGCTTGCTGCCCGCCTCCAAGCTGAGCGTCAGCTGCGACGTTCCTGTGACGGTTTTCCCTGATAGCGTTCCCGCTTCAACATGCAGAAAACCCGCACTTGTCATCGAACCGGAAACGGCCAGAAAAACGTGTTCGTTTACGTGACTGTCGAACTTCGCTACCACCTTCTCCAAGCTTACGCCCGTCCCAAAGATAGCCGCAACATTAGAGCTGTGCGATATTCCTCGTTGCCCTGCGCGATCTCTGAAGTGTACTTCTATCATTGAGTTAATCTTGAAAACCTTGCTCGAAGTATACGCATGTCTTACGAATATCAAGCTGTGCTACTTGTCAGCCCTAGCACCACTTGCAATAACGCAAAGGGGTGCTACTTTGGTCATTCTGGGTACATAGTAATGGTAAGCTCTAACGAAAAACGCGCAATCCGATAGAGAGCTGTGTCGAAGTGCTAAATGCTTTCAAATAGTGCCACGCATTTCCGATTCCGTGTTTTCCGAACAATTTCATTACAAGACTCCTAGTACTATACTGAAGTTGGTTCGCAATTGAACGCCTCCGCCTCATTCTATAAGAATAAAAATAATTATCGATGAGATTACTCATCGAATTATGACAAAAAAAAAGGTACTAGTACTAAAAATTTGTAAATTTGGTAGATGCTACAAGTAGGTGAGTATTATGAGGTATGGCAAGTTATGAGGTTAGTTAGGGGATCAGTCTGCGGCAGCTGGCAGGCCACGAAGTGCGGGATCAAAGGAGAGGAGACTGCGATCGATGGCTGTGCCAATTTTGCGGTAGCGAGGCAGCAGGGTGGGCCCCCTGCTTCTCCTCTGCAGCAACTCGGGGACAAGTAAGTGATGCACGCCAGGCACCAGGTGGGGCAAGTCTCGTTCGAAGTATCATGGTCCAGCTCGAGCAGCCTCTTCTTGAGCACAGTCCGGCTATTCTAGAAGATGACCTCCTCCAAGTTGCTGGCTGTGGAAGTGCGTTGGCAGGTGGTTGCTCCGTCGTCGTCTCCAGCCTTCCGCGTGACTGATCCCCTCTAGTCAATTACTAGACTTCTACATAAACTCGTAGTCAATCGAAGCGATATTTATGTAATTTATAAATAATTAGGACTAGTACTTTTTTTAGTGTCATACGTATCACGCGGGTTGATGTGCTCAAATGAAAAGATGTACTTAGACTCAAACTATAACATAAGAGGAGCCTTAACCACGAGTGGATGCTGCGCGGAAACCATATCTGTCAGCCAGAAAACCATTTTCTCTTTCATTCGCTTCCACGTTGCCTGCACAGATTCAGGAACAGAGTTAGCCGCAACATTAGAGCTGTGCAATATTCCTCTTTATTGCCCTGCGCGATCTCTAAAGTGTACCTCTATCATTGAGTTAATCTCGAAAACCTTGCTCGAAGTTGTATACGCATGTCTTATCAATATCAAGCTGTGCTTGTCAGCCCTAGCACCCCTTGCAATAACGCAAAGGGGCGCTACTTTGGTCATTCTGAGTACATATTAAGTAATGGCAAGCTCTAACGAAACACGCCACCCGATAGGTGTCGACGCGCTAAATGTTTTCAAATAGTGCCATGCATTTCCGATTCCGTATTTTCCGAACAATTTCATCACAAGACTCCTAGGACTATACTGAAGTTGGTTCGCAAGTGAAGGCCTTCGCCTCATTCTATAAGAATAAAATTATTTATCGATAAAATTCATCGTATCTATCACGCGGATCGAGCGACGTGCTCAAATAAAAAGATGCGCTTTGACTCAAACTATAGTATAAGAAAGAGCCTTAACCACGAGTGACTGCTGCGCGGAGGCCATACCTTTCAGGCAGGCATCCATTTCCTCTTTCATTGAGTTCCACGCTTCCTGCACAGATTCAGGACCAGAGTTAGCCGCAACATTAGAGCTGTGCAATATTCCTCTTTGCCCTGCGCAATGTCTACAGTGTACTTCTATCATTGAGCTAATCTCGAAAACCTTGCTCGAAGGATACGCATGTCTTCCGAGTATCAAGCTGTGCCTGTCAGCCCTAGCACCACTCGCAATAACGCAAAGGGGTGCTACTTTGGTCATTCTGGGCACTTGCACAGACATAGTAAGCTCTAACGAAAAATGCGTCATCGAATGAGTAGAAAGGTGTCGAAGTGCAAAAAATATATTTTCAAATAGTACCAAGCGTTTCCGATTCCGTATTTTCCGAGCAATTTCATTACAAGATACCTAGTATTATCCTGAAGCTGGTTCGCGAGTGAACGCCTTCGCCTCATTCTACGTATATATAGGATAAAAAATTATCGATATAATTCATCGTATCACGCGGATCGAGCGATGTGCTCAAATAAAAAGATGTGCGTAGACTCAAACTATCGTATAAGAGCCTTAACCGCGGGTGGATGCTGCGCGGGCACCATACGTTTCAGCCAGACATCCATTTTTGCTTGCATTAGATCCCACGTTTTCTGCACAGATTCAGGACCGGAGTTAACAGGTTGCAGTTCCATGAAGGTCGCATTCGAGGTGGGCGAAGTTGTCATGGTGGGCGATTTTATAAGTGGAAGATATTGCAGCTGTTGATTGCCAAATGCCGAAGAGGAGCCGCCATATCCTAATCCTGTGGAAGGCGCGCCCCGCGCCGAACCACGAAGAAGAGTCGAAATCCTTGGAATCGCCTGCACCGTCCCGTTCATTGTCAATTTCACAGAACCTGATAAAGAAGGAGTAGAAACTCCCATTTCAGTGCATCCTGAGGGACCATCAAATGACAAAGACGAGGACTCAATAAATACTAAGCAGGTATTAAATCAATGTTCTTGGTGATTCTGATCCATTCTAGATATAAACATCATCAACATGATGATGAAGATTTTGAATTTGAGTCAACAATATGAAAGAAAAGTAGAATAGGTGCTCGTATCTTCTCAATCTGTATCTACGGTTAGAAAGTAGTGCTCTACGGTACTAAGGAAAATCTGTTTTCTACAGCCCATAAATAGTAAGTAGTACCTCCGAGTCCACCAAGGGCATCGTTGTGGCCATTAGAAGTAGAAACAATGTTGTCGCTCCGCGAGAAGATCTGCAGCATCCAATAATAAACGTCGTTGCTGGAGGTGTTGACATCAAACGTGGTCGCCATGGAGAAGAAGAACACATATCCCGCCGACGCCACAAGAAGGGCAAAAATAGTAATTAAGCCGGTCGTGTACCTGTGAGGCGGGCACTTTCCGACGAGAGGACTTCTAGTTCATCGCGGACTCCGAAGATAAAGAGGAACAATTTTGACAGTTGACGGGAAGGAGCAAAGAAAGATGTTCTTGCTTCTACGGAGCTTGTTCTTCACGTTCTACGAGTTCTTCAACTGCAAGATCAAGTTCAATCCGAATGTGAAACAAGAATGCCAAAGTCAGTAGTAGTAGAATGTAGTATATATAAAATAAATCAACATGATATTGATGATGTTGATCTGCTATAAAAGTGTTGATGTTGTAAGAGGGAGTACTAGTAAGTGTAGTACATCCATTTCGGCTTGCACGACAAGCCTTGCTGCTTCTTAGTCTTCGTGCCGTTTCCTGCCTCTTTGTCTCCGGGTAGTAAGAGGTCCTGCTCTTGTTCTGCAGTAGCAGACAACGTGGGATAACACGACGCATAAAATTTCGAGGCTTCCTCCTCACTGGGTTGAAGTCCTACTCCAACTTCTTCTTTCTCTTTAGAGGACGCCATGGTACAGGTCCAGTTTTTCTTCTCCCAACGAGCGAGATCAAATAAACTGCTTTAGGTCGTGTAAGTAGAAGAATGTTGACGAGGGAGAGTTGCTTCTTCACGCTACACGGAAAGTGCAGCAACAAACTTGAATTGCTCTGAAAGTGGAGCTGTTGATAGACGAAGGTCTAGCTGCTATACTTCTATGTATAGCTACGGCTGTTTCGCTAGTCCCTATGATTTTTTAGGTCGGTTGCGAGGTGGAGCTGTATCATGATGTCGAGGATGGTGATCTTAATGATAGCGACTAAGGCCATGCCAATGATGGCGCGGATTTATTATGACGTTTTTTTTGGCGTATCTGTTTGCGTTTATACATTTCGCAGCAAGAGCACGACTAACCGGACACGAATTACTCACACACCATTTAGAAGAATGCCATCAGGATCGGTCAGGGCGATAATACACCCAGGGGAGGCAGGCCTGTTTTATTTTCATGATTCAACTAGTACTCTAGCTCTGCTAGAAAGAGTTTCAGAAGTACCTACTTACTTTAGAGTGGTGAGTTTAGGAGGTTGGACAGGTCGAATTGGAGAGGTGACACTACCACTGCGCAAGCGGGGTGCTTGATGATATGCATGCCACTCTCGAAAAAGCCCATATTTTTCTCTTAGAGTAGATTCACGACCATGCATTGGCAGATGTGGCAGTAGCTTTACGTTTTAGTTTTACCGATCATGACTACACGATGACGCCTTGGCAGAAGCCGATTCAGATTCACAAAGTAATGCCTCAGATCGACGCCTCGTTGTCTTCTCTTGACGTAAGTGCCATTTCTCTCAGAGGAGTCCAACAGAAACGCGTCTCCCTTCACATAATGACTAGTCTTGTAACCGATCATAGACACTATGAAGAAGAGCCTCCGATGAAGACACGAGCGAGCCCACGCAAGTGTGGCGCCGATAACACGGCGACCGGACAGGATTGTCTTGTTCAGACACGGTAGTAGATCTAGATGTAGACTCAACAGACTGCAATCAATCTGCTAGTAGATAGACCTTGGCAATTCATAACTAATTTTCGAAGCTGTGAGTCAGGCGCATGCACGCAGAGCGCGCGGCTTGAAATCAACACAGAAAGACTAGTAGTCACTCTAGCATAAAAAGACTTATTGGTTCTTAAATTACAACTTTCCTTTTTTCGCAATTTTCGACAAATAGAAGACATTCAAAATATCGTTGTCCACATCCACGTCCATAAGTAGAATCATCAGTATCAAGTTGCATTTGATGGAGGAATTGGGATGAATGAAGTAAAACCAAGCTCGCAACTGGTGCTCGTCCTCGTGGTATTCCTTCGTATAATCTCGATTACCAGATGAACGCTTCCTTCTTCCTGTGCACCATTATTATGTCTCTTAGTTCTTGAATTAGACCAGGATTTTCCTCGTTGCACGACCTTGTTTTTTTTTCGTTTTTGGCTAGCCTAAGGAGGCCCAATTCTCTATGGACCGACGTCACCACTCCGCTAGCCTCGCAGTGGACCCGCTGAGCCGGAGCCCCTCGTCTGGGATGGCAACCTGTGGACTTCGTAGGCGTCCCAGGAGGAGCCGCTTCGCTTCGGAGGCTCTGGTCTGGAAGGCTCGGGAGGGGGTCAAAAGGGGGGGCAAAAAGGGCCCACTTTGACCCCCCAAACGAGGGGGTACAGCAGGCAACACTTTTGGCCCCAAAAGTGTCGCCTGCTGTACCCCCCCAGGCCCCCTAAAGTGGGGTCGTTTTAATGCCGAAAAAAGTGTCGACGTTTTATTTTCAAAAATGGGGTGCAAAATGACCCCCATTTTTGTCGCCTCTTTTTTTTTCAAAATGGGCCCGTTTTGCGTACCCCTTGGTTGGCTCCGCCGTTTGGTCTAGGTTTGCCATCATTCATGGCGGGCCGGATCGCCTTGGGAGGTGCTCCGCTGTCGATATCGACGGCGCCGAAGGCCCATGGTCGCGCAGCGTCCAAGGCGTAGGGGAGTTCGCCAGGCCTTGCCACTAGCGGCATTTTTGAAAAAAAAACAAGGTTGTGCAACGAGAAAAATCCTGGTCTAATTGAAAATGAAAACTCTAGCTCGCTCCTTCGTAAATAAAATTGAATTAAAAAAAGATCTTGAAATGTTCTTCAATCATTTTCGCTACCCTCGACCTAGTCCGCGTGGTTCTCGAAAGAAAGTAACCGATTCTTCAAGAGGAATCTCTTTTTTCTTAATCTCCGTCGGTCGATGAGGAAGTCGACGACGTAAATGTAAATCTCAATCAATGAATTAGATCGTGTATCTGATTCGTTCCTATAATATTAGTAGATGCTCATGTAAGCTGGAAATCGGTAGGCACATTCAAAATGTGAGGTCAGTTATTCGGTAGGATTAGCATTCGGCGTTAATAGAATTTAGGAAGATCTGATGTCGTTCAAGATATCATCGTTTGCGAGCTTTGAGTGTCATTGTTGTCAAGTTAGATAGTCAACGTTATGAAGACCAGTAGCAACAGTACCAGATGGGAGAACTGTATAAAGGATTCAATAAGTGTAGTGATCTGGTGCTATAATTATATATAGACTCATTATTCTGGTCCTCTGCTCGGTTCGTTTTGACATCAACTACATATGTATAATCACTTGGTTATCGAGCAGAAGAGAATAGGACTAAGACCAACAGCATGAGCAATGTCATCATACCTATTCGTTATATTTATTCGCTCCGCTCAAAACATGAGTTGAAGGCGTTCAATTACTTACAATTGCGAACTTCATCTTTACTTATGTGGAAGTGGATTTAGTAATATACCAGACGCAGTAGGTGGATCTTTCACGTCGTTCCCACCAGAGTCGGAGGAGAGAGCATCTGGCACAAAGGCGACGAAGACCAGATGAAACACCGTTCCGAGAAGTATGAAAGCTGTAAAAAAGGCCGCTACAACTTCCAAATTACGAAGACGAAAAACTAGAAGTACAAATCCTAATGTGTAAGCTTAAGACAGTTCTAAGCTGCTGTCGAACTTGACTAATACGAATACCCATGCTGAGTTGCAATTCTTGCAACTGCTGTAGAAGTAGAAGAGGACGCGGAGAGTTCTTGGAGAGAGCAAGAGTATTCTTGTCTTCTATGTATTAGATATAGAAGAATGTATGTATCTATAGAAATGCCCCAGAGAAGTCCGCGATATTAGGTGATACACGAACTTGAGAGGGGTCACGTTGAGCAGGAGGGGAGAGAACCAAGGACGCATCTCTCACACTACACGCACACACACACACACAGAAGAAGATGATAATAGAAAAGAACCCGAGCAGTTTACTTAATACAGGCGTGACTGATCGATGATATGATGCAATCTCAATCATCTTAACCAAGTTAACAAGTAGAAACTATTCCCTCAGTTCTATTTGTCTCAGTTGTGGAAGAAGTACTTACCTACTTACATTGACACCGTGACAGAATGCGAATAAAGAAGATCGGCTATTATGTCGGGGATTGCCAACTATTTTCGAAAAAGCCCAGAGAAATTCCCAGCCCCAGTGAGTCCAAAAATGGAGCGAGTCGGCGTGCATTCTTTTGCGGAATTTCAGAAATATTTGCCACGGGTCAGCGTCAGACAAGCCAAAGACCTTGAACGAGGTCCGGGTAAGTCGGTGAAATTCTTTAAAATAATTGGCCGCCACGCTCGATAAGTACTACTTATTCGAAATAGTTTGAATAAGGCGCATAACAAATACAACCCACAACAAGACGACCAAGTGCATCTGCTTCCACTGTTGCGCTCGGCTCCCAGTGCCGCTGATGTGAGATTGCCTGACAAGATCATTTGAGACAAGAGGTGCGTCGTGCGAGGGCGGGCTAAAGCACCCAGCACAGGTTATCTACCTTTGCGGGAGGTCTTCGTGTGCGCGTAAAGCTAGTAGAGGGAGCAGTGGCGCAAGTAGGCGTAGGTGCCCCATCAGATGGGAATAATCGATAATTTATGTAGTAGTACTTGTCTTCGTGTAGTATCGTTGCGGAAGCGAAGGTCTTTTGATCGCCCAACATCTGCTTGCTTTTCTTGTCATGTGTCGGCTTCAAAGGAGGCTCCGGATTCTTGGAAAAACCAGCCGAACTCATTTTTCCTTCGTTTATCATCGTGCTCTTCACAGTCTGAACCAAAGATGCTCGAACATATAGTCTCTTATTGTACTACACCTGCTAGGGGGCTGGAATAAGCTCGAGGAAGGAAACAAATCATGTAATAATTTGTAGACTTCTGTACGATATGTAACAGCTAGCTACGATCATAGTCATACACGCTTCAAATGTATCTTTTTCTGTTGCTGTCACAGAGGCGGCGCAGGTCGTTGTGGACAGGTTATTTCAAAGGGCTTTGCAGTTCCTGTGGGCACTGCTTCTGGTTTTGATAAACGCGGGTTTACAAAACTGCGTGGTGGCTGTGCGTATTTATTTTCAGAATAAGGCCTCTCCAAAGATTGACGACATGCTCCTGATACCAGATACCTTTCATAAAAGGATCCTGAAGACTCTGTCCACCACATGTCGAGGTCCTTCATTCCGTTTTTACCGATCTTTACCGATATTGATGAGAAAGACTGATCTTCTCGCAGCTGCACATATTTCTCGTTTTGCAAAATTCTGGAAGTAAAGGCAATATCATCTACTCGCTCTCGAACCGAAACATCCGATGAGTTCTCGAAAGATCCATCCGACTAAGAACATGAGCAGAATGGCCAAGGATCCGATGAAAACCGTGACCGTGTAGGAGATATTGATAGTTCGCGTGAAAGTGATTCACTACAAGAAGCATAGGATATAGACTGACAATGATGCGCGACAATGGAAAATATCTTGCGGAAGACACTCGCTGCTCTGCTCTTGGAGTGTTCTGAGTAGGTATTTCCAACAGATAAAGTCGTCTACTGCGGAACTTCGCAGAGGACGGTAGAGGACCCATCTGACTTCAGAACAACTACAAGTACAGATTATATTGATATGATCCATTCCTATAATCATTGGAATTTGAGTTATCAACTTCACGCCACTAGCTCGCCTAGCGCTCCGATTGAGGTCGCTCCTTCTCCTTCATCACCACCAGCCACAGCAAAAACTAGCATGATCATCGAGAATAATCACAATTCTGGACCACAATAATGATCACAATGACGACCACCCCCGATGGACCAGAATAGGTCTGATCATGGCAACCAAGAACAATCTCACTCCTATGATTGGATTCCGATTCACTATTATGCTGTCACTTCGCCGCCCTTCTCTCGTCGTGTGACGAAGATTCTAATACTCTCCCTACACCTCCGAGTAGAAGAAATAACCTCTACTTTTGTTGTCAAAACAACTAAAGACTATACCTCTATACAAGTACAACTCTTACTGTTACTCTACCGCATTAGTTATACTAGGTAGCTGGTGGCTGCTCTTGTTTTTTTCCCCGATTTAGTATCCCAAGTTTTTTGTTTTTCATCTATGCACAAAGATCAATATTGACAACGTCACATTGCAACTATCAACATACTATTTCTCACGACATTTGTTTGGCCCCTCTCACCTCCACCCCCTCCTCCTCTAGAAGTTGTAGAGACATAAGCTAACAATAGATCTTGATAGATTACGTTTTCACTGTCGCCATGCTTTCTTTATCTTCTGCGAACTGCTAGTAGTGTGCCCAATGTACCTCGTGGGGCTTCGGCTTAAGCGTAAGTGCTTTAGTTACATACTAAGAAGATAAAAAAAGGTACGAGGACGAGGCCAGATTACCTACCGTAGTTATGTCGTTGCTTGATGCAGCATGTCTACGCCGGTGCATGCGCATGAGCATCTTGCTTGAGAAAATATATACAATAATAAATTCCAGAAACAAATGGAAGTAGTGCGCTACGAGCTACAGTTTCTATTACGATTAGCAAGATTCTGCTCATGGGTGCAACTATGTTTATGACTTTAGAAGCATTGAATAAGACTTCGCATTTTATATTCTATCATGTCTTCATCCTGCTGATGTCTCCATCGTCGTGATGCGTTTGCTCGTCTTGGTGTGTTCATCTTTAAGATGCGTTCACCGTGATCATGCATAGTTTATCATCTTGGTAACATAATCAACTTCGAGCTCCACATCCTTCCAATCCTCAAAGAAAATCAGTCACGATGTGGCTGATTTTTCCGTCTATTTTGGACCAGCTGAAGAGATCGTCTCATGATGATGACGATAAAAACGAAAACCTACAACGAGAAGAAGTGATAAACTCAAGAAATCGACTCCGTGGCCCAAGGAAATTCTCGCCTTTTCTTCGAAAAAGATTTATCAGAACAAGAAACATCGGGGGATCAAGTAAAAGTATTTTCAATAGACGAAGCTTGCCTAATTATATCATGTTGACAAGAGCAAGACATCATCTACAACTACTCTACCAGTTCCAGTGTCCCGTTTTATAATATAACTCAGTACAAGTAGTACAACTACTCTCATTTCATACAACTCCATGGCCATCTCGTATTTTTTTTCAATACTTCTGCTAGCACTTTGAATGCATCCACTGACTTGTACTTCAACATACAACATCTTGCTTCTAGAAGTTGCGCATCTTCTCCTCACAAGAACATTCTAGAGCTCTGAGTAACTACAACTACTTAGAATAGCCGAGCTATATTGCGTAGAGACTCCTCTCTACATCTATTTTTCAACAGTCACGACGATTGCAGGGGCCACTACTCACTGGTTAGGTTGCGGATCCATGACTGGAGAATCATCACCGGCACGTGATGAAACATCTACTTCACTGGAGATCCACCGCGTTCATCTAGAAGTCTATTCTGAGGGACCACTTCCAGGAGCAGCGGGGGCAACATTCTTGTATCGACTTCAACAGCACGGCCCTTCCCCTTTTTAACTTATTACTACAGCAAACAATGTTTGTCAGACATCACATAATTATCTTAGCTTGTACTCAGCAACAGCATGACGATCATTCATGACTATCATTCACGACGATCAGTCATACCCACCCCTTGATGGCTATCATCCTGCTTCCCTTCGTGATTGAATGATTAGTCATGGTCTTCGTCCCGCCTCATTATAATGACCCAATGACAGCATGAAGATATTTTTGAAATGATTAGATCGAAGCGGACGAATGTCAAAAGAGTGATAATATCCGTTAAAGCTGCTGCCTCTGCACTGTTGTCTTTGGATGTGCAGCAGGACAATCATCCTTCGCGTCGTCCCAATGATTTACCGACAATATCATTATCATGCTTCAATGCGGATGCTGCGCAGGAGATATCCATAAGCTCAGATACGCACACGTAGCCATAGTATGCCTGGACGTATAAATGATTCGCCATCTACGTCTTTGTCTCTGTCTCTGTGGTCTCTCTTTTTATTGGCGAAGCAATATCATTACCACAACCTTGGTGAGTCTTCATGGTCATGCAATAACTAAATATACTTATAAATATATAGATACATGATTAGCATTACTCTTTCACGACTTTCTTCTATGTATAATTTTTATGAACATAATTGCACAACAACGAACAACACATGACAGATTGATATATAACATTACTCGATTTTTGATCATAAATGGCGATAATAGGCAGAGTATACTAAGTACGTGGAAAGAAAGTGTATTCTTGGAGGTGTCAATGCCAGTGGTGATCGTGATAATATTCTGTAGGTATTACCTTCATGCGTGTAGCCGTGATCTTTGAATTTATGGCTGTGGCCGTCTTTCTCATTCTCAATATTTCACATTCAAGAACATATCCGAAATTCAATTACTTTTTTCATACCTTCCAGCAAATCTTTTAAGCGATTCTAGGTGGGAAGGGGAACACGAATTAATACATAACTAATTAGTAATAGTAGTACAGACTCAGACTAACTAGTTAGATATTACATATGTCCCAAGGCTCAGGGCTACGGCACCCCCCCGAGCGCAGGGGGGGGACCGGTAGCCCCGGGCCCCTTTTGAAGGCGTCTGCCGGGGGTGGAAGGCTTCCAAAGGGGCGCAAGGGGCCGCCCCCGGTCCCTTCCAGCTGCCTGCGTGTGCCCTACAAAGTGCCGAGGCCGACGCGCTTCGCCGTCGCCGCAGTGCGCCGGGTGTGGAAGGCCTCCGAAGGCGGCAAAAGGCGCAAGGCTGGACCCCCTGAGCCGTGTGGACTGCACCCCCCGGGTCCTTGGTCATCGGCGTGCTCGCTCTTGAGACCGTGGCTGCCTTCGGCGGCCTTCTCCACCAGAGACCTCCAGCCTGCGAGGGTCAGCACAGGCCAGGAGGTCCCTGAAGAACATGCAGAGACGCGCAAGGGACGCCCGCGCCCAATTTCGACGCCTTCCACCACTAGAATCCGCGAAAATCAGCGCGGGGAAGAGCGCGCAAGCGCCACCACAGGGCCACCAACAGGGGGGGGCGGGGGGGGCCGTGCAGCCCCGAATCCTATATACCTCTTCCCTTCTGCTTCAAAAAACAACACTAAGCAGTTTCAAATTAAGTAAATTGATGCACCCCTATGGGCAACTACATCATCAGAGTCACCATTATTTTTTACAATGAAAAAGCTGCACACTCTTTGTTTATCGTTACCTCATCTTCTATCCCTTCTCTTTTCAGAGGAACATATCCATCCCAGCAGTTCTTTACTTGGTGCTCACCCTTTGGCATGCAGCACCGACATGCGCTAGATCAAAAAAGAGCCTACTGCCCCCTTCCCCACAACTAGACAAAAAGACACGACCTAGCAGCACAAGCTTCAGCGGCCGCTATCGCTCGACGGCTCGTTGCCTTTCGCAGTCGTCGCGTCTCCCTGCTTGGCCGCGGCGTGGTGGCGTTGCTCATCCGATTGCGCTTGTTCTTCTTCCTTATTTGGCGAACCCATGATGCGCTCGTGAGTCGCGGTTGCAAGCACTTTTCCAGACAGCCCGCTCATCAGTGTTGGAAAATTTTCGACCAAAACGTCCTTCGGGTAGCCATTGGGCGTGTAGCAAGAGTTCCTGCTCTCGGGGCCAATGAGTTAGAGCCAGCGGTAACATTACAGCGACACTCTCTACCAAGTCCAATCGTCATAGTTTAGTAGTTACAACTACTAAGTAACTAGTTATGCTTATCCTTATGATCGTGAGTATGAGTGCAAAGAAGTTCGCAGTCGTAGCCCCTGACTATTGTATCTTGAAGAGGAGTAGTAGCAGGCCGTGAGGTGTGTAGACGTGACGCATTCAGCACTCTCATCACTCGTAGTATCGGTCAAGAGAAAAGCAAAGAGTAAGACGAAGAGGAAAGCTAACTACTAGATTAAAAACTAAATCCTCTAGATGCTTCAGCCCTCAGTGCCCCACCCCCCTCGTCCCAGGTTCGTGGTGGAGGACACTGAGGGGGGTGGGTGCTCGCACTGACTCTAGACAACCACTCCAGGCCCAGACGAGACCAAAGGCACCGGCTCACCAAGCCAAGATCCAGAGCCACCCCCAAACACATCCAGCATCTATCTCGAGTGGGCTCAGGTCAGCAAGCTACGCACTTTGGCCACTTGTCAGCGGTCTTGGCCTTGTTGGGGTTGAGTGGGCTCAGGTCAAGAATCGAGAGCAAGCCAGCCACCTCAAGTTAGTGGGTCGCCGTGCTTAATCGTCGAGCCGCTCGCAGTCTGTGCCTGTGGGCGTGGGCCACTCATAGTCATATGTCAGCCACTAGATAACACAAGCGCGCTGGCGGTCGGCTGTAGGTGTAGCGGCTTACAAAAGACAGCAGCACGTCTTTGAATGCTTGAAAGAAATCACTCAAGACACCGCGGGAGCGTTGCGGGGTGTGCTCCTTCTTGTCAGGGTGCGGCGAGGCGCTAAGGGTCGACGTTGGAGACCGCCGCGCCCTAAGACTACGAGCGGCGGAATATCTTGGCGAAAAGTTGCCGGGGCTCACGCGCGCCGCTTTCGGTTTGCGCCTGTCCACTTGTTCCCGCGGCTTCTGCTAAGCCTCTGAGAGCAGAGCTGACAGAACCA
Source organism: Amoebophrya sp. A25 (assembly GCA_905178165.1). NCBI lineage: Eukaryota > Dinophyceae > Syndiniales > Amoebophryaceae > Amoebophrya > Amoebophrya sp. A25. The sequence goes on from CAJINU010000072.1 coordinate 670,969, forward strand.
TCACGCGACCAGCTCGACCACGCACTGCCCCGAGAGCATCACGAGCCAACGAGCCAACCTTCGACGCAACCTACCACCCGACAAATTCCCAAGCAAATGCGCACGCACATCCTAAAAGGCTGCACAAGCTTGGAGAGAGAAGCAGAAAGCAAGACCACAAAAAGCACGCAGAGACACAGGACGCGGAACCTTGTGCGGCCCCGCTGCAATTTGTCGCGGGCTTGTTCCTGTCAGTCCATTTGCGCGCCACCTTCGAAAAAACATGGAAGACAAAAGTAAGCCGCAGAACCTTCGCGGAATGTTTGCACAAAGTTTCCAAGTCTTGACCATGTCAGGCTTACATCTTCACGCGCTTATCTTTTCGAAAGAGTTCCGCGAACGTTTCACACCACACTCTTCAAAGATTTCGCGAACTTTTCGCGACGGTTATGCTCCTTCCTAAAAAGCCAGAAGAGACGAGAAGCCGCCTGGGATGACACTGCTGAGCAGCATTTTCCCTGTCCTCAGCCCCAGCCCCCTGCGCTTCAAGAGGCTCACACAAGCGCGCCACGGCTGCACCCAAGGCGGCGCCGATGCCAGCGGCGTGCGACCGGTCCAAAACGAACCGGCCCCGAGCCCGAGGCTGCTACCAACGACGAAACACAGAACAAACGAAAAGCAGCCGCAAGCCCTTCGGCGCCTGGTTTGGCCTCTCAAGCAAAAAGACAACGAAGACCAGCCCGGTCAAATTTTCGCGAAGAATTCACGCACATGCTTCACATCGTCGCGGCGGTCTCTTAGAGTGGTCCGCAGAGAGTTCAGCGGCGCACACCTCTCTACCCCGTAGGCGTAGCGACTGCGTCACGCCGCTACCTCTAGCTCTATCTCTCTAACTACTTAGTTGCGCCAAGTGGCAACGACAGCGCGGCGCGGCACCTTGTTCCCCTTGCCGTGGGCACCTTTCTGCGCCCTTGCCGCCAACAGGCGGGCCGCTCGGCTCTGTTTCGTGGCGTTCAGGGTCCAGCTGGCTGGCTGCGCCCCGCGTTTTTTGCCTTGGGTTCTACTCCGGCCGGCGCCTCTTTGCTCTCCGCTGTCTTGCCAGCCTCCCGCCCACGCCGCTCCTTTCGGCACTTCCTGCGCCTCTTCCCTTGTCTCGTTCTCCACTCTCGTCTTCTCTTCCCTTCCCTCGCTCGTTCCTCGGCTGCCCTTGCCTTCTCTTCTCCCTGCAAAAATAGCCCCCCGCGGCGCGCGCAGCGCGGCGCCCGTGGTACTCATTAATTATCTTCTATTACTTAACTTGAGAGGTAGATGCTGACGGACAAAAAAGATTAAAATGGTTTTGAAGACTGTAGACTCGTTTGGTAAACCATAGCTGATGACGTACAGGAAGCTTGTCCTCTCCGGGCTCGGATATGAGGCGCACGAAATTATGATCGCGTCGCGTTTGTCCGGATTGGCCGCATCGCAATTCAAAGCGCGACTAAAAACCTGTCGCCCAAATGCAACCGCTACCGCGTCCCCATTTCTATCGTCCCACAAATCTGGGTCACCAAAAGTCCACAAAATCAACATCGATGTAGCCAGCGAATGCTTGTCTAAATACGCGCCGAAGTGTGTAGCTTTCGTATCCACTGTTCCCGCATGTTCTTGAGGAGGTGGAGGCGCATCCTCCTGGAGATTGGTCGGGCACACGGGGAGTCCGGAGATTGCGGGGTGCGTGATCCAAGAAGTCCCCGTTGAATAGATCGGACCACGATGCGACATCTCATGCACCTTAGCAGTAGAAGCACTGGGAACCTCCTCGATTGCCTTAGCCTCGGGTTTATTTCCGGGAGGTGTGGTTGTCCACCGCACATCTGCGTAAGTTTCGGCCGCAAGTACCCACTGGCTCCCGCCTTGGGTGGTCTTATCCGCGTAGAGTTTCGCGGCTCCGAAATCGAAGAGGACTGCGCGATGCCTGCGCACATCGCCAAGCGACTCCGAGCTGATTTCTCCGCAGTCGTTGGTTGCGCCATGGGCAGTCGCCGTTGCGTCGCACGTCAACGCCATGTTGCCTGGCTTGATGTCACCGTGAAAAACGCCATTCGCATGAAACGCATCGATACATCGGTCCCAGCCTTCGAGGAAGTAGTGCATGCTCAGTTCCGCCCCCAAGTTGTAAAAATGTCTGGCTGCGCTTTCTGGCACCAGCTGTGGCATATTGTCGTCGACAGCGTCTCGAATGAATTCCATCGGATGCACCCGCTCGATGACAAAACCCATATTCTTAGCCGACAGAATGAGACCGTGAAACGCAGGCACGCAACCGTGGATCGCGTTGTGGTCTCCCTTTGCGGCGATCATGGAAAGCAAGCTCGAGATGAATGATTCCCAAATTGGCTGATCGTACATGAAGTGTGGGTAGCTATCCTGACCAGGAGGCGCGCCAGCAATTTTCGTCAAACTCACATCGGAGATCTTCACGACAAGCGGCGCCCTGATTGGCTCCTCTTTATTGCTGTATCGCGCTCCCGATGGCGTCACGGCGATGACACTCCCAGCAGCCCCTTGTCCCAGCTTGCTGCCCGCCTCCACGTTGAGCGTCAGCGACGTTCCTGCGACGGTTGTCCCTAATAGCGTTCCCGCTTCAACTCGCAGAAAGCCCGCACTTGTCATCGAATCGGAAGCGGCCAAAAAAACGCGCTCATTTACGTGACTGTGGAACTTCTCTACCACCTTCTCAAAGCTCACCACGCCTGTCCCAAAGATAGCCGCAACATTAGAGCTGTGCAATCTTCCTTTTTGCCCTGCGCGATCTCTAAAGTGTACTTCTATCATTGAGCTAATCTTGAAAACCTTACTCGAAGTATACGCATGTCTTATGAGTATCAAGCTGTGCTTGTCAGCCCTCGCACCACTTGCAATATCGCAAAGGGGTGCTACTTTGGTCATTCTGGGTACTTACTTACATAGACATAGTAAGCTCTAACGAAAAATGCGTCATCCAATGAATAGAAAGCTGTGTCGAAGTGCTAAATATTTTCAAATACTTAGTACCATGCATTTCCGATTCCGACGTATTTTCCGAACAATTTCATTACAAGATACCTTGTAGTATTACTATACTGAAGTTGCTTCGCGAATGAACGCCTTCGCCTCATTCTATAAGAATAAAAATTATCGATATAATTCATCGTATCACGCGGATCGAGCGATGTGCTCAAATAAAAAAATGTACTACTTAGACTCAAACTACAATATAAGAGCCTTAACCACGAGTGGATGCCGCGCGGAAACCATATCTTTCAGCCAGACATCCATTTTCGCTTTCATTAGATTCCACGTTTTCTGCACAGATTCAGGACCAGAGTTAGCAGCTTGCAGTTCCATGAAGGTGGCATTCGAGGTGGGCGAAGTTGTCATGGTGGACGATTTTATAAGTGGACGATATTGCAGCTGTTGATTGCCAAATGCCGAAGAGGAGCCGCCGTATCCTAATCCTGTGGAAGGCGCGCCCCGCGCCGAACCACGAAAAAGAGTCGAAATCCTTGGAATCGCCTGCACCGTTCCGTTCATCGTCAATTTCGCAGAACCTGACAAAGAAGGAGTAGAAGCTCCCACTTCAGTGCATCCTGAGGGACCATTAAATGACAAAGAGGACTCAAATACTAAGCAGGTATTAAATCAATGTTGTTCTTGGTGATTCTGGTCCATTTTAGTCATAAACATCATCAACATGATGATGAAGATTTTGAATTTGAGTCAACAATATGAATGAAAAGTAGAATAGGTGCTCGTATCTTCTCAATCTGTATCTACGGGTAGAAAGTAGTGCTCTACGGTACTAAGGAAAATCTGTTTTCTTCAGCCCATAAATAGTAAGTAGTACCTCCGAGTCCACCAAGGGCATCGTCGTGGCCATTAGAAGTGGAAACAATGTTGTCGCTCCGCGAGAACATCTGGAGCATCCAATAATAAACGTCGTTGCTGGAGGTGTTGACATCAATCGTGGTCGCCATGGAGAAGAAGAACACATATCCCGCCGACGCCACAAGAAGGGCAAAAATAGTCATTAAGCCGGTGTACCTGTGAGGCAGGCACTTTCCAACGAGAGGACTTCTAGTTCTAGATACTGATCGCAGACTCCGAAGATAAAAAGGAACAATTTCGACAGTTGACGGAAAGGAGCAAAGAAAGTAGGTGTTCTTGGTTCTACGAAGCTTGTTCTTCACGTTCTACGAGTTCTTCAACAGCAAGATCAAGATCAAGTTCAATCCGAATGTGAAACAAGAATGCCAAAGTCAGTAGAGTCAGGGTGTACTATATATAAAATAATAAATCAACATAATATTGATGATGTTGATCTCTTATAAAAGTGTTGATGTAAGAGGGAGTACTAGTAAGTGTAGTACATCCATTTCGGCTTGCACGGCAAGCCTTGCTGCTTCTTGGTCTTCGTGCCGTTTCCTGCCTTTTTGTCTCCGGGTAGTAAGAGGTCCTGCTCTTGTTCTGCAGTAGCAGACAACGTGGGATAAAACGACGCATAAAATTTCGAGGCTTCCTCCTTACGGGGTTGAAGTCCTACTCCAACTTCTTCTTTCTCTTTAGAGGACGCCATGGTACAGGTCCAGTTTCTCGTCCCGCAACGAGCGAGATCAAATAAACTGCCTTACCTTTAGGTCGTGTAAGTAGAAGAATGTTGACGAGGGAGAGTTGCTTCTTGGCAAGAACGCTACACGGAAAGTGCAGCAATAAACTTAAATTGCTCTGAAAGTGAAGCTGTTGATAGACGAAGGTCTAGCTGCTATACTTCTATGTATAGCTACGGCTGTTTCCCTAGTCCCTATGATTTTTTAGGTCGGTTGCGAGTTGGAGTTGTATCATGATGTCGAGGATGATGATCTTAATGATAGCGACTAAGGCCATGCCAATGATGGCGCGGATTTATTATGACGTTTTTTTTGGCGAATCTGTTTGCGTTTATACATTTCGCAGCAAGAGCACGACTAACCGGACACGAACTCTTCACACACCATTTAGAAGAATGCCATCAGGATCGGTCGGGGCGATAATACACCCAGGGGAGGCAGGCCTGTTTTATTTTCATGATTCAACTAGTACTCTAACTCTGCTAGAAGAAAGAGTTTCAGAAGTACCTACTTACTTTAGGGTGGTGAGTTTAGGAGGTTGGACGGGTCGCATTGGAGAGGTGACACTACCACTGCGCAAGCGGGGTGCTTGATGATATGCATGCCACTCTCGAAAAAGCCTATATTTTTCTTTTAGAGTAGATTCACGACCATGCATTGGCAGAGGTGGCAGTAGCTTTGCGTTTTAGCTTTACCGATCATGACTAAACGATGACGCCTTGGCAGAAGCCGATTCAGATTCACAAAGTACTGCCTCAGACCGACGCCTCGTTGTCTTCTCTTGACGTAAGTGCCATTTCTCTCAGAGGAGTCCAACAGAAACGCGTCTCCCTTCACATAGTGACTAGTCTTGTAAGTGTAACCGATCATAGACACTATGAAGAAGAGCCTCCGATGAAGACACCAGCGAGCCCACGCAAGTGTGGCGCCGATAACACGTCGACCGCACAGGATTGTCTTGTTCAGACACGGTAGTAGATCTAGATGTAGACTCAACAGACTGCAATCAATCTGCTAGATGGACCTTGACAATTCATAACTAATTTTCGAAGCTGTGAGTCAGGCGCATGCACGCGGAGCGCGCGGCTTGAAATTACCACAGAAAGACTAGTACATCAACATCACGTTTTTAGCATAAAAAGACTTATTGGTTCTTAAATTACAACTTTCCTTTTTTCGCAATTTTCGACAAATAGAAGACATTCAAAATATCGTCTTCCACATCCACGTCCATAAGTAGAATCATCAATATCAAGTTGCATTTGATGGAGGAATTGGGATGAATGAAGTAAAAACAAGCTCGCAACTGGTGCTCGTCCTCGTGGTATTCCTTCGTATAATCTCGATTACCAGATGAACGCTTCCTTCTTCCTGTGCACCATTATTATTTCTCTTAGTTCTTGAAAATGAAAACTCTAGTACGCTCCTTCGTAAACAAAATTGAATTAAAAAAAGATCTTGAAACGTTCTTCAATCATTTTCGCTACCCTAGACCTAGTCCGCGTGGTTCTCGAAAGAAAGTAACCGATTCTTCAAGAGGAATCTCATTTTTCTTAATCTCCGTCGGTCGATGAGGAAGTCGACGACGTAAATGTAAATCTCAATCAATGAACTAGATCGTGTATCTGATTCGTTCCTATAATATTAGTAGATGCTCATGTAAGCTGGAAATCGGTAGGCACATTCAAAATGTGAGGTCAGTTATTCG